>CM031236.1:5877728-6355228 GCA_018340775.1 Taxus wallichiana var. yunnanensis
GATGAAAAAATAATAATTAAAAGGACCTAATTTAGTTTTTAAAAAGGCCTAATTAAATTAATTAGACTAATGAAAATAATCTAAATTAGATATAAATAATTGAGACCCTAACTAAAGTAACAATTAATCTACTTAAGGAATCAAACTATACTAAACTAAAGTGTAAAAATTAACATACACTAAACCTGGAAAGTGTGAAACTAAAGTTTAAAACAAACCTAACAATAGTTTCCTATGAATCAAATAAAATTGTAAAGAAAACAAAGAAATGCTTTATTTGTTTTTGCTTTTGGATTTTGTTTTGTTGGTTTTTTTTGTTTGAGGTTGTGCGGGGGTTGGGCTCGGACGGTGATGCGGTGATGGCTTGGCCCACGAAGAGGTGGTCATTGGGTAGGCTACATAGCGGTGACAGTCGAAGCGAGGTCGAGATAATGGCGATAGACGAGGTCTGAGCGTAAAGTGAAAACAACTTCGATGGAGCGAGGCATCAAAGTTGAAAGGGGTTTGGACGATAATGGTACTTGGCGCGCGAACGGTCTCTGGGTGAGATCTGGGTTAAAGCGGGCGACACATGGTGGATTTGATGGTAATCAGGCGGGGACACAAGGTGGCGGCATGAAAGTAGTCAGAAGGGTAAGCGAGCGTGGAGATGTGCAACAAACACCTATAAAACTCTCACAAATGAGTAATAACCAGCAAAAAAATTATTTTGTGACTTTTTAAACTAATTTACTGTAGCAAATCCTCTTAAAATGCATCTCGAAAACACAACAAAAACACAAAACAACATTAACAATTAAAATAACATTCTCACAAACATTAGTATGGATTAAAAACTGCATTAAAAGGTGAATAACATACGAAACAAAAATGAAGAAAAACTCCGGCTAGGTCCCACTGTGTCATGCTAGAATGTGAGCAATGAAAATTGTGAAAAATGAAATATAAAGAAATAAAACATGATATGTACCTTCATGTAACTCTCTTGAACCTCGAGAAGATCATGGGGCTGACGCGCTTATACTGTATGATATTGAAGATTTGGATTTTGGATGCTCTTGATATGACTCTCCAAAGTGGATTTGCAAATGTTACGAGCTTGGATACACAAGTATGCGGGAAACAAATTCAGCGGTGAAGTTGGCTATATTTTTACATAAAGCTCCCACGGGATAGGTTTGTGAAGGAAATGGCCTCCTCTTATAGCCGAGAGTTAGTACCTTAAAAGGTAGATGAGAGTTTGACTAAGCTCTCCAGGTTAATTACAGTAATCGCATGGGAATATAAAGTAGATTGAGTATGTGGATTGCATATTTGAAGGGCAATAGAAATTTGGAATGACAAAAGTTACATTTGGGCAATTCGAATAGTGCACGTATAATCCAATTGACCCCACCTTTGTAGGAATATAAATGTGGATTCTAAGTCGAATTGAGAAGTTGATTTCAAGTGTAGTTAACTAGATTGAGGAAGTGGAGTCCAAATAGAGTTAACTAGGATGGTGAAGTGGCGGTTGACTAGGAAAATTAGTGTATTTTCCTAATTATGTAGCTAATGTAATTAGCTTTCAATGATGTAAGATAGGTGATTAACCATTTTCAATAATATCCCAAACATCCTAGGATCTAAAAGATATTTCATAATCAAGGACCAATATTCATAGTTTTTTCAAAGAAATTGTGGAGTCTCGTAAATTTGAAAAAGGTGCTCCAAATATGGATGCAATTAATGGATGTCAATAAACTATGCAAAGATTTCGGAAGAAAAATAACTTAATTTTGATGACTAAAACCTTCTGTTTCGATACCGGATGAAGGAAAGAGGTACACGGAAAGATAACAAACTCAATATTCATTCAATAGTAATAAACTGATAAAACAAATGCACAACAATGGAGGACACAACACACAAAATGCTTAGTAAAAATCAGAAACAAAAACCAGCTGCATATATATTATATTTCTGGAAAATATTCAGCAAAGCTTAGTTGCTCTATTTTTTTTCTTCTTCCCATATTAACTCTTTTCTCTCTTCACTCTTGCATACAAGATGCAACACACACAATTAAACCATTTAATTTAGAAATTAATCCCATACAACTACACATTAAGGGAAAACATTCCTTGCAAGTAGAATACAAACGTTAATTCATTTTCTAGAATCAGAGAGAATGTCAGAGATCAAATCTGAACATTCCAATTAATGAAGATCTTTTCTCTTTTGCCAAAATTTGCAGCAGTCAGAGGTCAGGGTTAAATGCGGGGGTTGAGATTATATCTCCGACAAAAAAGCCACTGTGCACAAGTACTTGGAAGAAGAAAAGAGGAAGTGTTGAGTGTAAAACCACCAATATTACAATTCTTGTAGGAAGAAAAATTATGTATTATCAAACAATTAATATACTTTTGGGTAGTGCTAGTGAGGCCTCTTACATTCGATGAGTATACTTTCACATGATAGCTTTTGTTTTCTTGTAGATGTCTTTATCATCATCAAATAAGAATTAAAAGTTTTTAGTAAGATATAAATGATGATTTATTTTCATATAATAATTAATAGTGAATGCTTGCATTTTTTATTTCATGTATTCATTATCATTGGATGGTCACGAAAGGTTGCACTCTCTTTAAAAAAACTAGTTTGTGGTTGAAAACCACTAAATTATGTTCCACTTCTGAGTGTTTGGCCTCTGATGGAGGTTGTGATGGATGAGATGTCATCTGTTATGGGAATTCCAGAAAACATGTTTTATTTGTGGTGTCCAAATAAGGATAGATGTCTAATACTGGGGTAGTTTGGGGACCAGCCACGAGTATCTTTGATCCGTAAATAGGGGTAAATTTTCAACATACCCATGGACCCCTATAGGCACTGCAATATTTTATACTCCATAGATGATATCAAATTTAAATGGGAAATGCAATGTAAAGTAAAACACATACAAACTACACAGAAATTGATAACGGAGTTCGGCAATGTCTACGTCTCCGGGTTCATATGAACCGATTCATTACACTTCAAAGAGATGTAAACTAGTACAAACATACAATGAATCAATGAACCAATATGTAGATACCAGGGAACGTATCTGTCTCACTACCCATATGATAGTGGTATAGGGATTTTTCCCTCTATGATCACATACCCAACCGATTATATATAAATCTGAATCAGATAAATAAGGGTGATCACGATCCAGTAGATTACTCTAAACTAAAAATATGAAGAAAAAAGTTGCTCGTCTACCGAGAAGTAGAAGCTTAGCTGATGATGATAGTTGCACAAGTATATGTCTTCAATTAATCTTCCATGGATGAGAGGCATGCTCGATGACGACTACAGATTTACGCCAACACTGATATCACTTCCGTACATTGAAACGGTGTCGATACACCTCCAAATTGGGAAGATAAATATATCACTAGGAGTATGGGAAAATTTTTAGCATTTTCACTTTTTACACCTAAGGCCAATTTTCTAATTCCTTCTATAAAATGATATATAAAGTTTCCTTTCTATGGCCTATGGCCTTACAAAGAACAAACTTAGAGAAACTTGTGAAGCACTCCTTATGGCCTATGGCCTTACAAGAGGAGACTTATGATCCAAGGATGCTTTCTCTAGAACCACCTGTTTACAAATGACCCCTAGGCTCATATTTATACATGATGAGGGGTTATTTTTAGCCATATACATTACAATACGAAATAATAGAACTAGGATATTAATAGTAATATTCCACCATTAATTTCTATGTAACGGTTGGAATAAATATTACATGGTTTTCAAAATAGCATATAACTATTAAACATTGCCACATCACATGATCCGTAAAATTCTACTTTGGAACTCTACGAATCACATAAAATTTTTGTTTACTTTCAACTGTGGAAAATGATAGTTTTCTTGAAACATTAGAGCTTCATGAGTGATTATCTAGTGCTCTAGAAAGGAAATTGAGTGGGAAAGAATACAAAAACTTTAAACTCCAACAATTTTATCGTGGAAACCTCCAATGGAGGAAAACCAGTCAGGAAGGGCAAATGCTCTTTCTTCCCATTTTTATTGGTCTAATATAGACAATTTATAGATTACAATAAGTATGAAGAGTAGAAATAGTGTCAACCTTCTCTCCAATTACTTGCTTGCTCTGTTTCTACACCTTACTCCTACAATTCCATTCCAGCACTGAAGATCTTGCTCACTGCTCTCATTAAAATTTTCTTCTCGATCTCTCTAGATCTTTTGAATTATATTCTCTTGCTCCTTTAATGCTTTTATAGGCCTTCCCAAGACCTCTTGTGCACTGGAGGATGTGAAGGGGCATGGAAGGGAAGAGACACAGATGGGTGCTTCAAAAACGTGTCCATTCACATTCAAATTTTTTCTTTGTTTGAAAAGTGATAGGACCACCTCCCTGAGAAGACCGGTAGTCCCTAAGATCGCCACTGCAGGCGGCGGTTTTGAAACTCTTGGGTGCATGCATTGCAACTACGGTTCTTTCCATAACCTCTGTTTATCTCATTTTAATTCACTTCTCTTGTTTCTTCTTCCTAGTGATGATGCAACTGATGAAGTGGTGTGTTTTTATGGATCCCTATGGATCATACCTCCCATACTTGAAAGGATTTTGGTCCCAAAAATCTTAGTGGTGGAGTGGTAGAGGAATCAACTCCCTCTCGTGCTCCTTTGAGTACCACCGGGTCTGCCTTGGTGTCTTCTCTTGTCCAACTTGCCAAGGTTCCTGTGGATCTTTGTTTTGTTGCTCCAGTGCTACATCCTCCTCCGAGTTTCCCCAAGTACAATACTCTTTGGAAGGTAACTTCTGTATCTCTCCTTCTTTTCCATGCATAGATGGCGTTAGTGGATGCGAGCTCTTGCAACCTGCTACCATGTGCATCTACATGAAGTATGGCCTGAAGGCTTCTCCAACCTACTCCATCATGGTGAAGGTCCTATAATGAAGTGGTTTGGTCCTTTTTTCTGGAGGTGGATTGGCCGAACCCTCAATAAGTACGTTGTTGCTATAGTCACCATCGCCTTGTATCTCCTCTTCTTCCTGTTGTCCCATGGTCATGTCCATGAATTCGTAGGTAGATACAGTGACTGCATAGCGGAAGTTTGAATGAACAGTTCTTGTGGTGGCTTCTTCTACAACAAATGACAAGTGCTATCTAGAATATACGTGCTCTCTAATCCATTTTGCTTTTCTTTCAATGAAAGTAAACAAAACTGTTGATTTTTCTAACTAAGTCTTTGTGCTTGGTTGGCACTTACCATAGCCTTCTTTGACCTACTCGGTGTGCTTAGATGTTGAAACTAACCGTCCTTGACCCATCCGAACCGGTTCTCCCTCCTTGTGTACACAACATCCCCGATATACAAGTAAGGACTTCCAAATACAATGTCAAATGCATCAAGTGGAATAATATCAACCTCTAGTACATCTATGTATTAGGTATTTATCCCAAACTGAAACTTACACTTCCTTGTAACTTGTATTTCTACACCCTTTTTCACCCATCCCAATGGGTATGGATGTGGATGTACGTAAGTCTCTAAACCAAGTTGTTATACAACCACATTAGAAATCAAATTTGACTGAGAACCAGAATCTACTAAAGCGTTTACCTTAGTGTTCTTGATTTGGATTTTGATTTGAAATAGCTTACTCATCTCTTCTTCTTCTATTGTTCTGTACATGCTAGTGGCCATGCATCCCAGCCTCTCGTCTACATCCGAATCATCTTCAATCTCCACCTCCCTTTTTGTCTTTACAGTGGCCATGGATTTCTTGGAATCCTTGGTTCAGTGCCTTGCGGTAATTCCGGATGCAACTTTCAACATGTGGCGTCAGTATGTCCATTTACATCACAATTCTTACAAATTTCTTGGGATCTCTACAAGTATGCAAAACAGTAACGACATGTTTATCTTTCCATTTACCTTTGTTACTTGTCTTCCTTGTTTTCAGGTCCTCGTTGTTGACGTTGACTGGTCTCCTTTGGCTCTATTTCTCCTTTCTTCTTCTTGTCATCAATGTAGCATGCTTGTATATAAGATTCATTTAGGTCCTTGGGTTTCGTGGAGATTACCTTCCTCCGAAGGTGAGTGTGAAGTCATCCCAAATACTTGGTCAAAATATCCTCATCCTCCAAGTCCATATTAAGCAACATGGCTTGTCTCTGAAATTTTGTAGTGTAGTCTTGCACGCTTTGACTGCTTGCTCTACCTAAAGTACTGCAACTTAATCATCATGTTAGTCTTATGGCCAATCAGATAGAAATTAGCTCTAATCAATTCTTTGAAACCCTTCCAAGTACTGACAATAGGACGTTTCTTCTTCTCACAAGTGGCTAGATGGGTTTCCCACCAAACCAGAGCATGACCTTCCATTTTGAGACATGTAAAGGTGATCCTTTGTGCCTCAGTGACATTATGCACACTAAAATAAACTTCCAATTGTTTTAGCCATTTATCTAGTAATTCTGCATCTACTTGTCCTTCAAAATTCTTAATTTCCACTTTTGTTTCAACTTTAAAAGGTGTATGTGCAAATTTTACCTTCTCGCTTACAATTGGTGTCTCTTCATGCTCTTCCCACTTTTCCTCTTTGTGGCTCTCTCCGATACCAAATTTTTCGGCCAGTGCTTGAACCACTGAGTCCATGGAATCTTTCTTAACTGAAGCCATCTTTTGTAGATCTGAAAGCTCTTCTTATTTCCTATGCAATCTATCCATCATGGTCTCTAGCATCTCAACTCTACAGACCAAGTTCTCTTCCTCCATTTGAGCTCGAATTTTCCGGTTCCACTTCTTTGTAGAAATGTCTGGCTGACAAGGTAAAAATTCTTCACCTCTTGACCTTGTCACTGTTATACAAAACACAGAAAATATTTGAATACCACATTCTTGGATATTTAATCAGCTCTGATACCAAAATGATTCGTAAACTTCTACTTTGGAACTCTATGAATCACATAAAATTATTGTTCTACTTTCAACTTTGGAAAATGACAGTTTGCTTGAAATATTAGAGCTTCATGAGTGATTATCTAGTGCTCTAGAAAGGAAATTACAGTGGGAAAGAATACAAAAACTTCAAACACCAACAATTTTATCCTAGAAACCTCCAATGGAGGAAAACCTAGTCGGGAAGGGCAAATGCTCTTTCTTCCCATTTTTATTGTCTAATATAGACAATTTACAGATTACAATAAGTATGAAGAGTAGAAACAGTGTCAACCTTCTCTCCAATTACTTGCTTGCTCGGTTTCTACACCTTACTCCTACAATTCCTATCCAACACTAAAGATCTTGTTCACTGCTCTCATTAAACTTTGCTTCTCGATCTCTCTGGATCTTCCGAATTCTATTCTCTTGCTCTTTTCATGCCTTTATAGGCCTTCCCAAGTCCTCCCGTGCACTAGAGGATGTGAAGGGGCATGGAAGGGAAGAGAGGCGGATGGGCGCTTCAGAAACACATCCATTTGCATTCAAATTTCGTCTATGTCCGAAAAGTGACAGGACCGCCGCTCTGAACAGAGCGGCGGTTCTTTCTAGAACCTCCATTTAGCTCATTTTAATTCACTTTTCTCATTTCTTCTTCATGGTGCTGATGCAACTGATGAAGTGGTGTGTTTTTCTGGATCCCTATAGATCATCACATTTACATGAATAAATATTACCACCGTAATATTTTAAAATAGCATAGGTTATTAAAATCATAAAACATTAATACTCAAATAGTTAATAGTTATAATAGATAAAAAAAATGGACTTCCGGAGGCCAAGGGTTGTAGAGAAGGAAGGAATCGGCTTGAAGAAATCGGGAGGAAGGAAATGGGGAAGTGGGGAGTGTGTGCATGTATACTTTGCTTAATGCTAAATCAAATGAAACAAGAACTACCACCTAAAATAGTTCTACAATTTAGCTAAAACAAAGCATAAACACCATCATGATAAGAATTAAACAAGGGTTAGATGCTAGCATTCATAAATACAAACTTTGAAACTAACAATGCTAAATATCTAAAATCCTCTATTCTCTAACAACAAATAAATGAATGGACCTAAGTAAGCTCCATGGCTATCAAAATAGTTATCCTTAATGTTCCAAGAACCTAGGAATGGGGCTAATCAAAGTTGGGCTCAAGACCCTTTTGACACCTCCCATATGACCCAAGCACTTTAAGAAAGAGGCTTAACTCTTGAGATGATGAACTCTCAAAAGGGCAAGGTGCAAGCTCTTAGTCTCTTTGCTATATGCTTTGCATTTGCTCTCTTAGAAAGTTTAGGTGTAAGTAAAAAGGTAGGTGGAGGGCTCTTTATATAGCCCAAAGGATAAAGGATTCAACACATTCTCATGAATGTGGGATAAAGGTAAAACATGATTAGGAATGGATAAGGTTGCTTTATTAAAGGTAACCTTACTTTAGAAGGGTTTAATACATGTTTAGCAAGTCATGGGAGTTGGGGGTATTTTAATTAATCAAAGGTGATTAATTAATAGGTAAGTGTAAGCTTATAGAAGCCAATTAGAAGAATATTAGTGTGATTTAGGCTATTATAAGGGGATTAAATCAATTAAATATTGATTTATTGGTTAAATGGAAGGGAAAGCTAATTAATTAATAATAATTAATTAGTCTAGGTAGAAGGGGTGATTTATTAACGGAAGGTCGTTAATTAGGTATTTTTGGATAGGTAACTTAATTAATTAGCTTAGTGTAATTAATTAATGATGATATGAGGGAAAATGAGCGCTTTTGACGATACATCGTTGATTTGTGAGAAAGGGGATAATTAGCGCAATTTAAGTATTTAAATTGCTTGGGCGTAATTATAGGTGTCTACATTTGCCCCTCTTTGGGGTGGCGTAAGTGATGCCACTTCAAAGATAGTCGACGAGAAGAGATTTTGAAGAGATAGAAGAAAAATTAGTAGGAGGGAGAGATGCCCCCTCAAGTGTCGATGGGGTGATGAAGGAAGTCGATCGACGATCGAAAAAGATGAGAAGTAGGCAGAAGAATGGGGACGAGGCAGGATGCCCCAAGGAGAGGGAGAATTAGGGGTGAAAGGGAAGTGGTGTAGAAGAAATATGGATGAGGGGAGAGAAGAGTTTAACCTCTAGTTGTTTATTTTTTGGAACAAATTTGATGTCATCATATTGCCATAGGAACTACATCATTGGTCCTTATGAAAAATATAAGCATACGACAAAGGTAGAATGACATGAAAAGCCATACTACGAACAATTATCCATTGCATTGAAAGCACCAACTCCACACAACATAAAATAATGCAATGCAATACGAGAAGGAAACAAGCTCATATAACAGGGAAAACAAGTACGAACGCACATATCCAACCCAACAACGGTCAAGATAGTTGTACAAATATTTTGTTATCAGTGTTGAAGAGATCCACAAGTTCGTGATTGATGACAAGGGTTAAAAATGATGCCCCAAGCAAGGATACATGCAAGGGGAAATAAAATGGACACGGGGTCCATGAAAAGCGTTTGTGCACAACGAAATAGCACCAGGAACCAAAAGTGCCCTAGAGTATAGATGAAGCAAGCAACTAGCTTTTGTGAATGGTTGTGAATCCGATTATCCGCGAGTCGTATTAATCGGGGAAGATGTGAGACAAACCAACAGGATATGGAGAAAATACAATGCGTAAGACACAAGTTTCAACCGTAAGAAGCAAGTTACCATTTTGTAGGGTGTTTTACTTTTTAGGAATTTTTTTGAAAAATTTTGCCTTGTTTTTGGATTTTTATATATATATATATATATATATATATATATATATATATATATATATATATATTGTTTTTGTGTTTTTCTCGAAACAATTTTCATATTGTTTTTGGGTTATCTCAAACAATTTTCTATTGTTTTGTGTTTTTAACAGCTTTCCAAAGCTATGTGCAAGTAACCAAGAAAGCATGGATGCCCCCAACGATAGATGGGATGTACAAGGGCATAAGGCCATGTGCGTACTGAAAGGTGAAGATGTAAAAATGTCCCAACGATAAGGTGGGAGTATTCAAAGGTAAACTCTTGTGAAGCGGGACCCAAGGCCATTATGGATAGGTTCAACATGATGATGAACATAAACCAATGAAATCTTTGGGAAGAAGCAAGGATGCCCCAAAGATAAGTTGACCTACAAGCACATGATAGAAAGGAAGGAGAAGATTGTTTTTGTGAAATGGGACAAAGGTTTCCGAAAACATGGCAAAAATTAATCTTATACACATGGATGTTTAACGAAGTAGAAGAACGATGTGAATGATATGAATGTAGATGAGAAGCCTCGCGATGAAGAAGTGATTAGCCAAAGGCATAAGTCGTGAGACAAGATATGGACTAGAGTAAGTGTTTTTGTTGTTTTCAAACAATGTTCTATTGTTGTGTTTTTCTCAAACAATTTTCTATTGAAACAATTTTTGTGTTTTGTGAAACAATTTTCTATTGTTTTTGTGTTTTCTCAAAACAATGTTATATTGTTTTTGTGTTTTCTCAAAACAATGTTCTATTGTTTTTGTGTTTTTCTTGAAAAATTTTCTATTGTTTTTGTGGTTTTAACAGATTTTCCAAAGCTATGTGTGCAGTAACCAAGAAAGCATGGATGCCCTTAGCATTAGGTGGGGAATATACAAGGGCAGAAGCCACGCACTTATAAACAAGAAGGTGAAGTTGTTGAGTTGCTCCCAGCGTAAGATGGGAAATAACGAAAAGACCACGTCCCTTATAGACGAATAGAAGAAGGAAAAGCTGGATCAAGGCTGGACAGAATGGTGTGCACAAGGAAACTCGAAGGTAGAACCAGGTCTAGGCCAAAGACAACTACCCTTCTAATACAAAATGCTTGTGAACAACGAATCCTCCCGAGGTGTCGGAAACCAGTTTTCACCCAAAGAATTGTCCAAAGTGCCACAATTGTGTGGTTTTCACTAGTGGACGACCTGGTTTCTCTTTTTCTTTTTCTGATTTTTTATATTTTTATTTTTCTTGATGTTTTTGTATTTTTGATTTTTTGATTTTTTTGTGATTTTTATGACTTTCTTGTGCCATGTTTAGGCATAAAACCTCTTAAGATGCATGGCATTCATGGGCTCCCGGAGCTCATCACCATTGGGGTGAGCCAACTTGTATGCCCCTGTGCCATACTTGGCAACTATGACATAGGGTCCTAACCAGTGTGGTTCGAACTTCCCTTTCTTTTCTCGCTCTACTCTAATGTTGAACGGATCTCCTTCATAACTAAATCACCCACCTCAAACTGGCGAGGGATGATTCTCTTGTTGTAGTTGCGGGAGATTTTGTGTTGATATACCTTCAGGTGATTAAGAGTGCGAATGCGCCTCTCATCCAGGAGCTCTAACTCAGCCAATCTTGCCACTCGATAATCTTCATCCTTATCCAAATAGTCCGAAGAGAAATTCGCAGGGATGGGAGTTCAATCTCTAAAGGGATGATAGATTCTGTCCCAAACAGTAGGAAATATGGCGTCGCACCCGTAGGAGTGCGAATTGATGTTCGATAGGCCCAGAGGGCTGGGTGGATTTGTAGGTGCCAGTTTCAACCAGTTTTGCTAACCATCTTCTCCATTATCCTTACCAAAGTCTTGTTTTTTGCCTCAGCTTGTCCATTACCCTGAGGGTAATATGGTGTGGACCATTTCAATCTGATTTGGAACCGTTGGCAAATACCTTTCACAATTTTGTTCTTAAATGACTTCCCATTATCTGTGACAATGGCTGCAGGGATACCATATCGGCAAATAATGTGATTCATGATGAATTTAGAAATCTATGCTCCTGTGACATAGGTTAAAGGGACAACCTCTACCCATTTTGTAAAGTATTCTAGTATTTGTGATAATATGTGTATGACCATCGATGAGGTAGGAGTAAGTAAGCTTTCCTATTAGATCAAGTCCCCACTTGGAGAATGGCCACGGGGTAGTGATTGGTTGCAATGGTTGTGATGGAGCATGGATGAAATTTCCATACTTTTGGCAAAGCACACATTTTCTAACATAATTACAACAATCAGTTTCCATGGTGGGCCAATAGTAACCTACTCTTAGTTTCTTAGCCAAGACCATTCCATTTGTATGTGCTCCACATACTCCTTCGTGTACTTCTTTAATTGCCTGGATTGACTCCGTCACATCCAGACAACGTAACAGATTCCCGTCGTAGCCACAACGATAAAGTGTACCTCCTAAAAGGGTGTAACGAGCTATCTGGCGAATCAGGCTTTACTTTTCTGAATGGGAGATATTGGGAGGGAAAGTATTGTCCTTAAGATAGGTGAAAATGGGTTCATACCATGGGGAATGGGGACCAACAACCTCACAAGCCAGGCAAGATTCTGGCATGTCATACGCGGGCTGGCGTAGATTTTCTACGAAGAATGGCATATCATTGTTCCCTAGCGGAATACGAAGCATAGATCCCACCATTGCCATGGCATCCGCCGATCTGTTCTGCGCTCTTGGGATCTGCTCAAAGGTGATGCGCACAAAATACTCCTTTAGAGTTTCCACTAACTTTTTGTAAGGTATGAGCTTGTCATCCTTAACTTTATACTCATCATTAACCTATTTGATGATTAGCTGCAAATCACCTACAACCTTAACATGTTGAATATTCCACTTGATGGCTAGCTTCATCCCTGCAATGAGTGCTTCATATTCCGCAATGTTGTTTGTGCGAGGAAGGCCAAAGCGGAAAGCCACGGTATAGGATGCCCGAAGGAGTAATAAGGACCACTCCGCACTTTGAACCATGAAACGTAAAAGATCCATCAAAATGTATATCGCCATACGACAGATTCTTCAATGTAGAGTAAAGATGCATCGTAGATCTAGACTCAAAGGTTTTGTGCTTTGCAAAGGTGCTTCTGCTAGCTGGTCGGCAAGTACTTGTCCTTTAACTGATTTTTGATGGACAAATTCTATATCAAACTCACTGAGTAGAATGATCAAATTAGCCATTCTACCTGTGAGGGCGGGTTTGGACAACAAATACTTGAGTGGGTCGACCTTGGATATGAGCTTGGTCTTAGTATTTAGTAGGTAATGGCGAAGTTTCTGAAAGGTAAAAATGACGGCCAAGCAAGCCTTTTCAATCTGAGGATAATTAAGTTCATAGGTGATGAGGGTGCGACTCAGATAGTACACCGCTTTCTCTTTATGGCTAAGGTCATATTGGGCGAGCAACACACCAATAGTGTATTGCGTAGCGGAAATATAGAGCAAAAGTGGTTCTCCTGGAGTAGGAGGCATGAGGACAGGTGGATTAGCCAGGTATTGTTTAAGCAAAGCAAAGGCTTGCTGCTGCTTGGGTCCCCAAAGGAAAGCGACGTCCTTTTTAAGCAAATGGGTGAATGAGTGACATTTATCTACAAGTTGGGAGATAAAGTGGCGAATGGCTTGAATTTTCCCTTGCAAGCTACGCAGTTGCTTGATATTCTCAGGTGGAGGCATTTCAGTGATGGCAGACACTTTAGCGGGATCTACCTCAATACCTCGTCTCGACACAATGAAGCCCAATAGTTTCCCGGATAACACACCGAAGACACATTTCTTTGGATTCAATCTGACTTTGTATTCATGCAGGCGTTCAAAGATACGCCGCAAAATGATAGGATGATCCTCTCTTGTTTTGGACTTTCCCAGGATGTCGTCTACGTAGTCTTCCATGATGTCATGAATCATATCGTGAAAGATTACTGTCATGGCCCACTGATAAGTTTCTCCCGCATTCTTAAGGCCAAATGGCATCACCTGATAATGAAGGTGCCCCAAGGAGTTGTGAAATCTATTTTGTGTTGGTCTTCCTCAGCGATCTTAATTTGATTATAACCTGAAAATCCATCCATGAGTGATAGCATTTCGTACCCTGCGGTTGAGTCAACAATCATGTCAATGTTGGGCAATGGAAAGTCATCTTTAGGGCAAGCTTTATTGATGTCCCTAAAATCTATGCAGATTTGGATACCGATAGGTTTCTTCTGGACAGGAACAATGTTCGATATCCATTCAGAATAATCAATTGGCCTAATGAATCCTGCGTAAGTAACCTTTCCAACTCTTCTTTAAATAACAATGCCACTCTTGGGTGCATCTTCGGAGCTTCTTGTTTGATAGGCTTAGTGTGCGTGTGCACAAAGTTGTGCACGACTAAAGTTGGATCTAAGCTCGGGCATGTCTTTGTAAGACCATGCGAACACATCAATAAAATCTCGCAGTAGCATAGTGAACATCTTTTTTTCTCTGGCCGAGAGTGATGCTCCCAATTTTACTATCTTGGGATCTTCTTCGATACCAATATTGACATCAATGGTTTCTTCAACTAACAATTTTGATAAATCCTCCATACGCATAGGATCGGGAGGTAGGTTGAGATCTTCATCCAAGGATGTCTCTACGAGATTTTTATCCTTGGCGTGGTCACTTTGTTTGTCCTTTGATTTTCTTATTTGTTTGTTAGCCAGTGCCTCAAAGAGGTTTTCACTGTGTGACTTGGACTTCAATTTTTGCCGAGGCTTTTCTTTAGAACTCTTGCCCTTGCTTTTCTTTAAATTTTTCTGACCACGAAGTTCATCCTCCTCGCTGAAGTAGGCGCAGGTGTCTAAGTCGATAAAGAAACCCTTCTTGTGATCTCAATGGGAATTGTATCCCTTATGCCCATGAACACTGCAATAGCCTTATCATTCTCAAATAAATCTAGTGGCACGTGATGTTGTTGGTCCCATTCAACAAGGGAAGGGTACACAAGGTCAAGGGTCGGTTCGGTGGGGGTTATGGTCAGGACAATGTCATTCATGAAAAGGTTCATGGAGGCCAGATCCTCATATTGGCTACAACAGGAATCCGTATCATTGTCTAGATAATCGAGAGCCATCCTCACGCTCTGAACAAGTCGCATCTTGATCGTTAGGGTGTGCCCCATAAGGGTGAATCCCGATGCCATATCTTTTAGTTTTGAAATGGGGGAGAGGGACTGGTTCCCTTTGTCCTTGTTCATTCTTACCACATCCTAGGCCTTTGTAGCCCATGGAGTACATCATTCTGCTAGATTTTTCATATTCCGGGGTTTGATAACAAGATGGCTGAGTGTCCTCAGGGACCCAAGTAGTAGGTGGATCAAGTAATTTTTCCTCAGCTAACAAGCCTCCAGGTAGGAATGACCCAATAGTGTGTTCCTCTCTAGGTCTCCTAAAGCGGTAGTTGGGTCGACCTCTAGTCTTGGGCGACAAGGAGAGGTCAGAAACCAAGAGTGCTTGTTGTACATTATACTCCCCATAGCCATATTCCAAAATTTTCATCTCCCATGAATCAAATGGAGATGTGGAAGTGGACGCCCCATGAGCGTAAGAACTAAGAGAATTTGAATCTACTCGAGATTCCATGGCCTCAGAATGAAGAGGGACAACTATAT
Source organism: Taxus wallichiana var. yunnanensis (assembly GCA_018340775.1). Classification (NCBI taxonomy): domain Eukaryota; kingdom Viridiplantae; phylum Streptophyta; class Pinopsida; order Cupressales; family Taxaceae; genus Taxus; species Taxus wallichiana. The sequence goes on from CM031236.1 coordinate 5,893,195, forward strand.
CTGTGGAGGGACATGCGTATGTACCCTTTCGTGCAAAGCTATTAAGAGCTCTACAATGAGAAAAGGGCTCTGAATCTCCTGGTATTGTAACCGTATGTCCCTCATGCTTCAGCTTGATGCATTGATGAAATGTTGATGGCACGGCCTGCATGGCATGAATCTATGGTCGGCCTAGAAGCATATTATATGGAAGTTCCAAGTCTAAGACGTGAAACTTTGTCTGATGGGAAGTGGGGCCCACCTCCATGGGCAGCATAATGGTGCCTGCTGACTCTCTTTCCGCATTTTCGTATGCGGTGATAGTGATGATATGGGACTCAAGATCTTCCTCCGCATGTCCCAATTGTTTTACCAGCTTAAGCGTGAATATGTTCAATCCCGATCCGTTGTCCACAAGCACCCGTTTGATTTTCCTGCAGGTGACAACTACCTTGATGTACAAGGGAATATTATGTGTAGGATTCATGGCAGGGATCTCCCTATGGTTGAAAGTAAGATGCTCACTTGATGCAATATTTGCCACCGCGGCTTGAAGGTACATAGGATTGAATTCTAAAGGCACTCCCGACCCCTGAAGAGTTTGATACAAAATTTCCTTATGCACATTGGATATCTTGAGAAGATCTAAGATCGAGATCTTAGCAGGTGTCCTCTCAAGTTGTTCTAAAAGGTTATATTTATCAGTTTGCGGGGTCAATAGAGAGGGTTCCGGAATCATGAGGCAGGCACGCCTTGTTACCGTAGCGCAGTCCTTTCCCTTGATCCGGATGGTATTGACACGATCAGCAGGGGAGTGAATACATCCGATAAGTGAATCGTAATGATTGTTATCTCTTTTGGTATATAAGTAATTTGTGGCTTTATAGGTTTGGGATGACTCTCCCCGATCCGGCTTTGTCTTTTCCAACTTATCATGCTTGGGGAATGGTTCCTTATAAATCCCCATTTTCTCATTAGGTGTTTACATGTGGCCAGGGTTATCCACCTCTATCTCCCCGTTGTCAATGAGGTCTTGAATATAGTGGCGAAGTCGCAAACATTTGTCTGTTTTATGACCTTTAACGCGATGCATTTCACAATATTCATGCTCCTTATACCATGAAGGTTTAGGAGCGTTGTCATCAAACGGTTGTGTTGTAGGATAGGTCATCATGTTGGCCACATCCAACTGTTTTAGTATGAGGGACAACGGTTCATTGAGGGAGGTGAATGTTTGTCGCTTTGGTGGTGGTTGAATTGGGCCCTTGGTTAGTTTAAAAGGTTGACTGGTTTGGACCGTTTGAACACGTTTGGAATCAGTGATTCCGTCTCCCACCACATTTTTGTTTTTGTTAAAGATCTTTGGATTTTCAGTGGGTTTGACACTTTGGTTGTCTTTAGATTGGGTTTTGAGGGTGCCTTTGGTAATGAGAGCCTTTTCTATTTGAATCCCTTTCTCGATAACCTCATCAAAGGTGTGAACACAATGCATTTGGAGGTGGAAAGCTATATCTAGGTTGAGATTAGGGACGAAAATACTGACCAGCTGCTTCTCAGGGAAAGCGCAAGGGAAGCAACTAGCTATCCCTCTCCATCGTTGGAGGAAGCTGGCGAAGGTCTCATTTGGGCGTTGTTTTGTGCCGCACAAGTCTCGCCATGGTGATGTCACTCTCTATTATACAAGAAATGTCGCACGAATCTTTCGCACAATTCGGGCCAGTGAAAATTGATCCTCGTGGTAAGTGCGTAAACCATTCCAATGCTTGACCTCCGAGACTCTAAGGAAAAAGTCTGATGAGGTAATTATCACTATAAGACACCTCTTGACATGCCATGTAGAAATATTTAACATGATCCCTTGGGTATCCCTTTCCTTTGTATTTGTCGAACTTTGGCATATCAAATTTCTTTGGAAAGGGTTGAAGGGTCATTGTCTTATCAAAAGGATAGGGGCATAGTTCTTCATATTGGTATTTCCTAATACTCCCTATATTGCTCTCTTGTATGCTCGCAAGTGTTGCTTTCATAGATTGCACTTCTTGTGCGAGCAATTGTTCTCTAGTGGGAGAAGCAGTACGTGTACACGATGATACCCCGTGTCTTCTTCTCCTTGGTTTTCTCGATGGATTTCGTGGATCCTAAACTTAGGCCTTGACTTTTGAACATTCTTGTTTGTGTCTTTTTGTACCTGGAAAGTAAGCAAAGCTAGTTTTCGGCTTAGGTTACTGAGTTGTTGTTGGATTGTGACTTGGTTTGTGTCTTCTTCTTCTAAAGGTTCTTCCTCTTCGTATTGTGGAGGCTCTTCCCCTGTTTCATGTTCTATCTTATTTCTTCGTGCCACTTTGATGAGGGGTATTCTATGCCCTATCACTTTATCATTTTCTGTGTAAGAAGTGGAAGCATGCCCGCCTGTTAAAATATCTTCCATATTGATAAGGGGGCGTTCTTCCTTAGTAGTGTCATTTATAGGTAATATTGGTTCATTCTCGGTGGGCAATTTGGCCCCTAATTCCACGACCCGTGCCAAAACTCTATCTTTGTTTCTAAGGAGAAACTCATCTAGTAGAGTGGGGTCAAAATCAAAGTCTGCGTGTGGTGATTCTAATTCATTTCCACTATGATCGACCATCTCTTCGGTTTCCTTTTCTACGTAGAAAATAGTGGCCCTAAGTCGTGTCCAATGAAGGGATTTGACCCTTTTCTATTAGAGGTCTCCCAAGCATGTGTTTGTTGTTCCTCATATGTTTGTTTCTTCAACCCTAGACGTGTTTTGGGAGCCATGTTTTCGTGATAAGTTTCACTAAGGTAAGTTGTAGATTTGTTCAAAATTCAATGACTACCTCTAAGTGAAACATAAGATGAAATTGCTAAGAGTATGAATGTGTCACCAATGTGAGAATACCAATATGATAGAGTGATAAATCACCCGTGATACAAGTGTTTGGTATCAAAACTTAATCAAATGAAATACTTCCTAGACTACGTTTCAAAGTAATTTGCGACGCCAGATGATTAACAAGATGTCTCCACGTATGCCAAGTTCAAAGGAATGAACAAGATGTAAGTAAATACATGAAGTTAAATGTGATCTCCCAATGAAGATATACGATGAGTGAGGTCAAACTCGATTAAGACCTATATCTCAAAAAGTGCCAATTACAATTTGTGAATGACACAACAATATCACCAAGATATGTTAACCCACTTTGCTAGAAAGTGAAGTATTGATATCGAGGTGTTATTGATATAACACACACAAATGGTAGCTTCACTTCGGCAGAGTTTCGCCTCGCCCTAAGGCAAGTAAAAACTAGGTGAAAGTACCGCATCACACGTTTCTCAATGAAAATATGGTTCACAACTCAACACTGTTTTCAAATGGTCAAAGTGGGCTTCTGGCCAAAGTATATTCTCCTAGGCGGTTCTCTCGCCCTAGGTGTTACAAGGTTGCCACGAGTGAGTGCAATTTACCCAAAAAGTCACAATGACTAGTTTGGGAGTATCTCGGCTTTACTTTACCCCCTTCAAGAAGAGAGGTAACTAGTGCATCTACGTGTACTATCACCGGGGTCACCATAATGCATACAACTTGTAACGCTATCTCACAAAGGAATCACTAGTCAAGTAGGTAGTGCGGAGTACTTCCCATTTCGTCCACAAGGTTCCCTCTTGCGTGGACTACTTTGGGGTTCCCGAACCACCCCCATTGTTGTAGCTTAAGGCGTTATGCCAAAGGGTTATGTTCGATTGAGCGAGAGGGATGTACCCTTTTTTGAAACCTCGCAATACAAAGTGTTTTGAATATGTTGTTCTTTTTATCTTGTTTAATTAGGTGTGGTTTTCTTGAACACCTTTTGGCAACTGTATAACAATCAGTATTAGTAGTTTTGATTTTGTTTTGGTTCCTCCTTTCTTTGACAAGCGTTTTTAGGTCCCGCACTCAGCTGTTAGTAGTTCTCCAAGAAAATCACATTATTTAAAAGAGGATTAAAAGTTGTTTTTGATTCTCAAGATCATCCAAGGATGCAAGAGAAGAGCATACACAACTAATAATCCAACTAACAAGTAAAGAAAATATTTTCAATTAATGAACCATACAAAATTCTTGATAAATGTTCATTCCTTAAACCAAAAGTGAAAGATGAAGTTTCTAATTTATCAAATATTATAAAATGAAGACTAAAGTTGCTTTTGATTCTCAAGATCACCCTAAGGTGCAAGAGAAGAGCATGCACAAACTTTATCCCAACTATAGAGAAATGAAAAACTTCAAATCAAAGGACCATTGAAAAATGCTTTGTAAAAGGTTCATTCTCTTAAACCAAAAGTGAAAGATGAAGTTTCCAATTTACTAAATATTATAAAATGAAGACTAAAGTTGTTTTTGATTCTCAAGATCACCCTAAGGTGCAAGAGAAGAGCATACATAAAATTTATCCCAACTATATAGAAATGGACTTCAAATCAAAGGACTATTGAAAAATGCTTTGAAAAGGTTCATTCCCTTAAGCAAAATAAATAATCAAGTTTCCAAGTTTAATCCCAATGTTAACAAAATAGAGATCAAATTTGTTTTGATTCTCAATATCACCAAAAGGTGCAAGAGAAGAGCATACACACGTTTTTTTCTAAATCGAGTAAGTATGGAAATACAACATTCATCAAAACATTAGACATGTTAGAAAATGACCAGTTTTAAAATAACAAAAACTTGTAACTTATATAAGTATAAATCCTAAATTTATGTTTTCATTGCATAGTTAACTTCAATACCTTTCCAACGCAAAAAAATGGAGTCATTTCGAGTTTGGGAGCAAAAGTTATGGCCTTCGGAAGATGGGTTACACATATGCTCTTATGCTCATGGGTATGCACTTGACATGCACTCAAAAAAATGTCAAAAAAACGTCCCTTAATCTGCAAAATGGGAAAATTTTTCCAACCAAGATTCAATTTTGACAACAACCCATCACATTAATATATGAATAGAAGACTCAACGCTATCAAACATTAACATACATGCTCAAGAATTTAAGATTTTCAAGAAATTGACAAAACTAGCATGTAGAATGATGAAAAAGTAAGCTCTAAAAATGAAAACATGATGAAATCTTGAAATTTTCTCACCAAGATTAAATTTTGACAGCAACCCACCACATTAATATGTAAATATAAGACTCAACACTATCAAACACTAACCTACATGCTCAAGAATTGAAAATTTTCAAGAAATTGACAAAACTAGTATGTAAAATGTTGAAAAAGTAAGCTCTAAAAATGAAAACATGATGAAATCTTGAAATTTTTTCACCAAGATTAAATTTTGACAGCAACCCACCACATTAATATGTAAATATAAGACTCAGCACTATCAAACACTAACCTACATGCTCAAGAATTTAAAATTTTCAAGAAATTGACAAAACTAGCATGTAGAATGTTGAAAAAGTAAGCTCTAAAAATGAAAACATGGATAAATCTTGAAATTCCCCATCAATTCCAATTTTGATAGCACTTCACCTCCTTCATACCTAAAAGGATTACCCAACACATGCAAACTCAACAAAACAAGTTAAAAAAACAAGTTAGATCAACATGTATAAAAGAGGGTTAGTAACCAAAAATAAAACTTAACTACAAAAACTTGAAATTAAGTGCAAAGGACAATGGAGTAAGTCCCATCACAAGGCGTGCCAAATGTGTGCATGTATACTTTGCTTAATGCTAAATCAAATGAAACAAGAACTACCACCTAAAATAGTTCTACAATTTAGCTAAAACAAAGCATAAACACCATCATGATAAGAATTAAACAAGGGTTAGATGCTAGCATTCATAAATACATACTTTGAAACTAACAATGCTAAATATCTAAACTCCTCTATTCTCTAACAACAAATAAATGAATGCACCTAAGTAAGCTCCATGACTATCAAAATAGTTGTCCTTAATGTTCCAAGAACCTAGGAATGGGGGCTAATCAAAGTTGGGTGCAAGACCCTTTTGACACCTCCCATATGACCCAAGCACTTTAAGAAAGAGGATTAACTCTTCAAGATGATGAACTCTCAAAAGGGCAAGGTGCAAGCTCTTAGTCTCTTTGCTATATGCTTTGCATTTGCTCTCTTAAAAGTTTAGGTGTAAGTAAAAAGGTAGGTGGAGGGCTCTTTATATAGCCCAAAGGATAAAGGATTCAACACATTCTCATGAATGTGGGATAAAGGTAAAACATGATTAGGAATGGATAAGGTTGCTTTATTAAAGGTAACCTTACTTTAGAAGGGTTTAATACATGTTTAGCAAGTCATGGGAGTTGGGGTATTTTAATTAATCAAAGGTGATTAATTAATAGGTAGGTGTAAGCTTATAGAAGCCAATCGGAAGAATATTAGTGTGATTTAGGCTATTATAAGGGATTAAATCAATTAAATATTGATTTATTGGTTAAATGGAAGGGAAAGCTAATTAATTAATAATAATTAATTAGTCTAGGTAGAAGGGTGATTTATTAACGAAAGGTCGTTAATTAGGTATTTGTTGGATAGCAACTTAATTAATTAGCTTAGTGTAATTAATTAATGATGATATGAGGGAAAATGAGCGCTTTTGAAGATATGTCGTTGATTTGTGAGAAAGGGGATAATTAGCGCAATTTAAGTATTTAAATTGTTTGGGCGTAATTATAGGTGTCTACAGGGAGAGCGAAAGATGTTTAGCCGTGCAGGGAGAGGGGAGTGAGATGTGAGGGTTAATAGGTGAGAGAGCAGGGAAGAACACAGTTGGAGATGGGAGCCAACCCCACAAATTCGATAGTGCTAGCTCCAATGGCAACAATGGAGGTAGTGAGTCTTCTGCTCGGCACGAAAATGTTGTTCCTCTCCCCGTGGCCCTCTAATGGCTCCTCCGAAAACATTTTTGGCTGCTGCTTACGGCACGCGCAGACAAGTTTCCTCGAGGGATCCTTATGCACTGTTTATTGTGGAAAAGGCAACCGACACCCTTGTTGTTACCCTTTCCCTCCCAGAGGTAACTGATTCCATTTGTACCCTAAAAATTTGGCCATTATCTATAGATTTAATGGATTTTGGCCTCGAGTGAAGAATTGCATCAATAAATTTATTCTACTTGGTCCCGTGATTGTGAGGTCCAGTTGTGTGCCAAAGGTTTTTTTACTGTCCAGTTCTCTTCTCCTATAGATTACCAATGGGTTTTTAGTGCGGGTCCTTGGTTTTGGGGTAGGGTTGGTCTTTTTGTTACACCATGGTTTTTGGGTTTTGACCCATCGTCTATGGTTGTCTCAAAATATCAGTCTGGGTTCGTCTACCCAATCTTCCTCTTCCTTTTGGCATCCTTAGGCTTGTGCAGTGATTGGTAGCGCTCTTGGTCGGTTCATCAAGTTGGATGATGAGCGGTCCAAACAGGGGCTATTCACATATGCACGCATCTGCATTGAGGTGGATTTCAACAAAGGTCTTCTGGACAATATGGAATTAATCCATGATTACTTCAAATGGACTCAAACTCTCGATTATGAGAATACATCCTTTCATTTCTAGTTGTGCCATCAAATTGGGCACCTTCACGAGGCTTGCCCGCTCTCCCCCACTCAGAATAAATAATAAAAGAACAAAGGGGCTTCTCAACGGCCTAAGGGTTGGCTACCATTCTCTACGCCGGAAGCCAAAGATCGGCCTGAAGTCCAAGATCAGCCAAACGCCATGACTGTCGAGTTTTCCACTACTGGATGTGGTGCCAAGCGGTCACATGTATCTAACTCGTCTGACTATGACCCCGTTTAGGATAGCCCGTACCTTGATCCTCCGCTTTCTCTAGCTCCCCAGCAGGTGCCTTGGACCGTTGTCATGCGTTCAGAGGAGAAGAAGGGGCGTTTTGAGCCTCATGTTTCTCGTTCTCCTTTAGACCTAAATAACTTTGTATGTGGTGTTCCTTAGACACCCCTCTAGGGGATATCTTTTGTTGTTTTTCTAGGCTTCGCCATTTCTATTTGTGGCTTTGGGGCGTGCTCTCATACCGCTCACTTTTTTTGTTGAGAGAATCTTGTATCATGTTGCTTTTAACTTAATATAAGATCCCTCTTTCATTAAAAAAACATTAATACTCTTACCACATGGCTTGACATTTAGCTTGGTTGACCGGTCCATCTTCGTAATCCCCATGTAACTGCCGCCTTAAACTTTCCATGTTGGGCTCCACACTAAATGTGGGTGGTCATCTTAGCACATGGGAATTTTAAGTTCCCACCTACATGGGTTTTGGAATTTACATATGCCTTTATAAAGGCCTTATCCATTGTTCCCCATTTGCCACGTGATCATCCATTTGACATGGGAGGTGGAGGATAAGACAAATCCCACATACGTGGAGATCTAAACCTACATGGCCTTTATATAGGCTTGTCGACCATCTACCATACATGGCTTGGGTCACATATTAATTGTTTTTGCCACATTGGTGGCTCCTCCCTTAGTCGCTCACCAGGGAATATAATGTGGTCGGTGGCTATTAATTTGGCGGTGGTGAGATAAAACATTGAAATGAGTTCGGTCTCCCATAGAACTAATGAGCTCGCCCAATGTTGACTCGATGTAGCCCGAGCCAATAAAAATGTAGCCTGTCGAGTTATGTAACGAGCCCGCCACGAGCTCAACCAATGCAATAAAAAACTCATTGAGCTGGCCAATAGCGAATCGAGTTGGCTCGGTATAATGGTATGATCATTGTGGTGGTAGGCCACGTAGTGGCCTGAGGCCCCACCAAATTATGGAATATCGAATATGTTGGTAAAACCACTCGTTCGGATATGAGTGTCGAAGACCGACATCACAAAACCACGTTTTTTGCTCCTCCATGCTCCCGCCACGTGTCGTTGCCACGTTGGTTAATTGCCTTTGTTGGGTCTTATGTTTGACCAAACTTTGATCGGCTCTATCTTAAGCATATTGAGTCCATTTTCTGCATTCCAGTATTGACGGTAAAGCTCACGGAATGCTCTACCATTTTTATGGTTTAGGTAGATATAAGGATTTCTCAATGTACCAAAATGTCTTCCGAGATCAATCTTACCATAAATTGTGAAAACTACATACAAAGTGTAGAGTTCAGAATTAGAAGTTGAATTTTCCTCGCAAATTATGATAATCACTGAGAGTGACACTTATTAGTCACGATGGTCAATGTGTAAAAGGATGTTTTTGGCACATTTAATCACCTAAGGTCTTATTTTGGATGCAAGTGTGGGTTGGGCATTAACCATCATTAGGTAGTCCCTAATTTTATGATATATGGTTTTGGCAATGGAAACATGTATTAGGTAGGTGGATATAAAACATGCGTTGTATCAACCTCTTATTTGCTAAATTTTATATCAATGGATTATCTGACATCCTTAGAAATGTCCACGTCAACATACAAACACTTTTAATGGTCTCACCACATAGAGCATTGGTTTCTCAAGCCCTATGCAATGGCCAAGCAACTTAATTAACTAATCCACAAAGTTCTAGAGTGGAAACAACAAACTAGGTAATTCAATCCTTAACGGGATCTTAAGCTTTGCTACGATTTAAATATGTAATTGAATCCTATAGAAACCGATTAATTAATATTTTTTAAAAGAAAAAGAAATAAAATTGTAACAATTACTTAGAAAAAGTTGAATATTCAAAGAATGGAAAATTCAAAGAAACATGGTATAGAGGAATACTCTCCAAACATACAAAATGACTTCTTTTTCTTCATTCCACTAGAGAACATTCTAAGAAAGGAAATTTTGAGGAACACGATTAAACATACAAAATATCTTCAAACTTTTTTCTATCACTTAATTTTGTATAAAAAATATATTAAATTAACTTGTGCATTTATAAATTTGAAAAAGTCTCATCCGTTATCATTTTAAAACAAAAAATAAATAAATAAAAGCAAACATTCAAAAAAAGAATTTTGAGAAATAAACTTTAAAAAATATTTATCAAATTACATACAAGATGTCTTAGAAATTTTTTTTACAAAAAAATCAAATTGATTTTTTAAAAATGAAATCTAATTTTATTTTTTTAATTGAACACTTTAAGAGTGTATAATTAGACACTGGATTACATAGTTTAATGACATCTCTACCTAAATTCCAGATAGAATATATAAATTCAACAGTAAAAAGTAAATATTAAATCTAATTATAATATTATTAAATATGTAATTTCAATTTAAATTTAAACCTAGATAAAATATTAGATTCGATTTAGAAGATAAATTATTGAAGTTATTAAAGAGTTGGGATTTGAACCCACTAAGTGGCTTTCACAATCACCGGCTTTGGAAAATGTTGGCTAGCATGATTCTAGATACATATTGGAAAAATAGAAATAAGTTATTCGAGCTATTTTGTTTGTTTAAATGACTCCCAATGTCAAAGTCAATGTCAAAAAGAAAGCACTTTGGATGGTTGTGGCTTTCGCCATCATCTTTGATACGGTTACATATAGTCGATGGATGCTTGCATTTTTTCCACTCACTTTGGAAAACCGTGACTTTCACGAAGATAGCTTGAAAATAGAAAGAAGTTATTGGAGCTATTTTGTTTGTTTCAAATGACTCCTAATGTCAAAGTCAATGTCAAAAAGAAAGCACTTTGTATGGCTGTGGTTTTCATCGTCTTTGATACGAACTGAAGTTACATATAGTCGTTGGATGCTTGCATTTTCGCCAGCCATGTGTACGCCGCCTTTGCCTTGAAAATTTTCACAACAGAACATCTTTGACCTGACATTAATTAACGTCCCCACTGTGGACGACTTAGCACGTCAAACAGGAAATAACATTCAAATAATAATAAATAGTCTTACTAAGTATTATAAACTTATTTGTTATCGAGTATTCCAAAATGAGATTGAAATGTAATAAATACATCAAAATTACAAATCATTGTGCGGTGGAAAGAGTTCCCTGATATTTGTGCATTCGTAGGCAGAGTTCGCTTATGTTTCAATTTTTTTTGCGAATTTTAATTGTATTTTACATTTTATAAAATAGTCTATCTGTCTTTATTTGACGTTAAGATATTTGGTAAAAGTGTCATTATCACTATAAATATTGATGCAAGGCTTCTCTAAGTCATCTTCAAGTCTAGAAGAACTAGCAAAAACAACTCACTAAACTTGTCTTTTACCTTGTAAAGAATGAGGGTCTTCTTAACCCTGAATCTTGATTTGTCTCTCAACTATGAAGTTTTGTCTCTTGGAGCCTTTACTGAGATTTGAACTTCATATCCTTGTTTGCCCATCCTTTACATGCAATTTTAACATAGAAAATGCTTGACAACAAAGGAAAATTGTGAGTTTCATTTTGTTGACTGCCATATCTATTTGCAGATCCGTAATTTATGTGTGGTTGCGAATGTCTACCCTTCCTATTTCTCAAATTCTTTGCAAGATGATCCTGTCATCACACATAAATCAACTAAGTCATTCTTTCCTCTCTTGCACTTAGGGTTTCAAATTTATTAGCTTACTTGCTTGTGTCAAATATGTACTTTATTGTTAATTTATCATATGTGACTCTGTAATTAAGGTTTGACGCATAATTCTATTTTTGTTAAATCAATAGTTATTGTCTTAACTCAATATTACAAGACCCCTCAACTCAAGTTCCATGCTTAAGTCAAGTACCATAAACAAAGTCTCCAAACAAACACCAAGAAGATAGCTTTTGACCCTCAAGAAGGAGTTTACACATTGTAAATACACACTTAAATCATCCTAGACTCCCACAAGAATACTAGCAAAACCAAATTTGTCAAAAAGGTAAAGATTCCCACTCAAGAAATTTAAATTAGAGTTTTGGAGGGAAAACTCATACATGCCAAAATTTGAATTTTGAAGTCCTCCAATAACCTCAAATCACCCCAACTAGCCTACTTTGACCCTCTAAACATGATCAAAAGGTTTTTTCCTTCTAAGATGCTTTTAAGATGATGCTCCTGCATCAAACATAGTCAAGATAAATATTAGTCTAGCATTATATACAAATTTAATTAACATATTTTACTGATAATATGTTTATATCAAACATATAATGCTTGAAACTTTGTAACACTCATAAATACAAGTCAAAGAAACAATATATATTTTAAATTATTCAAAGAAGAAAAGATATCGGAGAGAGATGGACAATAATTAAAAATTGACAGTCATAGATTCTGGGTTTGACGAGAGGAATCAATCGCCAAATCTTATCCCTGCTTGTAGGGTAGAGACGTGGAGGGAAAAAGTGCACTTGAATCCCTCCATTGGTATTGGGTGGAATTTTGTAAGGTTTATTGTTTCACGCACAGGGACTTGACAGTTGTAGTTATATTTTTAAATTTTTATTCAATACAATTATCCGACGCAATATGTCTTACTCTCATAAAATTGGCCGATGGCTAAAATCCTGATAAAATGTAGCTTTATACATGTATGCCCCCATAAAATATATGCATGCCCATATATTGGTGGGTCCCACTGTCAACTGTCACATCACAGGTGTCTGTATTTTTCAATATATGGGTTTGAAAATAAATGATTGTGTATGTTTTTATGCAGCTCAGTTGGTAGGACTGTGTGCTGATGAACTTTAGGTCGCAGGTTCGAATCCCATAAATCACAGTTAAATGGAATGTACTTATTGAAAAAAAAACTATATTTTTCAATAAAAATTCAAAAGAAAACTAAGTAAAAACGTGCACAACACACATGTATGGGATGGGTACATGGTAATTTTATGGGCACAGGTGCAAAAATTTGAAAAAAACTAAGTAAAAAAGTTTGCAACACATATGCATGAGATGAATGCATGGTAATTTTATGGGCATAGGTTCTATTGGGATAATATCCCTCAACATAAAATTTTAGGTGTTTCAATTCATGTGCATAAAAAAAAGCACATTGACATTATATTTTGAAATAGAGCTATGTCGCTTTAGCGTTCACATGTGTGCAAGACCTCAAGTCGGAAATCGTTATCAAAATGGTGATTGTGAACTACACCTACTAGACATGACATCATGCACTTTTCTGAGTCCCATCAATAATTTCTCCAATTTAATAAAATAATTAAAATGATTTAATTTTGATGATAACTACAAACAAGGATGAGATTTAACGTACACTCTAACCCACAAAATTTTTTTAATGATGACTTAATATTTTTATAAACATTCTTATTATAGTTTTAATAAATTATTAACTAGACTGAATTCACCAAAGACATAATTCAACAAAGACATATAAACATATAGTGCATTTAAAATGACATTGCAATAATAAAATCCCAAAACCCCAAAATCTATGCGTAATCACTTTTGAAAGACCCATCTTACAATAGTACAAATATCAATCAATAAATTTGATTTGTTCTCCTTCCATCATATTCTACGTCTCGTAGACACCAAATTTGAATGATCCATAATGTTTGTGAATATGGAATATTTGTACATAAAATATATATAACTAGAAATCACACACGAAATGTACAATGGAAATGTCGAAGGGGGTCTAGAGATAAAGTGAACTTGGAGGGAGAGAGAATGGGAGAGGAAGAGGGGAAAAAATAAGGTTTTTGGGGGTGGAGAAGTGTAATGGCATGGAAATTGGAATAGGGAAGCAATCCAAAATTGCACCTCCAAAAACCACATGACAATAATGTTGATCATATGAAGTTGATAATGCAAGTTGTGTAAGAAGTCGATGCAACTATTTGCGGAGATATCTCATAATATAAGGAGTGATTGAACAATATTGAAAATTTGATTTTTTTTAACAAATTCAACGCTTGCATTTATTGGGTAGCTAGAGGACATGTAAATGTAAAGGGAATTGAAATGCACATTCCATGGTATACAACAAAGATAGGAATATGTGGAGTGGACCTAGCATGGAAAGGTATTGATTTCATGTGTATTTTGGATTAGGGTTTATCTATTCGCTTGTAGGAGAATGAAAATTTTATTCCTCGATGACATTTGTGACGGTGTAATCCGCAAACAAAAGTACCTTCAATGATATAACAATTACAACAAAAAATATTCCTGCAAACTTGAATACAAAATATAGTGTTCCTTGGTTGCAACAAGGGAATAAATAACAATGTACGTCTAAGAATCAACACATGACTCTATGACGCACTCAACCTCCCGAGGTCATGTCAGGACAACCGATATGAAATGGAATATGACTACATAATGGATAAATAGGGCGGATAGGTGAAATGAGTGAAAAATGGCTAATAAGTAATCAAGGAAATCAAATGTCCTCTATGGGCACAAAGGGAATTTGCTCATCTAAAGCAATGAATGCATGTCTAACTTGGGTGGGTAAAATGGAACGATTGAGGAGAATGGACACATGAAGTAGTCTATCAATGTTAGTGTCTCCAAACACCCTCTAAACCGGTCATGGAATGCATGGGAACTGTCCTTGTTTTCCTCATAGAAGTCTCTAGAAAAGGTCATGGAGGTGTGGGAGGAAACATATGGGTAGGAAAAATGGGAAAACTTAACATTGTGGGGGGAAATGACACAATGCTTTAGTTTGATGTGTATCATGGAAACTAATCTCGACCGGGTTGATTGTGCCAGAATGTTAGGAATTAGTTAGTGCGTACATTTGAATATTATAAAGGATAATATAATTGTAAGGTTGTTGTAAATAACCCACGTAAATAAATTCTAAGATATGAGTTGTTAGAACAACTCATTTATATTGTTTGAATGGTTATACTGGCTTCCTATATTATAGGAGCAATATTCGTCCATAAATTTGGTATGTATTTGCAGCAAGAGTAATAATACAACAAAGTTTTATTTGTTAAACCTGCTCTTCTCCTTCATCTGGCATCAGAGCGATTTATGGTCTTGTCCATATAATCAATGGAAGTTTCAAGAGATTAGATCCACATTCTTCCACGTGTATTTCAGGTTCACTGCAGACATGTGCGCAAATCTGATAATGTAAGCCACTTTATATGGTCTACTTGCATTTCAATACGAAGGATTTGAGTTGGTTAAGAATTAATTTCTTTATATCAACGAGCTAAGCCATGGGTATTAAACAAAATTTAATTCTAAGTGATGCACAAATAAGCAAAGTAATAATACACCATAGGTTTTTTTGTTAAAATGATCTTCTCCTTCACAGAACACATAAGTGTTTTCCACTTCAACGTTCAAGGCCATCAACTGTGAGATAATGACAGGTAGAAGTGGGGTGGTTTGTAAAATGAGGTGTATAAGGCCTTGGTCAACATATGTCAATTGTGGGGCTAAGTTTGGTTGAGGTACACATGGATCGCACACTAAATCTCCGTGTTTTGTAGGGCCTTGGATGGTCATGTGGGATATGAAAACTACTAAAACAAAGAAACAAACAAACTCGCAAAGAAATCTGCAAGCGGGAAAGGTCAAGAACCTAATCCAACTAAGGATACGTGTGGAGATGTGTTAATTCCTTTCTAATTAAAACTATGTGCCTAATTAACAAATGAAAGCTAATTAATTGATCAAAGGAACAAAACTAATCTATTTGTTTTTGTGCTTTTTAATGATTTTAAACAAAAGGGGAAAAGAAAAATAAAATAAAACTAATTAATTTAATCTAATGTTTTTGTATTTTATGTTTTATAGAATAAAAGGAATGTTCATAGACAAACTAACTTCTAATTAAATGAAATTACTTATATTCTAATGCAGATTAAACTAAACAGAGAAATAGCTAGATGTGGCTATTTCCTTGTGCAGAAGATTTAATTAATCTAATAAAATAAATGCTTTTTCCTATTTGTAATTGTGGATGTAGAAGCTTTCTAATGAAGAAATGTAAATCTAACATAGACAAAAGATTCTAAAGCTAACTTCCGTGCAAATCCACAAGCATAGGTAGAGAGAAGTGACTTTTCATGAAAGCTTTGTTCATGTGCAACCAATATTGAATTTTGAATGTAATGAACTTTCCTAAACAATTTAATAAATGAAGAAATGATAACAAAGCATTGTAGAGAAAATTCCTCCGAATCCTTCTTAGGAAAATCCACAGGGATAAGCTGAGAGGAAATCCTCAATGAAGCTTTTGCAAAGAAAATATACTATAATAACTATTGCAATTGAATATTTCTAAAGAAATGTGTTTAATTAGACTAAAGATTTGAATATATTTAAAATAAACAAAGAAACTTGCAAGAATTCAAAGACACCCTCAACCTGGACATGTTTTATAGAGACACAATTAATGTTGGCTATGATTCTTGATGTCCCCTCAACTTCTTTCCAATGTGTGTTTAACGTATCTAGAGAGTTGTGCTAGAAAATGTGTAGGAAGAATGGGATAATATTGGAGATGGTTGGTTTGCAAATAATCTGGTCGTAATGCGAGCAAGAGAGCAACAAGGAAATAGAACGGGTTTTCTTGTGTACTTCTTGGCAGGATTCTGGTAGTATAACAATGTAAAATCAATTGAGAAACAATTCATTAGAAATCACTCCTTGGAGTGACTTTGGCCATTGGCCTATTCCTTAATAACTGGCTTAGTCGAGCCATTGTTGTCGGACACCTTGGCTTAAGCCATTTTGTTCTTGTTTTTCTACCCTCTCACAATTTTCCACCCTTCTTCCTGAGGGGATTTGACAGATTCATAGGCCCCATTAAGCACTGTGCAATTGTGCGGGACATAAAGAGGATAGTCCTTGATCTTAAGATCAAAGGCCTGGGAACGAATACATGTGTTGGGTAGGTTAATGTATAAAACACGCTGGGAGTAATGAGTATCTCCCATTTGAATTTCCATGAAATCCTTCAACTCTTGGGAGTGTAGACAAAAATCATGCAGTTTGGGTAGCTATATAGGCCTGATCACATACTACTATTCATATGATTCTCAAGTAATAAAATTACTAATTAACCCATGCCTTTTGGCTTCTTTTCTTGCTTTCTGTTATCCTTATTGGTCTTGCACACCTTGTAGCCCACTTTATCTTTTAATACTTTGGCATTTATCATTCTGGACACCAGAGCCCAACCAAGATGCTAATTAAGATCAATATGGAAATATATGCCTAATCTAATTATTATTATAGTAGTAAATAAATGATCATTTAAGTACAAAAATTAACCGAAGAAAACTAAGCCAAAATATGTAAAACCCTAAGTGCAAAGAGAGGGTAAAAATCCTTAGCTGATTTGTAGGAATCGCGAAGGTTCGTAGAGCTGGAAAATTGGAAAATATAGAGTAATGACTGTCATAATTAAGCTCGATAAAATGTAGAGATGGAGGAATATCTTTGGACTGGGTGCTGTGGGTGCCCTAGGCCTATTTCGAGTGCCTTTTCTATGAAATTTCTAGAAACCTCCTCTGAGTGGTCACAATTTGTTCTCTATTGTTTTCCTTTGGTCTCTATGAGTTGCACAATGATCAATTGAAGTCACTGGGAACTTGCAATGAAGTATTGACTTGTAAAACCCTCAAATAGACATCAAATCCTAAAAAGAAAGATAAAATAAGGATTTGGACTATCCTCATTGTCATAATGGTGATATTACGAATGAGTGTTGCACTACATCTCATACCTAATGTTGTTCTATGTGTGTGTAGCATGCATTTAGGGGTGCCCATGTGCAACTATCATGGTCAGGTGCTAGTGTATGTCTTGTGCTAAGGACCCAAGTCTGATTTTAAGCCCTTTCTCATACCGGTGAATGTGTTGTATCAGTATTTTGTTGTGCTGAAATGTGATTGTATTATGTTGTATGGGGTGACTGATTCACCCAAATGATGCCCCCTCATTTGGGGAGCATGTGATGTCGCTGAAGGAGTATGCGGCCCAAATGAGGACCGATCGATGTGTTAAAATTGTTCCCTGTAGGGGGAAGGAAGTGTTCTTGGTAGAAACCAAGACACACATAAATAAAGTGGTTGGGAGAGAAGTGTTATTACAAGAAAATACAAACACACATGTAGAAGACAAAATGTATGCTAAACAGTAAATATGTAAGCTAAGACGCAAGAAGATTATGTAAACAAACAAGAAGAAAATATAGACCACGGAAAGTGTTAGAAGCACAATGGATTGAGAGGGGGTTGAGTCCATCCTTACAATAATTTCAATTTAGATTTCATATCCGATTAATCAAAACTCATAAACATTCAACCATCCATAATGTGTGCATATAATAAATAATCACATGTGCAAGAACCATAAGCAAGATAATCAACACAAGACATAAGATATAAGTGGGAAACCCTCAAGGGGAATAAAAACCACTGAAACAAAATATTATATTGATATGTTTCAAGATTTAGAGAGGCACCAACCCCACAAGGAGCACCACCCCTAATTTTGTGAAGCACCAACTCCACAAGGAGGATACAACCCCCAAGATGATCAAGCACCCAATCAACCACCTTATAAAGATATAATATTTTATTTTTTCTACCACAATAGATGGAGAACAAGTATTCAACTCACACTTCTTCAACTCTTCACACAAACCCTAGGTGATCAAACCATTCACAAACAAGCTCTCCCTTCACTTCTCAAACCTTCAAAAACTTACACACATACTTGATTATCTTCCTTAACCTGATTTTTTTTATTCAAACTCAATTCATGCTTCAACAACTGCAAATATCTCACACCTAAGTCACACACCTTGCACACAAACAACTAGCTTTCAAAAGCACCCTAAACTTTGCTTTTATAAGCTCCTCTTGATTTCAAATTAAAACACAAAACTTTTCCCTCCTTTGGCTCCACACATACATCAAGGGAAAATCCCAAATTTGAATTACAACAAGTCACAAGTGACCCAATTATGTCTTCCTAGCTAAAAACCTCATTACATGTGCCAAAAATGGCTCAAAACCCCATGGGCACAAAGATAAAAATTCCCTTACATCAAAACCATACTTATTCATGACCCATAAATCATTACAAATTATTAAAATATCATTTAAAATTCATAAATGGTCGTAATTTATCTCAAACAATCAAATTATTTCATTTAATGGGCCCAATACTCTTTGTATTTCTCAAAATTGTTGTTTCCTACACCCTTCAACACCCTGGAAACTTCATTATGCCACAAAATCACTTCAACTCAACCAAACCATGCCATGTGACCACTTGATAGAATTTATAGAACCTTTAGAACAATTATAAGTAAGTTATAAGTCTTGAACCAACCACCTACTCAAACCACAACCACTTTTGTCTTCATCAAATCAACTGCCAAAAATGTTGTTTCCAAATATTAACTCATAAAAAATTATATAAATAATAAATACCTATAAGTATATTAATTGGATTCAAAATTCATCCTAATTCACATTCAAGGTGATAGAAAGCATCACATAATCCATCTCATGCTTCAACCAACTCAAAACTTTCAAAGAATCACATCCTGTCATGCACTGGCAATAATCTTCTTGTCTAAATCTTGACCTGGAAACTATGTAAAAACACCTCATCATGAGAAAAAACTCATATCAATGGAAATATATCTGAATATTATTTCCAAAATATTTTTAATCATCCCAAAATCCACCGATGCCTCCAGATATACTCACTTTATTGAACATTGCTTTTTAAAGCCTCAAAGCGCTATTTGACCAATCAACCGAATGAAGCTCATTTGGCCATATACCTAGATGAACATGTCCTAAAACCTCCATGGAAATAAATATGATATCACATACATTCCATAACATAAATTTAGCTCATACCTCATTTGGACAACCTTGTACCAAAACACTCTTCTTCAAAAATTAACATGTTTGAATGGTGCCCACTCATCACCATGACCTCAACCATAACTTTATGGAAAGATAAGAGATTCATATACATCATAAAATAATATATTTTTATTAATCAATAAAAACTGGGTCACTATACTTCTTCTTCTGTAGACTGCTCCTAACTAGGGTTTAACTAGGGTTTTAGACTACTTTATCTTCTTAACCTCCGTTCATAAAAATTTAAAGATGAAATTACCTCATTATTTTTGTGAAACCTTATAGAATCACCATATAAAAATTATTTAAATCCACAAGGTCCCATGCAAATCACACAATTTAGGGTGAGCATCAGAAGTCCCAACTTGAGTTGGATTTGCACTAGATTTTGACCATATCTCACAAAAGCGACATAACTTGCAAAAGTAAAATACTAGAAACCTGAAATTTTTCTCAAAGCACCATGAAACATCCTAAAAAATTATCCAATCATCATAATGTCATCACCATACCTCAAACTCTCCAGAAAATGAGACTTGCATAGTAACTCCTTAAGGTTTCTCATTGTAGAAGCTAGGTCAACTAAAAGAATGTTATAAATCATCATAAAACCACTGAAAATGACCCAAAAATACCTGATACACCTTTATATACCTGAATTCAAGCATAAATGATCTCATATAGCTCTAAATATCAATCTCATACCTCCTAACAACCATGCCTGCTCCAAATGAGCACATGTAACATAGCCAATCACCTGTATTTTCATCATGCAAATGATATGAGTGCCTAAAAATCTCTAAACTTTTTATCCATCATGTCAACATGATTCTCAAGCAACCAAGAAGCTCATATCATCATGCAACATCACCTAGGCACCTGAATAGGCTTGTAAGAGCAAGAAATCCTCATTGAATCTCACTGTATCACCATGAGCACATCTGAATCATCATGCCTACATCACATACAACATTATCTGACACTAATCCATCCAATTTTTCATTAATGTGGTTTTCATCAATGAAAATACCTATAGGACCACATGCCAACAATCTCCCCTTTTTCATTGATGGAAAACTACCTGAACTTCTCCTCCTTTTTAGATTAATGACAAAGGAATACTTGTAACAACATATCCTTCACATAATTAAGATTCATATCATCATATTTTAGTTAGAAACATCAACCAAAGATCTCAACTAAGCTCAAATCCTTGAAATTTAACTCAAAATCTGATTTTCCTTCATTTTAAGCATGTAACCACCATGCTCCCCTTGGGATAAGCATCTACATCATCTGAGAATCATCAATAAAGCATTAAAAAACATTATCATACCTTATTTGGATCCAAAACATCATATTCCATCATCTAGGCATGCAAAAGTAGCTAAATCCACTATCAACCCTGTTTTAGCCTTCAAGAACCAACTGTAACTGAGGATTATCTGAAGCATAAACATCATGAACATGAAAAAAATGTCAAACTGAGCATAACATATCATTATATCACCTTTCTTGATCATAAACCAACTTGTCTAGACATATATCAAGTTTGTCACTTACCATTCATGTCATCATTCAACCACATGGACTCATGTCCCTAATCAGTCATCTTAGTGCAATTTCAACCAACTTTGGCATGCCCTAAAACCTCATACATATCTTGACAATGCAATTCATAGCTCCCTTGGACTTAAGACTTCCATTTCTCTTTCATGAGTACAAAAACGAGCTTCTTACCTTTGCATCCATGGCTAGAGAACACCTTTGACACTTTAGCAAGGTCCTAAATATTTTTCTCAGTCTATAACAATCATATTTGACTGAGATCATGCATTCAAAGAAAAACTTGGTCAATACATGAAGTAGATACCCAATACATACCTTAAATGCATTGAGACCACTATTTATCCATCTATAAGCTTTCTCCTAAGCTCCCCTGACATGAAGATCTCATACACACCTTGAATAACCTTTACACACCTGTAGGGACACCATTTCATGCTTGACAACATCTCAATTATCAATACACCACTGAGCCTAGGCATCAATTTGTCAAGAATATGGCTCCTTATCATAGTATATCACATGTAGTAACATTAGAAAGTGATCTTGATGCAGGAGCATCTATAGATGGCTAGGTATTTTCATATGGTATTATAGTGTTTAATTCAATTTCCCTCCATTTATTTGTATTTCAAATAGTCAAAGTGTATGTAATTTCCATTTGGAAGGTTAAATTTCATGCAAATGGATATACACAAGCTCATGAGTTGTATTTAAGAGATAATTATCATGTTTTCATAATTAGTATATTATTGAGTCAAAATAGGGATCTAGTTGAGAATTTTAGGGATTTGGTTGAGCTCTTATAGTGAAGACTAAGTCATTTTAGGAGAGAGAATAAGACTTGTTTTGGGTGATGGATCCAATTTTGGATCAAGAATTCAAGAAAAGGTTTTAGAAGAATGTAACAGAGAAAAAAATAAATTATTATGAAGGGTGGAAATAAATATTTGGTGAGTTTGGAGTGAATTTTGTATGTTTTTATAGGATTGTGATAAAATCTCCATGACAGATACAACGTATAACAAAGATGCAGTCAACAATTTGAAGGCAAGCTAGCCAGAACTACGACATTGAAATTCAAGGAATTTAATCATCCAATCGAGCTGAAATTTTAAATAAATATTTGTCTCATCTAGAAACCCAAGCATGAAAAATATTATCTCCTAAATCCACGTGTAAGGGAAGATATCGATTGCAGAAATTTTCAAGCCTGTGTAGAATTGTGACTAGGGCACGAATGGAAAAATGATCATATCTTGAAATTTAACCAACAAAAAAATCTGAAATTTGGAAAGAAAAATTTTCTTGCAAATACGAATCCAAAGAGTTTAGTTTGAGGTTGATTGGATATGTGTGGAGAAAGTTATGATCAAATTACAGACATGTAGTTCGAGACAACACAAAAAAATGTATTTCAATAAGTAAAATCATCATAAAATGAAAAATACTCAGCCAAATTGTCTAAAATTGGTATGCAAGGAATTTTTGATGATATCTTTCTACTTAAAGTGATTTGAAACATTTTCATTGATTATAAGTGAATATATTCATGTTTTTCAGAATGAAGCCCTTCATATGTAATGCATGGTATGGTCTTGATTATGAGTGAGTTCATTTTGATCAAGTTTATGCATGGTTCATAGTTAAGGTTTCATTTCTAATTACATAGAAATATCCTCATATACAACTTGAGTGGATTAATCACAAAGAAAAATATGAATGCATGAGAGATTGTTTGAAGCTACTAGTTAACCAACATCCAAATTACAACAGTTTATCAACAAAAGTCAGTCAAAACACAATAGAAAGTCAACAATAGTGTTGCACTACTAGAGTTGTGTTAAATAATAAGGAAGGTGCATCATTTTTGGTATCAGAGATGAGATCTGTTAGGATAAGATATATTGCAGAGTTTTAAAGCATTTAAAGCTGATTCAAGAGTGTGTGAAAGTGATAGTTGACAACATGATGAAAGAGAAGGAACCATCCCTACAAGGGATTATGGATTTGCTTAAGGGAGAAGTGATGAGAAAGATGGATAACATGATGTATGAGATAAGTGATCTAGGGACAATGATAATAAAAATGGAAGCAATATGCTCAGGTATGGAGAAGACAACTGATAGAAATGATGGTCGAAGCATGGAGAATCATTGTTGCTAATGAGATTTCTTCTACATCAACAAGCCAAAGCTCAAGAACTAGTCTGCAGGAGAAGTATATTTAGGACCAGATGCAAAGCAAAGGGTAAGTGTTGCAATGTCATTATTGATAATGGTAGCACATATAACATTGTCTCAGAAGAAATGGTTAATAAATTGGGATTAATAGGTTAGTTCATCCTACACCCTACAGGGTAGCATGGGTTCATAAAGATCATCAAATTCTTGTAAATGAGAAATGTATAGCTCCTTTCAAAATTGGAAGTTTGCATGATGAATTCTTGTGTGATGTGATGCCTATGGATGTATGTCATTTACTCCTAGGTAGACCATGGTAGTATGATAGAAGAGTAGTGTATAATGGTAGGTTGAATAAATGTTTTCTAATGAAAGATGGAAAAGAACATATTTTGGAACCTTTAATGGATCAACATGCAAGAGATGAAAAGAGGAACATGGTGTTTAGACTCAAGGAATTTGTTAAGAAGACCAAGAATTAGGTCTTATCCTTCATGAAGGAGGAAGGAAGAGTGAATGAATCCTTGGAAGAAGGATGTGAAACAAATGTTGTCAAGTAGGAGCAATAGTCAAGATCCACAGAGATGGATCATGAAGATTAGATGAAAGAGAAGAAGAAAGCCCAAGTGAGGTTGAGAGAGAAAATGGGGTTCTTAAGAAGAGAGAGAGGTAAACAAGAAGGTGAAATGAGTCACATAAATGAGTGTGACAACAACAAACTACAACAAGGTAGTGATGAAGAAGAGAGAACATGGAGTTTGGTCCTTGAAGACTTTATGCAAGGCCATGAAGAACAAGACCAAGAGATGAAGAAGCATGAGATAGTACAAGAAGAGGTACTCATAGGCCTAGAGGATGGTCTAATGAATGAAGAAGTAAATTCATAAAATATGTGAGAAGATGAATAGAGAAAGACAAGATATTAGCAAGTTGGGAAAGTGTGAAGAGAAACCAAGAAATGGTGATGAAGAAGCAAGATTTTTAACAAGCTTCAAGAAGAATCAAGTCTATGTGGAAGATCAAATGATGGTAAGGACATCTAAGGAGGATGAAAAAATTCTGATTTTTGAAACTAATCAGTTACCTATGTGTGTAAATGCAGGTATAAAGAAAAATGCTTTAAATGAGAGCATTCACAAAGAAAAAGTAAGTAAAAGTGGAAAACAAAGGAGAAAAGTAATGCCCATGAAGGAATTTAAATGGTTTGGATCACCTCAAAAATGTGTTGAATAATGCAAGGAGCAACAACATGATGATCAAGAAGATGAGCATCACAAGAAAAGGAAGACAATTCAGGGAAATGCATAGAGATGAAGAAGGATAAGAGAAAAAGGAAAACAATTTGGAATGTTTTTAATGCAGATTTGAATCTATTAATGATTGAAGAAGGTCAAGAAGAGCAGATCAGTGATATAAAAGTGCAAAAATGAAAAGAAAGCAAAGAATCAGACATAGAGTTCGAGGTACTAGTTCAAGTGTGCATAAAAATGAAGAAGATGGATGAATTTCAGTCAAGAAAGAGGCTGGTATGACAGTACAAAAGCATGAATATTTGCATGAGGAGAGCATGAAGTTGAGTATAAGACAAGTTAAACAAGTGATAAGATTACAAGAGCTAAAAAAGACAAACATGGAAACTAGAAGCCTAATTCCTAAACAAGGTATGTATGCATATGAGCAAAGTGTAATTATAGTTGAGAAAGAGTTTCATGGTACTTTAATGGTAGCTTGGTATAATTTGTTGTATAAGAATGATATGAGTAAGGAAGTAAGAAGTATGAGAGGTATTGAATGGAAGAAGGAATTTCAGATGAAACGAGGATATGAAGAGGACATGACAAGGCTAAAGGCACATTTGGTGATTGGTGAACTTGGTAAAATGAAGGTAAGCATTCCATACTACTCCTTGGTGGAGACAAATTGGTTTGAAACTATTATATATGCAAGGATAATGAATGAAAAGGACCAAATGAAGGACAAGATGACAAAATCAGATCTAGAAGGTGCCTTAACTAGTCATGAAGCAGAGTTAATGAGAGGTGAGTATAAAATTGATATGGAACATGATGTTTTCTATTTTAAGAAGAGGCTTAAAGAGCTTATGTATATTTTTGTTATAGGCTGAATACACATGGAATAATGATTGTAAGTATGATAAAAATGGAAGATTATGTTGTTTTTGTTTTGATAAACTTGATGGAGGATAGTGTACAACAATATGTTCTTATGGAGAATGAAAGTTTGTGGAGGAGTCTTCTTAGTATATAAGGTAGAACATACATCCAAATCAATCTTACAAGAAATGATGAATTAAAAATGTAGTTGAAGAGAACTAAGAGCAGCCAAGAATGGGAAGAAGATCAGACAAAAGGAAGCTATACAAGCAGTTATACAGATAAGATAGTGTTCATCAAATCAAAGATGGATTGAAAACTTGACACAAAGGAGAAGCCAAACAAAAGAAGAAAAATACAAGTTAGAACAAGAAGAACATGGAGACTACTCAAGTAGAGATGCTAAGTTTCATGATGAAAATAGGGACAAGCAACAAATTAAGAAGAATGAGGTTACAATTAAAGAATCATATGGAGTTTTGAGACATGCAAAGAAGTTAGACCTCAATCTTGATGATTTTCATTGCATGGATAAGGTGAAGAGTGCTTATGAAGAAGCTAGAAGTAAAGAAGAGAAGGAGGACATGATGAAGCAAGTGGAGGAGACACTCAAGTGCCATATTTTTAATTTAATATTGTTTTTAGTGTTGCAGGTACAAGTACACAAGAAGGAAGAAGAATGATGGAAGAAGTAGAAGAAATACAAAGAATACATGTACAAGAAAAAGCTAAGGAAAGAGAATGTAATCAACTTTCAAAGTTGAGGAAGGGTGGATAGAGACACAAGAAGGAGAAATAGATCAAGCAAATCAAGAAGAACAATCAAATCAAATCAAATAAAAAAGAAAAGCAATCAAGAGTACATATATGGAAGATGAGTACAGAAGAAAAATAAATTGGAAAAAGAGGAAGAAGTCAATTCTTAGGGGTGTTTTTCTTTTAGGTTGGACGTATGATGCGGGAGCATCTATAGGTGGCTAGGTGTTGTCATATGGTATTAGAGTGTTTAATTCATTTTACCTCCATTTATTTGTATTTCAAATAGTCAAAGTGTATGTAATTTCCATTTGGAAGGTTAAATTTCATGTAAATGGATATACACAAGATCATGAGTTGTATTTAAGAGATAATTATCATGTTTTCATAATTAGTATATTATTGAGTCAAAATAGGGATCTAGTTGAAAATTTTAGGGATTGTGGTTGAGCTCTTATAGTGAAGACTAAGTCATTTTAGGAGAGAGAATAAGACTTGTTTTGGGTGATGGATCCAATTTTGGATCAAGAATTCAGAAGAAAAGGTTTTAGAAGAATGTAACATAGAAAAAATAAATTATTATGAAGGGTGGAAATAAATATTTGGTGAGTTTGGAGTGAATTTTGTATGTTTTTATAGGACTGTGATAAAATCTCCATGAGGACAACGTATAACAAAGATGCAGTCACCAATTTGAAGGCAAGCTAGCTGAACTACGGCATTGAAATTCAAGGAATTTAATCATCCAATCGAGCTGAAAATTTAAATAAATATTTTTCTCATCTAGAAACCCAAGCATGAAAAAAATTATCTCCTAAATCCATGTGTAAGGGAAGATATCGATTTCAGAAATTTTCAGGCCTGTGTAGAATTATGACTAGGGCACGAATGGAAAAATGATCATATCTTGAAAATTAACCAACAAAAAAATCTGAAATTTGGACAAAAAAATATTCTTGCAAATACGAATCCAAAGATTTAGTTTGAGGTCGATTGGATAGGTGTGGAGAAAGTTATGATCAAATTACAGACATGTAGTTTCGAGACAACACGGAAAAACGTATTTTCAATAAGTAAAATCATCAAAAAATGAAAAATACTCAGCCAAATTGTCTAAAAATTGGTATGCAAGGAAATTTTTTTGATATATTTATATTTAAAGTGATTTGAAACATTTTCATTGATTATAAGTGAATATATTCACGTTTTTCATAATGAAGCCCTTTATATGTAATGCATGATATGGTCTTGATTATGAGTGAGTTCATTTTGATCAAGTTTATGCATGGTTCATTGTTAAGGTTTCATTTCTAATTATATAGAAATATCCTCATATGCACCTTGAGTGGATTAATCACAAAGAAAAATATGAATGCATGAGAGATTGTTTGAAACTACCAATCAACAAGCATCCAAATTACAATAGTTTATCAAAACAAATAGTCAGATGAAACACAATAGAAAGTCAGAAAAAGTGTTGCACTACCAGAGTTGTGTTAAATAATAAGGAAGGTGCATCATATCTCATGCACTCCCATTTTCCTAATAAGTACAAAAGGCATCCTTGTAGAAACACCTTCTTCTTAGTACTGTAGCAGTTTGATTTAGGGTCTTGTTGCAACATTTAATACAACAAATTGAATTTACGACATGAGAATTATTTCCTCATACCCAATCCAACTTGATCAATCCTTAATAAGAAATGAAAAACACTCCCACCTTTATCATACACTGTCAACACACTTTAGATAAGCACCTACAAGCATGTAGGATGACTTCTGAGGTAAAGCATAGTAGTTTCATACCCTTTCACAGTTACTAGATCCCATATTAACTTCATGGATGTCATATACCACATGGAACATCAAAAGTGTTCAAAAGAAACTTGGAACATACCTCTTACCTTATGGAACAAGCATACTCTACCTCTAAGAGTGCATCATGACTGTAGTAGACCATCCTTGCATATAGAGTCATATGTGGGCCAACATACTCCAATAGAGACTAGGTTAACTTCCTTACTCAACTTCAAAAATCCCAAAACTTTTACTACTTCTCAGTCATAGTCCAAAGGATTGTAACACCATAGAAAGATGCATAATACCTTGTCATACCTGAAACGTTAGCATACCCTACCTCTCTCTTTCCTTTTGCATGGGTGTCAAATAGGAGTCACAAACACACTTACACTCTCCATAGATCATCTTAGAATGCATCAAGGTTTATATATAACACATTTCAATATTACAAACACCATTATTGAGATTTATACCTATCCAAGACTGATAAGAACAACTTCACTAACCTGTAGAAGCTCATTTAGCACAAGGAGAAATAGAGAACTCCCTCAAGCTCACCAAATCTGAGATCTTATTCAATCTTTCTTCCTTACTAAAGAGATGTCTTAACCAATTCTCAAGCATGGATCTAGATTCCATAATCACCACAATGATACCCAAACAACATCCATACCGTAGGATCTTACTATCCATCTAAGTCCACTTTGAACTTACATCTTTTAACAACTTTTGTCATTGCAATCGGGGTACCATTAGACATAGAAGGTATGAAAGTAATTTGTTGTGTTCTTTCTCATCAAAGATCCATAAAAGCCTTCAAAATCTCTTTCTATATCAACCAAATTATGAGTTTTCACCAAAAATACACTATACCTTCTTCAAACCATCTAATACACTGTCATAGTCTTCTAGCCCACTGGTTTCTACAAGATGCACACTTAACTTTTGATAAAAATGCAATCATGAAGAATTCTCACCTAGTTTAGACACCCAATTATCTTGTAAACATCCATCAAAACCTTGTGAGCACATTATAAAAGAAACAATTCCAGATCTCAAGAAGTACCTAACACAGATTAGGTCTCTAGACACCATAGTCAATTTTACAATATTGTCAAAGATTCCAGGAAATATACACCTTCTCATGTATTAAAACACATGTATCCTTTAGTCTAACATGTCTAGATGATATGTACAAAATTTTAGCATTAGACTTAATCATTTACCCCTTCATATCTTAGATTCCATTTATACCACTTACAAACACTATGAAAACACAGTATAGGGCAGAGAACCTTCCAAAATCACCAAATTTTGCTTTCATGACCTCAAAATTGGTCATACTTACTGAATTATCATTACCAAAATTTATGAGCACTTATATTCTTGATTTTGGACACTGTGTGGCAACTTCATACCTGAAGCCACCTTAATTTTTATCTGTAGCACATTGAAATTGACTATATATTTGTCCATACTCCATTTTGGTAGCAATTTACTAATCAAGTTATCACTTTATCACATTAGTCATCTTCAAACACATTTATGATTCAACCTATAACCTTGCAAGTTTATGACACAAGTCCCAATGACATTCACATACCCATACTGATGTCCTGATTACATAAAACACATCTTAGGAAGAATGAGTACACATGGACTCATGATGACCTTTTACAACTTCAAAGACACCTCCAAAGCTTCATACAAACCAATGACAACTAGACACACTTGACACATGCAATTACAACTCATGAATAACCTTATAACACCATCAACCACTTAGACTTGTCTCCATAGTTCTCATAGACCACATACTCCTTCAACACAACTAAGCATAATCTCGAGACTTATAAAGCATACTTCACGAGTTTAAGAGCACATACATACTTCATATAACATGACCATGAGACTCTAGAATATAAACCAACTCAAATCATCCACACACCATGATGATGCAGACACAGATCATAAGGACTTTATACATGTACAACTAGTGACTCAAGACTGAGATCAAGACTTCTTACACAAGAAAAACCATCATGAACTAATAATACCATGAAAAAAGTATATAATGACATACCTTGAACTTATGGAGGAGAAACACATTGAATCATACAACTCCCCCTCTCTTGAATGCTTCATATGCATTGATATACCTTCAAGAAGCATAATGAAGGTATATATGTACCATAATGACCTAAAATAAGGTCTTGAAGAGGTCCCAAGCCTTCTTGGGAACATGTAAAAATCCTTCATCCTCTCTCTTCTGATCTAAGCACTGTGAAACACTTCTTCCATTGAGATCTACTCTTGATGAGACACTATGGTCTCCTCTATGTTCCCAAGTCCTTCTAGGACCATTTTCATACACTTTAGGTATTTGAACTCCATAGGCTTGTACTCTAGGACCTGAAGAACTCCTGATTTGACTTGAATATGCTTGGAAACAATCCCTTGCAACATGACAAACTTTGTTATAGTTGTAACATACCACTATATTTTTCTTCTTGAGCTCATGAAAATGTCTAGATGAGTCATTCATACAATCACTAGCAACATGGCCTATCTTATTGCATTTGAAGCATACAACATTCTTAGCATGATCATCTCTAATTTCTTTCTATGGATGAGTATCTCTAGGAGGCCTTCTACACTCCTTATCCTATGAATAAATGCATTACATGTATAACAATAACCATTAAAAGACCTTTCATACCTTGAGGCATTAAGTTTCCTAATTTTCTTGATTTTCACATTGTCCTTGATATAGATCTCATTATTTTCTTCCTTGGTGCTTGGTTCTCCCACTTATTTACATGAAATCATGTCTTATTTATTCACCTTGTTGTATTTGACTTCATATTTGAAACCTAAACCAACCTTGTCACTTGTAACCTTTTGATTGCTCAAGATATCATCAAGAGATTTAGTACTTTCTTCAAAATTTTGATAGGTTTTCAACTTACTTACAACATCTGAGAGATCCTTTTGAGAACTATCACCTCTTCCTCTTTGGATTGTAGATTAAGAGTCATGTTACTCATTTGCAACTCTATCCTTCTCATTGATTCCTCAAGTTTTTAGAAATGGCCCAATGTTTTCCTTCAAGCTCTTGTATCTTTGCTTCATACTCTTTGACTTGTGAAGTCAAATTCTTGTTGTTCTTTTCAGCATGTTCTAATTTTGATTGGACACATGCCAACTCAATCCTTAAACCATCATCTTCTCCTTCTTCTTATTTGCAAGGATCAGGTGAAATATCACCCCACAAAGTGGAGCCACCACTAGAGGATCTCATAGCTTCCTTTGTCATGAAAATAACCTCATCTCCTACATCATTGTGATCAGATTCAATCTCTGAATCAGACCTATCAACTTCACTACTTACATTAGAGGAAGAATTCTCTTTCTTAGTATATAGACACTTATTTTTATTCTTCATGAATTAATTCTTCTTGAACCCTTTCTTCTTCTTATAAAACTTCTAATTTTTCTTCTCATGATCACTATCATGTTCATCATTTATTTTCTTATCATGTCTATGAGGACACTTAGCAGAAAAATGACCTACTTTACCACATGTAAAACATTTAAAAGGAATTTTACCCTTGTACTTACCAATTCCAAGTGTCATTCTTCTAGCAACCATGGAAAATAGCTCTTCATCATCAAGATCTAATGTGGTATCTTCATATTTGACCTTTTTGTCCTTAGCCATCTTCTCCAATTTTAGGCTATCTCTTTCTTAGCAGGTTTAAAATCAATTACCCTCATCTCATAGGCTGTCAAAGTGCCATGTAGATCATCCATCTTCAGCTGAGTCAAATCCTTAGCTTCTTCTATGGCAGACACTTTGGAGTTAAAATTTGAAGTTAAAGACCTCAACACCTTTTGAACAATTACTTCCTCTTTTACTTCTTCTCCTAACCCTTTCATACTATTGACAATATTGTCAACTCTAAGAAGATATGCTGCAATAGACTCATCATCACTCATCTTAAGAGATTCAAATTGATTTATGAAAGTTTGAAGCTTTGCAATCCTTACCTTTGAGTCACCTTCATAAAGAACTTGTAGTTTTTCCCATGCTTCCTTTTCATTTTTGCAATGCATCACTTTTCCCATCTCAGATTCTCCAAGTCCACTTATGATGGCATTAAAAGCTTTTGAATTATTGGTATATGCATTCTTTTGTTCTTCAATACTTGGAGGAGTGAAGGAGGAGTATAAGGATGCTCCACAACATCCCAAACATCAAACCCTTGAGCCATGATGAATGAATTCATCCTCAAGCTCCAAAACCATAATTCACTCCATCAAACAATGGTTCCTTTCCAATGACTGAGATTCTCGCCATATTGTGCTTCAAGGATCTCCTTTCAAGCTGTCAAACTTCTCTAAAAGGACCTACTCTGATACCAATTTTTATAATCACAATGGATTGAGAGGGGGGTGAATCATTTCTTACAATAATTTAAATTTATATTTCAGATCTGATTATTCAAAACTCATAAACATTCAACCATCCATTAATGTGTGCATACAACAAATAATCACATGTGCAAGAACCATAAGAAAGATAATCAACACAAGACACAAGATATAAGTGGGAAACCCTCAAGGGGAAGAAAACCCACTAAAACACAATATTATATTTATATTTTTAATATTTAGTGATGCATCAAACCCACAAGGAACACTAACCCCTAGTTCAAGAGAGCACCAACCCCTAATTTTGTGAAACATGAACTCTACAAGGAGGATACAATCCCCCCCCCAAGATGATCAACCACCCACTCAACCACCCTATGAAGATATGATATCTGATTTATTTCTACCACAATTGATGGAGACCTAGTATCCAACTCGCACTTCTTCAAATCTTCACACAAATTCTAGGTGATCAAACCATTCACAAACAATCTCCCCTTCACTCCTCAAACATTCAAACACTTAAAAACATACTTTCTAATATTACTCAACTGAAACACACTTTATTCAAACTCAATTCATGCTTCAACACCTGAAAATATCTCACACCTAGGTCACACACCTTGCACACACACAACTAGCTTTCAAAAGCACCCAAAACCATGCTTTTGTAAGCTCCTCTTGATTTCAAATTCAAAAATTTTTTTTTCCCTCATGTGGATCAACCCATAAATAAATTAAGTATACCAAATTTGAATTAAAATAGTCACAAGTGACCCAAGTAAGTTGTCCTAGCTAAAACCCTTATTATATGTGCCAAAAATGGCTCAAAACCCCATGGCCACAAAGATAAAAATTTCCTTACATTAAAACCATACATAGTCATGGCCCATAAATCATTACACATGATTAAACTATCATATAACATTCATACATGGTCACAATTTATCTCAACCAATAAAATTATTTCATTTAATGGGCCCAATACTCTTTGTATTTATCAAAGTTTTTGTTTCCTTCACCCTTCAGCACCCTGGAAACTTCATTATGCCACAAAATCACATAAACTCAACCAAACCATGCCATGTGACCACTTGATGTAAATTACAGAACATTTATAACACTTATAAGAAATTTATAAGTATTGAATCAACCACCTGCTCAAACCACAACCACATTTGTCTTCATCAAATCAACCTACCAAAAATATTGTTTCCAAAGATTAAAACATAAAAGAATTTATATGAATAATCAATGTCTATAAGTGGATTCATTGGATTCAAAATTCATACCTCTTCACATTATAGGTGATATAAATCATCACCTAATCCATCTCCTACTTCAAACAACTCAAATAATTAAGAAAAGTACATCCTATCTTGCACTAGCAATAACTTAGTCTTGTCTAGGATTGACACGGAAACAATATGAAAAACACCTCATCATGAGACAAACGTCCTTAGGGGAAATGGTAGTCACATAAATCATGCATTATCAACATCATCAATCAAAACATCCCACAAGTAATCAACATGAACAACAGGTACAATGCAACATTTACACATATGCTCTTGCCCTAGGTTCATCATCACTTTTTCACTTCCTCTTCTTTAGCTTCCACGCTTTTCCTTTTCTCTTAGCATGCCTTTCACCATATATTTAAATGGTTATCAGGTACACATATCTTATTTACTTTATGTTATCAAGCATCTTGTCAACAACATAAAGTGGGGAAAATGTATGTATCTAGTCCCGATCACATACTACTATTCATATGATTCTTAAGTAAGAAAAGTAATAATTAACCCATGTATTTTTGCTGCTTTGCTTTCTTTTTGTTATCCTTCTTGGTTTTTCACACCTTCTATCCCACACTATATTTTCATCCTTTGACAGTTTTTATTTTGGAAACCAAGCACCCAACCAACACGCCAACGCCTGTGCACCCTCATCCCCTTTGGGTGATCCCAACCTCTTTACACTTTACTCATGCCTTTTGGGTCCTTTCTAGCCATTTGGGCATCTTATCTGTTTGGTAGTTAGCCTTTCCGGGGTTAATTATGAAATTCAAGAAAAGGAATCATATAAATATAAAGTTATATGACCATTATAAAGAACCAAACACTAAGCATTAGCTATCACCACCTAAGGTTGCATTCAAAGGCCATTACAACAAAACTCAAACATCCATCTAGCATCCACACACAAGGGCAAGGTAATGATTCTTTTGCATACACTTCATATGAGGGGAAGTTGATTATTTCATAGACACATATACTTACATTTCGACATCTAGCTACGTGTTTACTATTAAGTGTGACATGCATAAGACCCACCAAGGGCACAATTCTACACACATATACATAAAACTACATTAGGTCTGAGATGTAGTGCAATGCTTAGTCGTAAGATCACTTGTTTGACATATGAGGATAGTCTAAACCCTCATTTGTATTTTTTTCTTTTTGGGATTTAATACACTTTGGGTTTTTGTAGGTCATTTCTTCATTGTAGGTTACGAGCAACATTTCCCACTTAATGCGACATACTAGTGACAAGAAGTGAAAGACAATGAACATCTTGTGACCCTCCAAAACTGGTTTCCATAGCTTTTGAGCATACACATGTGCCCTTAGGAGTTCTCCAACACCTTTGACATCCCTGCCTTGGCTTAGGCACCCCCACCCCATTCTAGTATTTTTGACACCTATGATTTTTGGGATTCATTGCGAAATTCTACACTTCATATTTTCTAGTTTATCAGTTATGTGCACCTTCGGGATCATAGCAAGACAACAAAGTATTTATTCCTTCTCATTTGCACTTAAGGGTTTTTATCTTAATTTTTTATTTTCTTGGGTCTATTATGTACTTTTTTTTTATATTCAACACTATTACATAACATTAGAATTAGGAATTTATTTATCCAATATTTTCTTAATTAGGAAAGGTCAACTTCAACACAAATGTATTTATAAGGCCGAGTAGTTTAGAAGCATTGAGGTTCCATGAAAAAAACTCACCCTACAGAGGAGGCGATTTTGGTACGAGAAAGTGGATAAACGAAATGGAAGAATAGGGAACTTCACCTAAACAGGAACCTTGAGATCCGCATGTTCAAAAACAACAAAATATTTGGTCCAAGGAGAGAGGACCAAAAGTCAATTACACACGTACCAAGTGGCGGAATGATTCAAGATATTTGGGGCATGAGATGGATCAGAAAAATAGAAGAGGAAGAAATATTTGGTCATGTTCTACACACTTTCGAGTCGTATGCCATGAGCAGTCTAGACTATGTTAACCCATGAATTTAGCATGCTTTTGGGGGATGCTGCCCAAAAAATATCAAATAAGAAAGAACTATTCTAGTCATTGTCACGTAACATTAAATTCAATAACATGTAAAATAACATCGGGAGGAGAAGTATTACCTCATGAAAGACATTAAGAATAAATTTCTAGGGGAATTTTTGTGGCGGAACCATTGTTTGAATTTCCACAAGCTCCAGAACACAAATTGTTATTTATTTCAAGGCAACGACTACTCAAACATAGTAGCAGTGACACTGATGATATTTATATATTCAACCCTAAAAAAGATATGCCAAAATAACATCCATCACAAAAAACCATTTATTTCCCCATTTTCTGTAGAAGCACAACACTGTAATCACAACATAAAATCCCACCCCATAACTTAACCCCACTACCACTACCCACCCACCATCAATCTATTTCATCTTCATCTCGTGTTTACATCTTCCACTTGGGTGCCTCTTTCAACATAACCTGAGCTATGTGTTCATTTTTTCATGGGAAATCCATGAATATCGGGGTTTCCTTGAAACACGAAGCCTCAAAATTTGAAAATTGATTCCCATGAGGAATTAAACAGAGAAAACTTGTTGTCTAAAAGATTCAAAAATAAATGAATGTGATATTTAAAAGTTCGGTAGGAATCTTCCTGACAAAGACATGTTTCTTGAAAGATACGAGAGACTCCGGATGAACCATTCCTCTAAAGGATTTTGGAATTGAGTCGCTCAAATTATTTTTACAAATGTTGAGGGTGACCAAACCTCGGAGGAGTCCCATTTCTAGAGGAATGCCTCATGAAAACTTGGTATGTAACAAATCCATGAATTTGAATGATCTCCATATCTTCGGGTATGAAATTTCCCTTCCTTTAATCCATAACATTATTTGATCCATAAATATTAGAAAATAGTTGAGCACATAAGGAGTATCGGTAATCACCGAGTTCCTTCTTGATATATTGTGTTTCAACATTCTGTGATTGATCAACCATGGCACTTAACTTTCCTAGATTTGTAGGAATAGTTTTTTCCAAGTTGTTGTGAGATAAATCTAAAACCTAAAGATTCTTCAGCTCAATCAACTTGCATAGAATAATGACTTCAAAATTATTAAAACTCAAGCTGATAATTTTTAATTCTGCCAGCCCTTTTAATAAAATAGGAATAGATCCCTCCATTTGGTTATGCCCGATGTCAAATACTTTGAGATTCACACAATTTGAAATACTAGAAGTAATAGTTCCATGTAAGTTGTTTCCATTGAGATCTAATGTCTCAAGGTGTGTTATATTTTCCAGATCCTTTGGCATCTCATGTTGAAATTCATTTTGAGCCAATTTCAAAACTTGGAGAGTAAAACATCTCAACAAATATGCGGGAATCACATCTCTTAAACTATTCTTTGATAATTCCAGAATATTGAAGAAGCCAATTGCATCAATACAAATACAATGTGGAATTCCTCCACTTAGATTGTTCCCTGCTAAAGATAGATAGAGAATTTTTGGAATAATTGTAGCAAGAAAAGATCCATTAAACTTGTTTTCTAAAAAATCCAATATCATTCCATGAAAATAAATATCTGGAATAGGGCCGTGGAAGCTATTATTATGCAAGTACAGAAAAAAATCACTGACTTCAATGGGTGCATAGAACCTTATTGTTGGTTATTGGAAAGATTTATAGATTCAAGAATGGGAAGATACCATAGCTAAATAGGAACATTTCCTTTAATATGGTTGTCTGACAAGTCCAACTCTTCCAATAAATATTGAGTAGAGAAAAAAGTAGCAAAATTTCCATGGATGTTATAAGATCTCAATCCTGGTATGACATCCAGGTTGAATTGGGGACCCAATTTGAGGAGATATCAATTGTCAAATGATTTGTAGAAAGGTCCAAGACTTGAAGTTGAGTCATATTTTCAAACATGAAAAGAGACACACTACCTATTAAATTGTTGTAGGAGAGTGTCATTACTTCTAATCTAACAAACTTTGAAATGCTATCTAGAATTTCTTTTTGACAACCTGGTTATTACCTAGTCCCAATTCTCTTAATACAAAGAGTTGACCGAGAGAAGGTGGAATAGGACCACCGAGTAGGTTTCTATCTAGCCAAAGTTATCTTAAAATAGAGAGTTAACCCAAATAAGGTGGGATATGACCATTAAGTTGGTTATTATTAAGATGTAGATATATATGTGAGGAAAGCATACCAAAAGATAAAGGTATAATTTTGCCTTTCACATTGTTTTTTTATATTATTGGTAAAAGGTTTTGGAGGGACCTTACCCAAGATTACAACCAAAGGCTCAACAACCAAGATAAGAAAAGTAAAACAGTGTGGTTTTTTGATCCATGGGGTCCACACCCCAACCAAAAGAGAAAAGAATAGGAAAAAACAAAGGAAAGGGCCATATGCCTACAAAGACCCCAATATCGAAACATCTACATAAAAAATGTAGCTAGAAAATAGCACAAAAATAACTACACCGAGAACAAGGAGACAACAACACTACCCAACATATTTGCTAAAAACTTTTAAACAACCACGAAATCTTGGTAGAGTTTCAGGCAATGGAAATAGTGGGTTCTAGTTTGTATCAGTAAAATTTCTTGTAATCTTTCCATTCTTCCAAGTCTGTGTCTGGAATGCTGCTAGAGTCACAAATTTGGTGGATATGGACTTGCATAAGATCCAAAATAACATTGTGCATAGCAAGTAATTGCTATGTTTCTCCTCAAGAGATTTAATATTAGTTATAAGGGAAACAATTTCTTCTTTGAGGTGGTGTTGGTATCCGAAGCTTGTTCCTTAACAATAGACTTAAGCAGGAATTATACATTTTCCTCAAGGGTTTTAACAATATTAACTTGCATGTTGAATTTATTTTCTAGGCTGTGCCAATGGAGACTACCAAGTGTTTAAATGGCAATGATTCAAAGATTAAATAGAGAGAGGGTCTCCAAACAAGCGCGAGACCACCGCGTGTCCCAAGTCAAAGTAAGCCGTTTGGGGGAAGTTAGTTTTTTGCCCTTGATATCCCAAATGGTGTAAAAGTTGCAAAAACAGCCACAACTCCACCCAAAGAAAAAAATCGGTGTTTGAACATGAGTCAATGCCAAAGGGGAGTCGGAGGAAAAGGTGAAAAATTTCCTTTTGTCAAAAGGCACAGAGGTAAAAATTGAAGCGCACCTCCCCAGCCAACCAAAGGGTGCACGTATCAAGTGGGGGCGTCGGGGCCATGGGTTTTTTTAAGTTTTATTTTTGCGGAAAAGAGGAAAAAGATAAATTATGGACTGAAAACCCAATTTTTCTCTAATCTGGCTGCCATGTGTCCCATATAAAAAAGGGGACCCATTTTTCAAATTGTTTTCCCACCCATTTGTACGGACTCGATACAAACTTTGAAGGGGCATATCTTTCGACTCAGGGCTCAAAATATTGCAAATCTGACACCTATTGGAAGCATCTCGACGTCTTCTACACCATGGAAAGATTAAAAATCATTTTTCAGGCCCTAATAGGTGAAAAATGGAGGAAACATATTTGGGCCTTTAATGCAAGATCTCTTTGCCTCAACAACTAGATCAGATTCGATCTATTCCACCGTTTCCTCTTCCTTCAAGGCACCGAACCAAATATTGATGCAATAAAGATGGATTTGGGGGCAGATTTTGTCAGAGGCATTAACAATAGTGGTTGAGCTTCAACCTTATTTTCCCACTCCTCTCTCTCTTTCTTCTCTCTGATTGAATCTATAAATGTAGGGCGTGATTCATTGTAAAGGGTTGGACATTCTTTTTTTTAGGCTCCCTTTTCCTTCTAGCAAAGGAATTTGTGGAGTTTAGGCCTTCCATTAAAATTACAATATGTTTCTTGCCTCCTGGCTATTTTGTAATGCATTGTATCAATCTATAGAGAAATAAAACATGTTTTTGATCGATTCTAGATCCTTTCTGTCTCTTTTTCTTACATTTGGTCTTTCATTATAAATCTGGTTATTTGTGCTTTGTTATTGTATGTATTTTGTTAGTTTGTGTCTATCAGCAAAACCAGTGTCCATCATTCCTTGGTGCATCACCTTGTAGTTTAGTTATTTCTTATTTCTTATATCCCTTTTATCCCTGTCTCCTTGGCAAGTTTTAGATTAGGTATAGAAATAGATCCTCTGCAAGTTCTCATGTATGCACCTAAATAGAGGAATAGGAACCAACCTTTAATCTGGAGAGATTTCCCATTTTGTAAAGTCCCACACTTTGGGAAAAGCTCAATGTTGTGCAATCACACCAAATGACTCTACCTTAGAAAAGCAAATCTATAGAACTCATTTGGGGGTCTTTGTGATTTCACACTAATATTTTTGGCACACCGGTGGGACAAAGAGAAGTCTCCATCTTATTACAGTAAGATTGATGTGCACTTGCTGTGATTCTAACTTTTAAGAAGTTTTTAAAATTGTACATCTGGTGACTCCAAAAGAAACAAATCCATTGGTTTCAGTAGTCCAAGAAAGTTCATGAGAAGAATACAAACATGGTCAAGAACCAGAGAAGAGGGATTATTTGTCTATCTAGACTTATCCCAGATAGAGGGAGGGGAGGAAGAAGAGCCCAGAGGTCTCTATCTCCACCAAACAGAGCCTTATCGACACCTCCTCCCAGCAGGTTGTTCTCTCAATCAAGAGGGGTGCTTAGGCCGATCAGGATGGCTCAGCCAAATCCTTATGTCAATTTCACCGACAACAACCCACTCACTTTGAATGCACAAAATATGGTCCCGATAGTAGCATTAAAGAGCATCCCATATTTCACTGGGGAAAACTAGACTTCTCCTAGTGATCATGTCCAAGATATTGCAAATGTCTGTACAATCCATGAAATCCATGAGATGGACATTGTAGTCAAGTTGCTCACCTCTTCACTCAAAGGTAAAGCTTCACAATGGTTCAGGAGCCTTGAAGCAGGATCTATCCAAAATTGGAACCCAAGCATGCACAAGCTCTTCACAACTAGTTTGGAGAAAAGGTGATAACTTATCTTTGTTGGAGAAACTAACAACAATCAAAAGAGCCCCAAATGAGCAACTGACAAACTTCAACCTCATATTTCAAAGTGGACTGGGATAAGATTCCAACAACAGTAAAGCCCACTAATGAAGGTGCCTTCTTATACTTTCTTAGGGCTTTAAATTTTGATATTTCTTTGATGATTCAGTCAATGGGGGCACAACCTTACCTGTAGCCTATAGCCTTTCCATAGGGGTTGAGAACCATTTGATTCAAGCTGGTAAAATCACTCCTAGGCCATCCATGCCTGTACCCGAGTTAGGAAGCCCAGATACTAGCCAAATGCCCACATTAGCCCCTATACCTACTCCCAAGAGTCAAAGCTCAGCTGAAGCCTCCACCTCATCATCTAACACTCTCAAAAGAACTCCAGAAGTCATGAAACAACTTCAAAACCTAGGAAATGAGCTAGTAACCATCAAAAGACAACAAGCTCAGAGTTCTAGGCCGTATATCATCCTCAGCCTCAGATCAGGCTAGACCCTAGTACTAGCAAAATAGACCACCATCTCAGATTGTAAATCAGAGCCAAAACCAAGGACAACCTCAAGCTACTAGACCTTTTGGTCATATGATCCAAACACAACTTCAACATCAAGGGCATTGGTTCCACAAAACAATATGGCATAAGAATATGATTGGTGTTTCCATGCAATAACCACATAACCAATCAATGTGTTTTAATGGTGCACTAAATCAGGCCTTGATGGTGCAAACCAAGTATGGTGTCACAAGAACCTAGCCAAGAAGGAGATCAACAACAAGGAGCTCAACAAGAGGGACCTCTAAGTGAGACTATGCTTGTCAATTGGCAAGCTGAGGACTTATGGAATGAATCAGTTCCCTTCTCAAAGTGTAGCTGCCAATACATGGTCCAAAAAGAGAAATATTGGAGAAGGCCAACCACTGAGTTAGGTGACCCTCAACCTTCCATCACTCCACAAGGTTTTGGTGCTCCAAATATAACTCCCAACATGTAGAGCCAATCCAAGCCACCTTCCAAATCCACTCAAGCACCGGTTGTGACAACCCATGTGCAAGAAAAAATGTGCCAGGGAAGGGGCAAAAAAGATAGCTCATTCAATATCATTGAGCAAATGAAGAGGAAAAGTGTGAACATTTCACTATGGGAGTCACTGGCCATTCCAGGTAGAGGGATCTATTGCAGAATGCTGCCACAGAATTGGTCAAGTTCAAATCAACCCCTAACCAACAAGAGAGAGTGCTTACCAATGTAGTTCAACCTGGGAGAACCATGGAGAACAACAAGGTAAGAACCTGAGACCTCCTCCATTCTATGTTTCATTGATTATTGGAGACAAATTGGTGCACAATTGTATGATTGATTCTGGGGCAAGTAGTTCTGTAATGCCCAAGAAAATAGCTGATCAACTAGGTCTCCAATATGAAGTCATCTCTAGAGGGGTAGTGCAATTAGATGGGACAAAGACAACTATTGGAATCATCAAGGATTTGAGCCTCACTCTGCATGCCTACCCCAATGTGACTATTTTGTAGAATGTATCCATCATAGATTTTCCACCACATTTTGCTTTGTGTTTGTCAGGGACTTCACTGCCAAAATTGGAGGCTATCTATCTGTTGATTGGTCACATATGCTCTTTAGAACAAGGTATGGGGCAAAGGCCACAATCAGATCTGAACCCATTGTTGATTATCATATTAAATCTTATGTGCCTAGCCCAATCAATGCCAACTACTCATCTTTTGATCAAGAAGACCTCCTAAGCACTTGTGAAGTAGATACCAAGGTGGGATGTATCCCAGACTTGACTCTCGATGAGTGGGCCAAAAAGACATGATTTTGACCCCTATAAGGAGATGGAAGAATCTGAGCTAGGTGTCTACTATCTACATGAAGAAAATCATCCTCTTCCTGACCTAATTAAGCTAGAATATAAGGATGAAAATGAGGTATGGAAATTGTTCTTTGATGGCTCAAGGAGTAGACAAGGAGCTAGAGGAGGAGCTATGATTGTGTCCCCAAAGGTATGAAATATTATTCAGCCTTTAGATTTTAGTTTTCCTACTCAAATAACACTGTTGAATATGAGGCTTTGGTCCATGGTCTTCATTGGGCAAGGAAGCTAGGAATCAAGAACTTGCAAGTGTTTGGTGACAAGTGAACTAGTTTCCAATCAAGTCAGAGGACTTAATGTTGTCAAAAATGACCTACTCAAGAACTACAAGAGTAGGGTATGGGATCTCATGGAGGATTTTGAGGCCTTCAACATTGTGTCCATACCCAGGAAGGAGAATGAAGCTGTTGATAGGCTTGCAGCAGTTGGAGCAACATTTGATGTGGTCAACAACATCAAAAGAGACAAAGAACAACCACATATCCATATAGTTGTGAGGCCAGCAATACTAGATAACAACACATGTTGGTAGGTGTTTGAGAATGATCAACAGATCATTAATTTTTATAAGAAGAAGCTGAATTCTTAGCTAGAAATCAAATCAAAGATTAGAGCAGCAATATGGGAATCAGATAGTACAACTACATACAAACAAGCTTCCCAAAGGCTTAGTGACATTGGAGTCTATCTTCAATCCTAATGATCAGTTTAGAAAAGAGAAGGCTAACATACAGATCAAAGGAGAAGATTCAAGAGTCAATCCCATTGGAGAAGGCAAAACACTTCAAATTGGCAAAGTGGCCACCGAGCAAGAAAGGTATGAATTCATACAACTTTTCCAAGAATTTCTAGATGTATTTTTTGGAGCTATGAAGACCTAAGAGGGTTCAATCCAAAGCTATCACAACACACAATCAAACTAGATCGGCTACTCAGCCCATCAAGAAAAAGTTAGAGACCAGTCAACCCACACATTGAGCCTCTAATGAAGAAAGAGCTGAACAAGATGATAGAGGCAAGTATCATATTTCCAATCAAACACTCAAGTTGGGTTACAAACCTGGTCCCATTAGAAGAAAAATGGAGAGATTAGGTTGTGTGTAGATTTTGAGACTTGAACAGAGCCTCCCTCAAAGATCACTACCCACTCCCTTCAATGGAGCAGATCTTGCAAGTGGTGTCTAGATCAGAGAGATTCTCCCTCCTAGATGGCTACTCAGGGTACAACTAGATCATGGTGAAAGAAGATGATCAGTTCAAAACAACTTTCACCACCAAATGGGGCACCTATGCCTATAGAAAAATGCCATTTGGATTATCTCCAATGCCGAGAGCCACTTTTCAAAGGGCAATGGATATGGCATTCAAAGGGATGATCAAAAAATAGTACTGATCTATCTGGATGACATTATGGTGTTTTCCAAAAATGCAAGTAGACCACCTTTTCCACCTAAGGTAGGTGTTTCAAAGATGCAGGAGTTTTGGGGTATCATTGAACCCTAAAAATGCATATTCTTGGCCCATGAGGGCAGGCTTCTAGGCCATATTGTATCAAAGGAAGGATTGAAATTGACCAGAGAGAGTTGAAGCAATAAGAGCATTGCCATTTCCAAGCCACAAGAAAGCTCTTCAAAGCTTCTTGGGAAAAATCAATTTTGTCCGTAGGTTTGTACCAAACTTTTGCTACCCTGTTAAGCCAATAACATTGATGTTGAAGAAGATCTTAGCATTCAGGTGGATAGCTGAAGGAAAGGAAAGATTTGAGGCCATCAAAGAAGCTATATCACAAGCCCCAACTCTCGTGAATCAGATTTCTCTAAAGACTTCATACTTGTATGCCTTTGGTGGCAGTGACACAATTTCTGCAATCTTAGTTCAAAGAACAAAGAAGGTACAAAACAACCAATTGCTTTCTTCAGTCAAGGTCTAGAAGACTATGAAGTGAGATACTCCTTCATCGAAAAGCAAGTCCTGGTAGTAATCG
This sequence comes from Taxus wallichiana var. yunnanensis, assembly GCA_018340775.1. NCBI lineage: Eukaryota > Viridiplantae > Streptophyta > Pinopsida > Cupressales > Taxaceae > Taxus > Taxus wallichiana. The sequence goes on from CM031236.1 coordinate 5,938,060, forward strand.
AGGATTAAAGAAGTTTAAGCATCTGGTTTCAAATAATAAAATCCAATTGTTGGTCTCCCATGCGGGAGTTAAAGAATTCCTTCTCAAGCAAGGACTCTGAATGAAAAATGTGTAGGATGGATCACTCATGTCATGGAATATGACATTGAGATCAAGGTCACTAAGCTGGTCCATGGGAAGGGTTGTGTGAACAACTAGCCTCAAGTCAACAAGATGAAGCAAATAGTGAAAAGGAGGTTGTTTTTGTTCTACAAGATAATCAAGAAGAAGGAAGTGATGATGTACCTACTCCTTGTTGGACCCAAGACATGGTGCATTTCCTTCAAACATGCCTATGTCCTCATGGGATGAATAAAGAAAAAAAAGGAGACATTTCAGCTACATGCCATCCCATATGTTCTTATTGATGGTGTCTTGTTCAAAAGAGACATCAATGGCATTCTGCTAAGATGCATTGAGACAGATCAGGTTGAGAGAGTGTTACAAGAATTCCATGTTGAAGCAGCTGGAGGCCATTTTTCTCCAAGGGTGACAACACTCAAAATCATGAAAGTAGGTTATTATTGGCCCAGAGTGTTTAGTGACTGCTATGCATGGATCAAAAGGTGCAAGAATTGTGCATTCTTCAAAGGCAAAGAAAGGCTAGCAACACTTCCATTGCACCCAATCTCAGTCGACCAACCTTTCATGCAATGGGGATTGGACTTCATTGGAGTCATCAATCCAAATTCAAGCCAAGGCCACAAATGGATTCTGACAGACAAATTATTTCACCAAGTGGACCGAGGCAGTGGCACTCAAGGAAGCTAATGAGTCTAGTATACTAGATTTCTATGAAGGGATAGTGACCAGATTTGGAGTGCCAACCACCATTATATCAGACAATGCATTGGCATTCATAGGTTCCAAGATCACAGGATGGGCTATTAAGAATGGGACTTACTTGAGCACTTCATCAAACTATTACCCTCAAGGTAATGGCCAAGTTGAGTCCACAAACAAGAACCTGCTAAAGATCATCAGAAGAACTCTTGATGAGAATCAAGAGAACCTGGCACACAAAGCTCAAATTGGCCTTATGGGCTGATAGGATAATGCCCAAGAGATCTACAGAAGCTCTCCATTCAAACTTTTCTATGGGAAAGAGGCAAAGTGTTGCCTATATCACTTGAGTTTCCAACATTAGAGCTGTGAAGCAACTAGAGATGTCTGAATTTGAACCAATGGAGGCCAGGTATGCGGAGATGATAGAATTAGAAGAAAATAGAGAGCATGCACTCCAAGCAATAGAGAAGAATCAGGCCTCAATCAAGAAATGCTTTGACAAGAAGGAAAAAGCAAGGACCTTCCAGGAAGGAGACCTAGTTTTGAAATGGGATGCAGATCGAGCAAAACCAAGAAGGCATTCCAAGTTTGATGCCATTTGGAGTGGCCCCTATATGGTCACAAGATGTAAAAGTAGCAATGCTTTCCAATTGTCTACATTGGATGGAGAGGAATTGCAGATTCTAGTAAATGGAATCTATCTTAAACATTGCTACTAAAAGGGAAGTTCTCACCTTGTACATATTAGTTTAGTTTCTCTTTTCCTCTAAGTGCTTGTGCACATTATCTTCTTTGTAGTTTAGGTTGCTTTTCTCCTAAGTGCTTTGCACTCTGCATGTTCTATTTGGAGCATGTATGATTTCAAATTTTGTATATAGTTGTGGTGTTGTTTTGTTGCTCTTATGTAGTCCATTCAGAGAGATAGATGAAGCCCCGGTCAAAACAATTTTCTACTCTCAGAAACCTTCATTTGAGATTTCTTATGAAAATTGAGAGTGCAAACAGCCTAGGCTCATGAATCAGAGGTAGAATCAAGTATCAGACCATCATTCTCGACTCCATGCCCAATGGATATGACAAGGTAATTGGTCTTTTCATCTAGCAGGTAGATACCCCTGTGAGTCACCAAATTGTTATCCATATTTCACCCCCGGGCCAAATATTGGATCAGCCATGACCCCACATAGAAAGAACTTGAGAAAACTCATTCAGATCTGTAAATTGGTCACAGAAGGACTCAAATAATGGAGTGGTAGGGGCCGAGAAAGACTAAAGGACCCTATGCAAAAAGAAATGACTCTGTCGAGCCATTTCCATGTCTTAAATCCATTTTTCAAGTTGCAGTAAGGACTCAACAATGGAATAACAGGGTCAGAAAAGAAGGGGCAGTGCCGCAGAGGAACCAGGAGCAAGAAGGGGAGAAAATGGTGAAGTTTCAAAGTTTTCGGATCAAGACCATTAAGGAAAGAGTCCAAAAAATGACTAAGTATGGAGAAGCAAGTGGAAAGAACCACGTGTCATAATGATGCTTCTCCAAAGGTGAATCCAAAAAGGAAGCCCAAACGAGTGCCAGACTTCCATGTGTCCAGAACCCCAAAAATTTGTGGGACTATTGAAAATTCTTCAACTAAGAAAGAGCGTGCAGGTGTTAGCTCAATGCAAATCTGAAATGGGAGCCCAGGGTGGAGACTCAAACTTGCGCCAACCCTCCATGTAGCAAATGGTCAAACAGAGTCAAAAGGTGGATGGGGTGGCCTCAAAATTGGCTAAGTATAAAAGTGTAAGTAGAGAATGCCAAGTGTTAGTGTGGTGCATCTCCAAGAGTTAGTCCCAAGGATGGAGACCCAAATGAGCGTGAGCTCGCCACGTAGCCCAAAGTCCAAAAGGGGTAAGAGGGACCATTGAAAAGTCCAAAATGGGTAAGAGTGACAAGTGTGAAAAGTCAAAGGAAAACTTTGAGCCAGATTTCAAGCAAGCGGAGGCTGAAAAAGTGTCAACTCGACGCTCCTCCAAGGGAAAATTTTGAATTGGGCTTTTTTTAAGTGAGCATGGTGCCACATGTTAAGTCTCAAAGGGAGAGAGAGTCGGTTGAATAGTCAATGCATAGGCTAGTTGTCAATGGAGGATATGCCAAGTGTCTAAATGGTGATGATTCAAGGATTGAATAGAGAGAGGGTCTCCGCCCAAGGAAAAATTCCGCCTGCGTGGCCCTAGTCAAAGGAAAGTGGGCCGTGGGGGAAAGTTTTTTTTTGCCCCTTGATATCCCAAAAGGTGTAAAAGTTACAAAATGGGCCGCAACTCCACCCAAAGGAAAAATTCAGCATTTGAGCCAAGTCAAGGCCAAAGTGGGGAGTCGGAGGAAAAGGTGAAAATTTTCCTTTTATCAAAAAGGCACAAGAGGTAAAATTGAAGCGCATCTCCCCAACCAACCAAAGGGTGCCACGTATCCAAGTGGGGCATCGAGGCTGCGTTTTTTATTTTATTTTTTCATTTTGTGAAAAGAGGAAAAGATAAATTACGGACCCACAAACCCAATTTTTGCTCTAATCTGGCTGCCACGTGTCCCATATATAAAAGGGGACCCATTTTTCAAATTTTTTCCCGCCCATTTGTACGGACTCGATAAAAACTTTGAAGGGGCATATCTTTCGACTCAGGGCTCAAAATATTGCAAATCTGACACCGTTGGAAGTGTCTCAACGTCTTCTACACCATGGAAAGATAAAAATCATTTTAAGGCCCTAATAGGTGAAAAATGGAGGAAACATCTTTGGGCCTTTAATGCAGGATCTCTTTGCCTCAACAACTAGATCAGATTCGATCTATTTCCGTCATTTCCTCTTCCTTCAAGGCATCAAACCAAAGATTGATGCAATAAAGATGGATTTGGGGCAGATTTTGTCAGAGGCATTAACAAGCAGTGGTTGAGCTTCAACCTTCTTTTCCCACTCCTCTCTCTCTTTCTTCTCTCTGATTGAATCTATAAATGTAGGGGTGGGATTCATTGTAAAGGGTTGGACATTCTTGTTTTTAGGCTCCCTTTTCCTTCTAGCAAAGGAATTTATGGATTTCATGCCTTCCATTAAAATTACAATATGTTTCTTGCCTCTGGCTATTTTGTAATGCATTGTATCAATCTATAGAGCAATAAAACACGTTTGTGATCGATTCTAGATCCTTTCTATCTCTTTTTCTTGCATCTGGTCTTTCATTATAAATTTTGTTACCTATGCTTTGTTATTGTATGTATTTTGTTGGTTTGTGTCTATCGTGAAGCCAATGTCCATCATTCCTTTGGTGCATCACCTTGTAGTTTAGTTGTTTCTTATTTCTTATATCCATTTCTATCCTTGTCTCCTTGGCAAGTTTTAGATTAAATAATACAAATAGATCCTTTGCAACTTCTCACGTATGCACCTAAATAGAGGAATAGGAACTAGCCTTTAACCTGGAGAGCTTTTCCAATTCTGCAAAGTCCCACACGTTGGGAAAAGCTCAATGTTGTGCAATCACACCAAATGACTCTACCTTAGAAAAGCAGACCTACATAACTCATTTGGGGGTGTTGTGATTTCACACTAGATGGTTTCTAGTAGTTTCGATTCCCCAGAGAGCTGCTAGAGGCTCAGAGTAGTGGTTAGTTTATTTACCCATGGGGCCAACATATGCTGCAATAAGATGACCTTTGATTTTTTATTAGACCGCTCCTCCTCCATTTGGATAAGGGTTGGATTTGGAGGCACCATCAAAGTTCAACTTATACCAGCCTTCAGAAGGGGAATCCATTATACAAGTAGACATGTCAATGCTTTGAATGGGGGAAATACACTATTGTATATCAATATTCCATGCCTTAAGATATATGAACTCCCCCTGTGGATATATGGGATTTTTAGAAGGTTTAAATTTAAAGATATTTTCTTTTACAACCATTGTGATTTCGTTGAGAATACTTTTAATGCTCTGTTAGTATCTCTGAAAATGATTGAATTGCGGGCTTTCTAGATTCTCTAAATGGTGTGAGGAAAATAATTTTCCATAGCCTGTGAAGAAGAGCATGCTTAAAAAGAGGTTTCCATTGTATCAAGCTTGTGTGATATCTTTTGGAAAATACCATTTGACTTCAAACCTATTAAAGATGAGATTCCAAAGAGAACTAGCAATCTGGACAGTGAAGAAAAAGATGTTGGATTGTTTCATTATCCATCTTATAGTGATAGCATCTATTTGGCATGGTAGACCCTCTTTTGATGAGGTTGTCTATGGTAAGTATTCCTTTATTGAGCATGAACCAAAGGAATTGATTGATTTTCGGGGTAAGATCTTTGAACCAAATATTGTTCCAAGGGAAGTTATTGATAGGTTCATTGGAAAACAATTGATATCCTGATCTCACCAAATAGTTAACTTCAAATGAAGAAACGTAATTAAATTCATAATGATTTTGGGTTTGACTAATGGGTATGAGGTTCAAAGTGGTTTGAAGTTCCCCAAGAAGCTCCTTGTGAATTGGTGTAAAGGCCTCAAGGTTTTTCCAATGTAGTTTGACATCAGTGTTTTGAATATAGTCATCAGACCTGTTGTCCCAATGTTGCAGTAAAGTTGTCTTTTAAGCAGATCCCAGTGTTCATTATTTGAAATTGTGCTAAAGTCATCCCAACTATCTTTCGAAAATCTTATGCTCTCACCTGTGCCCAGTGTCCATTTGTATCCTGTAGCTAGCTCTTTCCTGATCTTGATGATATTGTTCCAAAAAATAGATCCCAATGGGTGACTAAAATTATTAAAGTAGTCCATAGTACTTCCTTGATTTAGATATTTAGCTTTAATGAGATTGGTCCATGGTTGTTCCTCCTTCACAAGTCACCATCCCATTTTAGAGACAAGAGCAACATTCATGGTATGATTTTTTTATGCCAATGCCTCCAACATTTTTTTGTTACATGCCTTGTCCTAAGCCACCAAGTGCATCCTATTTTTATCTTCAGTTCCTATCTAGAGAATTTTTTTGTATACTTTCAATTTTTTTCACAAAGCAGCCACTAGAATAAAGAATAAGGACATGATGTAAATCGAAAAATTTTGAAGTGTGCTTTTAATAAGAAGGAATTTTCCAGCACTTGAAAGGATAGAGCCCTTCCAACCAACAAGATTTCTCTAAAACCTGTCTAACAAGGTATTCCACACGCTCATTTGGATCTTGTTTGTGCCAAGAGGAAGACCAAGGTAGGTAGTAGGTAAAGAGTTAATTTCACAACCCATGATTTGTGTAATTTTCCTTTATCTTGCAGGAGGAGTATTGAAGAATTATAAATATATTTTATCAAAATTGATTTGTTGTCCCAAAGCTTCTTTATATAGCTACAAAATATGCTTCATAGTTATGGATTCGAGGATAGAGGCAAGAAGGAGTAGGATAGTGTCATCAACAAACTGCTGATGGGAGACCATGATGTCAAAAGAAGAGGGTCTGAATCCTTTAACGTAGCCCAAATATATAACTCTATTGATTCTACGACTGAGGTTATCCGCCATGATGATGAAAAGTATGGGAGATATAGGGTCACCTTGAAAAATACCACCATAACTGCTCAGGATGAAATCCATCGGGCTGCCATTAACTATCATTGAGAATCTTGGTGATGAAATAAAGGTCCATATGATCTTTATAAACCGATCATCAAAGGCAATTTTTTTCAAAACTTGATAAAGAAAAGACTAGGAAACTCTCTCAAAAGATTTTTTCATGTCAAGTTTTAGCACCATACCTATTTTTTTTATTTTCTCCATCGAGTGTATGGTTTCATGAACCATAATTACTCCATCTTGAATAAGTCATCCTTTTACAAATCCTCCATGTTGGCTTGAGATTATATTAAGAAGAAACAACTAGATCCTTGAGGTGAGGATTTTGGTGAATATTTTATAGAGCACATTGGAGAGAATTATGGGTCTAAAATGCTTGAATTCCTTCACCCTAGATTTTTTAGGGATTAGGATAATAAAAGTGTTATTTATTTCCTTGAGAATTCTACCTATCCTGAAGAATTCATTTACATCTTTGAGTAGGTCATCCGCACAAATCTCCCAATATTTTTGATAAAATAAAGTAGAGAAACCATCTAGGCCCGGGGCTTTGTCTCCTTCATGGAGAATACTACTTTCTGGAGCTCTTCTAAGGTAGTTAGTTTAGCAAGAGTGCTAAACTCTTCGGGTCTAACCAGTTTTTGGAATAGAGTCTAGTAGCTTGTTAGCAACTTCTTGAGACAATGGAGGACTATCATTTATTAGATTTTTGTAAAATTTACAGCTTCTTATTTGATGGAGTTAGGATTTGACGTTGTAACTCCAACTTGATTTGTAACTTCAAAGATTTTATTATGCTCCCTATGTTTTAAATATTTCATATGAAAGAAATTCATGCTCTTATCTCCATCTTTGAGCCAGATTTCTTTGGATTTAAGCCTCCAGTAGGATTATTCCCTTGCACAAATGGTATGGAACTCTAATAAGAGAGTTTTTTCATGAGTGTAATCTTCTTGACTCATGCCATAGGCAGCCACTTTCTTTTCCAATTCATCAATGTCCTCTTTGATCTTTTTTTTTCTAATTGAAGATATTGCTGAAAACTCTTTGTTCCAGTCCCTTACTTTTCTTTTGACATTTTTGAGTTTCGAACAATTATGTATTGAGAAGTTCCTTCCACTTAAATCCCTCGATGGTCAAACCACATTTTTTTGAAATTTAAATGAGGAATGGGTAGGTCTCTCATTAGTTACCATATTAGGATAATGGGATTGTGGTATGAGGCGATTTTGGGAAGAGATGAGATATGAAAGTCTTGACTAAGGATCCAATAGTGGATATGAGTTCTCTATCAAGCCACACCTGGATGAGGTTATTACTATGTCTCTTTTTGGACTAGGTGAAGGGACTTCCATTGAGTTTGAGATCTAACATTTTATCCTAATCAATGGAATCTATAAGATCATCCATTCCAAAAAGTGTGGTCCCGAGCTCCACCTCGTTTTTCATAAATGGAGAGAGGGGAGTTGAAGTCTCCCATGAGTAACAATTCTATCCAGAGAAGGAATTTTGGAAAGTTAACAAATCCTTCCAAATTTTTCTTCTACCATGGAGTGTGTTAGGTGCATAGATAACCGAGAAAATCCATTGACATTTGTTGTCATTAGTATGGAAAGAGAGGGACAGATGGGAATGAGAGGAAAGGATGAGCTTACCAAGTAACCTTGGAAGGGTCCTAGAAGACCACTATACCTCCTGAAGCACCTCTTGAATCAACTGCAACCCATTCATCCTTTTTCCAAATTTTCTTACAACAAACTTTTAAGTTCTCAGAACTCATTTTAGTTTCTTGAACAACCATAATAGAAGGGTTGTAACTTCTTCTCAAATATTTGAGCATACGTTGTTTTCCACTTCCATTAAGGCCTCTAATGTTCCAAGAAACAATCTTCATTAAAAATGTGAGGAGAGGAGTGGACCAGATGGTCTAGGAAGAATGAGTGCCATCAGCCGAGCTTTGTTGATCTCCTTTTTTCTTTGATCATTTTTAGAAGGTCTACCCTTTGTAGTATTAGCACATGTATTTGCATGTATGATAGTGGACCTAGGTTACCCTTGAAGTGGAAGTGGCCCAATTACTAGGAGACTTCTTCTTATCAAAAAAATAGAGGTCGGGTATATTTTGAACCCTTTAGATTTTTTATTTTTTCTGCATACTAGGGTAAACTCAAGAGAGTTTGTGTTGTCCTTTAGAACAAGACTCAAAGCTGGGGTAAGTTCCCCATCCTCCTTATAAGGACTAGGGGACTTCAGCAATCCTTCAATGACCTGCATAGAGGGGTGGGAATCAGTAAAGCTACTGAAATTGATTAGTGTGAACTTATTTTCTCCCCTATCAATGCATGTAGGATATAGGATTTGGCCGCATTGCATGTTAAGAATATATTTGAAAAGGATCTCACTAGATTGCTCAATATCTTTACTAGGGATGACCTTTGGAGTCAATGACGTATATTCAAGTATGAGATGTTTGGGAGCTGCTGAAGGGCTTCCCTTCTGAGTCTGAGACTCAATTTAGAAGGGGACCTTTGGAGATGGTATTTCCTCTTGAATAGTCCGTAAATCAATATCTTTAGGGTTTCCACTGTCAGATGGTTACAAAAGGACCTTGATAGTTTGTGAGACTTCCTCGAGCTAAAGGTTAAGGACAACCATTTTTTCCTCGCAACCTTAGAATCCAAAGATTCTTCATGTAGATTAGCTTTTTTTACTGGAGTCTTGGGGACCCAGAGAGATCTTCTAGTCGGTTGCTTCTTAGTGGGTGTTTTGAAGGCCATTTCCTTTGGTTGACCTTTCCTTGGTGTCTAACTAATAAATATTGCAATATTTAACATTATCTCATCGTCCCATAATTGAAGAGGGAGGCCAGGAAATTGGCACCAGAGAGGAACAATATTAATGTTCTCTTTTTGGGATCAAAACATGGGTACCAATGTGTGATAAAAAAACCCATATTTCCTAGGCATCAAGGGCCTTCCAAAATAATTGCATCCATGTCTTCTTGAACAGTGAATAAGGAAAATAAAAAACCATTTGACATCGAAGAAACAATTACATCCCGAGAGGAATCCATTTCCTTATATCCAATCTTATAACAAAATCAATGTTAGGTCTAGGACCCAGAAACTTACCCATAAGCACCATTTGATTCTTCTAGATTGCTCTGTTTAGGAATATTTTCATGATATTGATGTGGTGTATGCATTTATCATCCTTAGAGCATGAGAAAACAGAGGGAGATAGGGTTCTCCCAATGTATTGGGGTCCACATTTTGTCCCAAATAATTTTTGAAGATTCCCAAACATGTGCTTGGTCTGGTCTGTATGGGAATAATATGTTTGGGATTATTTGCAATATTTGTTCCACTTTAGTCTGACCCACACTTTTCAGTGAAGAGACCACAGACTCTGCTTTGGGTTGCTCGTCGGTTGTGGAAACTACGTTGTTTTTCTCCATGGGTCCCTCAAGTAATGGTACACCAGGAATCTCTATCACCACCAGGATTTTAGGTGGATCTACAACCAAGCATAGGCTCTCTGACGACACCAGAGAAGTGCCATGGTGGCCGAAATTCAAATTTTCAGCTGTTATAAGCGCAGATACCTCACACTCCATTAAAATAGGATTTAAAAATCTTTTAAAAAGTTATATTAAATTATTTTATTATACCAGAGCTATGAACTAGATTTTTGGAGGATCACTTTCTCTACGTGGTACATGGGGGTGCGATTGGGTCCTTAATGTCCATTGAGAAACCCACACTTGGAGCACCCTGCTATGTTTCGCTTGGTCTATATGGAGAAGTTTGACCCCTACCTCAAGGTTTCCCCATGGCCACTTATTGAAATCATCCAATAAAATCAATGAGAATGGAACTTGGGTTGATGATTACAAACTACTTATAACTCACCAATAGCCCAATACCTTGAGTTCCTGCCTTTCACATTGTTACGTGAAAGATCAATGAATGAAAGAGGAGGTAATTTCCCGATACAGATACGAACTGGGTATATATTATGTTAGGTGATTCCCTCGAAGATTCAAATTTTGAAGTTTTTGAAAGCTTTCAATGGAGTGAGGAATGACTCCACCTACATCGGTATCCTCCAAAGAAAGGACGATGAGTGAGGAAGAGTGGTTTGAATGAAAGAAAGGTTACCTATTAGGTTTTGGTTATGTGACAACTCAATGTTGTTCATGTTAGAGTGGTGGAATAAGTTTGAAGGGATTAAACCATTGAGAACAAAATATGAGAGATCAAGGGAAGCCGAGGACAAGACATTACGAAACAAAACAGCTTTGGTTAGAATGTAAATGAATTACGTGAAAGATGGAAATGAGACAAGTGAGTGAGATTTAGGAGAGACAAGATGGTACTTGAAAGCCCACTATTAGAGAGGTTGAGATGGGTAAGATTAGAGAGGATGCTAAGGGCATCACCCCAATTCTTAGATGTCTTTTTCAGAGTCACTCCACCCATAGGTATTTCAATTTTCTTAGGTTATTTATCCATGTTATGAACCTCCTACTCTCCAAGACATTACCTGAAATATCCAAGTGACACAAGGCTATAATATTTCCCATATTGAGAGGATCTTACCTCCAAATCCAACATGTGACAAGATGAGGAAAGTAAGCCTGTTGAGTTTAGTGAAGCAAGGAGATATGGGAGTATGATCGAAGTGGTTATATCCCAAATCCAAATATTGAAGATGCTACAGTTTGAATAGTGATGGATGAATATTTTTACTCAAATTCTTAATGTTCACTCCATCTTGATGGTAATTTTTATAACTTAGGTGGGTTAATACCACATACCTTAGGCTTGGGATAATTGTTTAGGAACACTACTAAGTGAATGGAATAGAACTGATTTTTCATTCTTATGACTATGGTGTTTTGAATACTTCCAACTTTCCCAATGACTTACAATGACCTCCTTTGATGGATTGATCATGCTACCAGGTACTTGATTGAGTGTTTAAGAGCACTATGAGATACAAATGGAATTGGGATGATTCTTTATTTGTGCATTCATTATGCGACACATGAAAGTAACCTCTTTAGCATTTGTTACTGATCCGTCAATTTTTTTCACTCCATGGGTATTGTTTTAAAAAAATCAGATAATTTCAAAATCTAATTTATTTTTTTATCAAGAGATTGTTTTGGATTAAATTTTGGGTGTTTTCAAATCCATTATTTTCCATTTTTTCTCTTATTCGATCAATTTCCTTGAAATCTCAATTTTTCATGATTCAAGTGTATTGATTAAAAACCATTAAAATGTGATCTTAAACTTTCATAAATAGATCAAAAGATAATTTAATAATGCATTTCAATATGAATTATGCAATAAAACTAATTTGTGCATTCACTTGATTTGTTTGTGGATAAATGATTTAAAATTAAACTCTTAATGATTTTCTTGTCATTTTTCCTTATTTAATCATCAAATTCCTTTTATACTGAAACTAAAAAAAGGATAATAAATAGAAAATGAAATCACTAAAAATCCACAACTTGATAACGGAGTTCACCCAGATGGGCTACGTCTCGGGATTCACCATAAACGTGAATTGATCTATTAAAATATAATTTGAATTATAATTGTTACCTTCTAAAATTATTAAATAGGTCATGTCACCTACATTTAGAGATTTATACATATTTTCATAATCTGATCGTCTCTCGAATTCATCTACAATTTCATATGTGGCTCCGCCAAGCTTCCAAGTGTGTTCTTAGTGAAACTGATCCCAAAAAGCCATTCTACCATAAAACTACAATCACTTCATGGAAAAATAAATATACCAGCTTCTTCGTCTCAAAATTCTAATAATTTCATTAGTTTACTATGAGATCTAGTTTGTCATCTAGTGCTTCAAAAACTATGTTTTCCGCAAACTACATGTGGCCCTTACACATTAAAATTAATTAACCACTTAAAATAAAAAAATTCCCTATGCCTACCACTTACAAGTGGTTGGAGTGTTAGTGAGGCTACCCATATTTTTGTGAGGAGCTCATGGATTCCATCCATGGGAAGGGCTTTGACTTATCCACTTTCCCATTTTAGCCCATTATCCCACATGCATAGGGATTAGGTGGGAATGAATATTTAAAATAAAACCAATGGCATTATAAAGTGGTCTAAAAGACCACTTTTTTTGGCTTATACTCTGCAAGTGGACTAGCCATTAGATTATGTGTTAAATTTAGCTCTTGGTTTGGTTGGAGAGCTATGTGGGTAGTTGACGAGCTGGCCACATGGGCTAGTGAGTTGGTTGCAAAGTAATATAAAATTTACAAAAATCAAAAGTTTAATCCCACATTAATACTATAATTAAAAAGAGAGGTAAATATATACAAATTTGTGGCATATGTAATATGAAGTAACAGTGGAAAAGACACCCCTCGATAAAAAAGTGTGTCGACCCTAGCTGAGGGCCCCCAACAAGCATATAGTGGGGCTCACCCGTCTGAACACGAGTCTTGAAGATCGGTGTCTAAAACCCAAATTTTTCTCAAATATTCATGTGCCAATTTTCATTCCATGATTGGTCCACTTAGAAGATGTGGATGTGTCCATGTTAGCTCATACCTGTGCGTAGTCCCTTATGGCCCAAAATTCCAAGTAGATGATATCTTTTGTGTATGAGCTCTATTTTTCAGAGTTTTTTATACTGATGAAAATATCTGGAATGATCTTCCATACTATAATATTTTGGGGAGAATTTTAGAATGTTTGAACTCAAAAATATACTTTGGATCACACCTCCACTATAAGACACTTTTGGTCCCCAAAACTAAACTCACCCAACTAAACTGCTAATAGGTCCTCTACATATCAAAAACATACAGAACCCAATTTATAGCATGGTAAGTTTAAAAATTGCAATATATTAAAAATATATCATAGAATTGGATTACTCCAAATAGACAAAAAAATGTCAACACCAAAAAGATGTACAACTAAATTCATGGCCAATATTGGAACTGATATGACAACCAAAATGCCATAATCATCTATTTTTCACCGATCTTGCACCATTTTAAACTATACAAAATGTAACGTATGTAACATTTTTTAGTGTAATAATTGTACATACTATTTATAGTTCCAGTTTGACAGTTACAAATAACAATAGCCCAAATTGAGGGACTTATAATATGTGTAAGTATCATGCATGGCTACAAAAGTTTGTATAATTATAACAATTAGAAATAGTACCACTGATACATTTGCACAATTGAAACAAAAACATACTCTGAATAAATGTTTTCCAAAATAGACATATGGATCAACTGACCATGTCGTATAAGAAACACCTTTATATGCTACTATCAAGATTCAAAATGAAGTTTTCCAAAAACCCATAAACAAGAGAAAGTCATCAAAGTATGATAACCCTGTCACCCAGATTTCCCCTTTAGGTTACTTTATTATAATCAAAGCTAATATGAAATATGGGAAACATTTCCTTTTAAACCGATTACAGGAATCCTAAAAATGCTTTGATAATTTTCATGCTAATCAACTATCAAAGATATGAAAACATATAACTAAGAAATTGTTTACCCACCAATTTAATTAAATTTTCCTTTTAGGTGGTTGATTTTCTTCAGTATATACTTGAACCATTGTAGGGGTCATATTTAAGTTTGTTGGTTTTTGAGTGCTTTCCTTATTAACAATTTTCCAATTTTTTCTAGGATATTGCCAACATTTATCAATCTCATGACCTTTCTTATTACAATGAGAACAAAATATTTGTCCACATTTTAGGAAACTTACCCAAACTATTTTTTTCTTAGCATTGTTTAGGAGAGTGGTCTCTCATAATATTTCCCAATAAATATTTACATTTCCTACAATTTGCTACACGGTCATTAGACATTCCACAAAAATTGCATGGATAACTGTACCACATTTTCGATATATCATTTCCAAATTTCTTAAATAGAAATAATGGATCAAGATTTTTACCATTTTCATGATGTTTATGGTAATGTAGAGGTGGAGGAATCTCAATATGTTGTATTGGTGATCTCTTACCAGATCCCTCTTGGGATGAAGAATCATCGGATGCTAATGGGGAAGACACTTTGTTGTCAGAATATTTTCTTCTTGTCATTATTCAACTATTCCACTTTATTGTTATTAAATATTTTCGTATCAATTGCACACCTACAAGCACAATAAATTGTAATATGAAAAATGAAAATATATATCACTTATGAGACCAATTGTAGACACCTAAATTTGGTATCTATACCCTTATCTTTCTGTGTGCGTGTATTTCACCTTGGTATTTACCTAGGCCCCCTTAATTTAATTCATCCCCTTTTTATTTAATTTAAAATTCCCATTTAATTATCTTATCACCTTTAATGCCCATCCAATTCCCATTGATTAAATAATCCACATTAATTAATTATTTAACCAATTAATATCTCATATGCCTTAACAAACCTTCTATTTTGGAGGCTTTTATCCTATCAAATACATCCCCTTAATTTTCTAGCTTTTTATCTTTCCTATCTTTATCCCTTAACATTCCTAAAAATACCTTGCCTGCCTATATGATTTAAAGTACTCCTTACAATCCTTAAGAAATCCAAAATCCCAATCAAAGCACAAAAGCAACCCCATTGGGGAAAATTTCCCCATAGTCGGCAATGACCCAGCCTAGTCACCGTCGATCCTATAAAATAAAGTCTTTTCTTTCCATAATGATCAGATGCATGTAAGTATTGGAGCTTTCTTGTGGCATGTGAACTTTCTCTGAAGTTTGAGCCTTCCTACAATAGTTACAGACCTCTTGAACCTTCTTTGAACGTTCTTGCATCACTCAAAATAATCTTTCATGATATTTATCATCATATTTGTGTTGTTCTATGTGATATTTATAATATTATCTTTGTTTTGCTTATGTCTAATGTTTTGTAGGACTATACCATCTTCTACAAAACTTAGAGATTTGTTATCAGCCTTATTTTCTATCTTCCTTTCTTGTAGGTTACCTCTCCATCCATATATCTCCGGACATATCCTACTCTGCTACATTTTTCGTTGATCTTGTTAGATATTCGTTGACCCAACTCTCTTGCCACTATTATTTCAGCTTCCAGATCCTTCCTCTATCTCCACCTTCCTTTTGTTCCTATCTCAGCTTACCAGTACCATAATCATGTTCCTTTTTGCATTAACTTTACCCTACCAACACCCCAGTCATAGTCAAACGAGTCTTGTTTTCCAACTAATCCTCCCTTACTATTTTTTTCTACCATTTCTTAGTGTTTTCTATCCTATAGAACATTCTCCGAGTCATCTCCCAAAGATCCATAGACCTTTTCTACCTTCTAGTTTGCACTCATGCTTTTGTAGGCCTGCATATTCATTTTAATTTCTATATCTACCCTCCAAGGTCACCATTGTCGACCCAATCGCGTATTATTTAATTCATGTTTTAATCAATCTAATCACTAATTAGATCAATCTTAGTTACTTTTAGATTCTGTAATTCTTCAATTTTTGCATGATATCAGTTTATCTCTCATTTACATCCCTTTCTTTCATCAAACGGGGGTTGACATCCACTAAGGAAGTTAATGCTTCTTGGATCCACTTTTTTGGGAAACCCTCGCATATCCTATCTAATCCATTTTCTGTTTAGTGATTCTATTTGTAGGGTTATCAACTTTTAGCAGTAGGGATCCATCTTCTACTTTGCACGTGTCTTCATCCAACACATCGCGTTAGAGGTACCATAAACCCTCCATCATTTCTTATTTGTGTGCTTTCTTTAGTAGCTAACTCATTAATTTTAAATGAACAATAAAATACCTACAACATTCCTAACATGCCCGGTGGGACCATCCTTTAGGTGATCCCTTTCTTTTATTTCATATTTTTTGCTTCTTTTATCTTCTACTAACACTACAACACAAGTATTCATTTATGTTTATCGTGTTGGGTTCGATCGCCTTGATCACTCTTTGCTTAAATTTTAGATAAAAATAAAAAGTGTTATCTAGGTATTACTCTTTTTCCCCCAATTTTCTCCTTTCTTCATCATAGTCCCCTTTCTTGTGTGTGTCCTCATCGAAAAATCACATATGGATTTGGTTTAAAAAGAACATTTCTTTTCTGCATCCTTCTTGGTCACATAGCTTAATTAGGTTTTAAATTCTTGCATCTCACATTTTCACACACAACCAAAACCTCACACATATAAATCACATGTCTAAACATCATCCTACATGGTTGACTGATTGGGATTTAATCACCAAATAGGAGCTTCCGAGACTTCCCTAGCCATAACAACCTAAAACCAGACATAGATTTCCTCCTCCTAGGTACCTCGTTATCCATCCCCTTTCTTTTTCACACATTCATAATCAAAAACATAAAAAGAATTGTTTGCTTGAGTTGTATGATTTAAAATGGAAAAAAAAATTCCTTGAATAGTTCTGTAAAAATACACCATGACCAATATCCCATCTAAACCCTTGGTTGCTTCCAGGCCTTCTTATAGCCCTATCTATGATTCTTACATCGTAAACCTACCACCTCTCAATCACGTCGACCAATGGATCTTGTTCCTCCTCCACCACCTTGTATCATCCTTGCTTCATCTAACATTATCATCCCTCATATATCATATCCTCCCATCCAATCCCAACCATCCTACCATGTTCCTATTTCTCCACATCATATGTCTCCCTAACCACTATGATCTTCATCACTTGAAATCTTCAATCAACCATTCCTTATTCCACCAGCTAAAAATTCATCTTCACCTTCTACACCATATCAATTCAACCCATTTTCAATCAACACCATATACTAGACACCCACCTCCACATCTATTTTATCTACCTTATCATATACTCCCATCATAGATATTGTTCCTACACCTCGTTCAAGGGTTATCCCCACATCAACCATACCCACAATTACATTACCTACCACCTTAACCTCCATCGCTTCTCTTTTATGTATATCTAGTCCTACTCTTACCACATCCGCATTATCATTATATGCACCTGCCTCCTTATCCACACCTATTATACCTCTCCCATAATCTACACCTATCCCAAGCACACCCATCATTACAGTTATATCTACTACATCCACAAATCTGTCCATGTATACTTTAACATCTTTATCACATATTTTTTTTACCAATGCCCACATCATCCATTTCATTCCAAACTTCCACACCTAACTCCTTAGCATGTACCATTCCCACATCTACATCCCCCATCATATCTTCTCAATCCACATCCACATCCAAAATTCCTCTTGAAACACCTAAGAAAACACAAAAGGCATTCATACCTCTTCTACAAAACCCTTCATTTCTACATCCACCCATCAAAAATCTATATCATCCCCCTCTCACATAGGCCTAATCAATCGCATCATCGAACACCTCTCTCTTTATGTATCCACACCTATCATTGATTCCATACCCACATCTACCTCATCCACTTAATTTTATTATCCCACATTATCCACATCTATTCCACCTTTTCCCATCATACCATACTTAGAATCCATATTGGTTCCTCTTTCAGTGCTCTTTCCTGCACTGCCCTATCAATCATCATTACCGCATCTCCATTATTCCCCTCTTCTCCCACACCACCTTCATAATTTGAAGAATATTGGAGATAAATTCAACTTGTAACAACTATAGGTGACCCTCCCATCTCATCCACACTATTAGAACCTCCTTCATGGAGCCAATCCCCATCTTCCTTAGACCAAATCATGCAAAAATTACTTCCCTCATCAACCACAACACCACCTTTAGATCCACTGGTTGAAATCATTTTCATCCTTGGCAAGGGTACTCCTCAACAATCCAAATCCAAAATCCTTGGCACCCTTCCACAACAATCCCTTGTGTGTCCCCATATAAATATCGACATTCCTCCAACCAAGACCAAATCTACATCTTCCATCTTGGGGTCACATCCATCCATCCTAGGACCATCTCCTTCATCACAATGAATCAACCAATCCAAATCCAAACAATCTGATTCCTTCCTAGGACCAACTCCTCTATCAAGAACACCTCCTCCTCCACCTATCAACCAATCCAATCCTAAATCATCCAAACCTTCTTCTTCCAGAGCACCAATCAAAACTAAAACACCAAGATATCAAAGAAATCCATCATCATCCTTGACATCCACATCATCTGATAAGATCCCTCCTAACACATATATCAAATCATATGTGGAAGTCCTCCAACATTTACTCCAAACTTATGCAATCATGCTTCCACCCATCAAGGCCTT
Source organism: Taxus wallichiana var. yunnanensis (assembly GCA_018340775.1). Classification (NCBI taxonomy): domain Eukaryota; kingdom Viridiplantae; phylum Streptophyta; class Pinopsida; order Cupressales; family Taxaceae; genus Taxus; species Taxus wallichiana. Next base: position 5,956,787 of record CM031236.1, read on the forward strand.
TGACTCAAACTATCTGAAGCCCTCATGGTTTAATTCCCACCAGATCTATGCCTATCATCATAGACTGGGTCATGACATCGAATATTGTAAGGACCTTCAGACCATCATCCATAACCTTATTAAGAAGAATGAAATTCTTTAGGCTTCTTCCTCTTCTTCTACCATTTCATCCATGACCAATCCAATCCCTATTTCTACATCCCCATCCATCCAAATTACCAAGCCTCCTCGTTTTCCACATCATACTCTATCATCCCTCCTCCACACATCACTCCTTTTGATGAGGGTCCTACCTTATTCATTGATTATGTTTACCTTGCTAAAACACCCCTCTAACATCCATTTCATCTACTTTGACATCCATTTCATCTCTTCTGACATCCATTTCATCTCTTCTGACATCCATTATCTTATCTATATCCCTCTTGCTGGGGGAGCATCCCCTTTCTCATTAATCCTTTCACATCTTCTTCCTAATCCATGCATCCTATCCCCATGGCTCTTTTAACGCTAGGTGGAATTATTTCTAGGATCAATATGCTTTTGGATTATTTCCTCTCCATACTTGACATCTTCTTATCTCATCAATCCCATCTTCATCTAATCTTATCCAGCTTATCCATCTATAATATTCTCCTCTTGTAACCACCTACATGGCCATATATGTACTTCCCTTAGGAGAACCATGGATTCACCTAAAGACCACCGATGTGGCCATATTCATGCCTATCTTAGAGGCACCATATCCTTACTCTAAATCCACTTTTTTGGCCATTATTCTTTCCTTATCATTTCTAAGGTGTTGCACATATTTTATAATATTTATCTAATTCATGACATGCAATCCTATCAAACTTATCTTCTCCATACTTATCCTTCTCTTGGAGGACCATTTACTCTCATCTGAAGTCCACCTCGGTGGCCATACTTTTCCTTCTCTTGGGGGACCATTTCATCTCATTTAAAGTCCACCTTTGTGGCCATATTTTTCCCTCTCTTGGGGGACCATTTACTCTCATCCTATGTCCACTTTCATGGCCATATTTGTGCTCCCCTTAGGGCAACATACTTTCATTTTAAATAACCATCTTTGTGTTTCGGGACACATATTTTCCTTTCTTCCTTAATGGATTGCATAGTTTTCATCTCCACTCATCTACAACTCTTATCATATCCTATCCTAACGTGAATTTAACATCAACAACCTCGTCATCAGAACACTACCACTCTGGAAAGTATCCAACATGGAATTTTTTCCCCTAACTGGATTGAACCATACATTTTCACACACAAGTATGGGTCAGGAGCCTATAATTTTTCCTCCTTGATGGTAAACTAGAGGTGGAACCTCATAATGCATTGCACTTACGACCAGTCTATTATTAGTACATCTACCAATGCTCTTAGTCATATCTTTAGATCATTCCTCCATCTTAGCCTCTTCCATCTCTCATTTTGGTTATTTGGAATTATGTGGTCTTCCATCACTTCCTAGATGTGACCTTAAATATGGTCACCACGGCTCTTCCTATAGAGTTTTCCTTATAGATAGGTTCTCCCTTCTTGGTAAGATCTCTGTGATAATTACATCCATCACCCTCTTATTCACCTATTGGAACCATGTAAAGGGTCCATGGTTATCTCTTGTACATCCTTATTTCCATCTTGAGTAGTCTAGTTAGCTATTCTTATCTCTCCCCCATGTAAAATAAAAATTCATGGATGCTCTTGTTAAAAATCAAAGTTATAAAAAAAAATTGCTCCCTCAAAGGACAATTGTTCATGTAAAAAAAGGAAAAAAAATATAAGCATGAAAATCAAATTCAAAAATCAAAAGCAAAATAAATAGGTCGATCCCTCGAAGGATGGCTATCATAATCTATTGCCATCATTATGTATAAAGTATAACATACCCTTGAAGGATGGCTACTATTTTACTGTGGAATTTAAAGGCTTCCCGCATTAATTAGCCTTCCATTTAATTAATATCGTAAGAAAGCTTCCCACATTGATCAAATTTCTTCTAGCAAACTTCCCACATTAATCAATTTGCTCTTTCCCCTTTTGAGAGCTGATGCATAGTCTTAGGGAACACCAATTTTGGAGAACCCTCTTCCCGTATGAGTTACATCTCAAAGCCCTTTGTCGTGTCGACACTAGGTGTACGAGTTCATTTCATCCATTTATTCCTTATGATCTTTTGTATAATTAACTGTCATTGGTTACATACTAACATCTGCTTTGGTCACATGTGCTTGCAGTAACCGGTTCCTTGATATGACATAGTGTTGTTCACACCTATAGGTCACCACCATTGCGTTATGTTCAATCCTTAATCCTATCACATTTATCTTTCATTCCTATTTCATTCTATCACAAATGCATCTTTCTGTATCTCAATCACCTATATGTTATCCATCTATCCTACACACATCTATTCTTACTTATTTTCATCATTAATCACATAAATTTTCAAATTTATTTTCCATTCACATCACATTTTACCATATACATTCTAATCACCATCATCAAATTCAAACGTAAAACATATAATCATGTTCTTCATTAACATACGATACATTTATATCATCATTTTATCCATACACATATACCTTTAAACAAACCATATCATCATTAACATCACATTAACTATTTCATCATACATTCTAAACTGAAATCAAATATAAATAAATTCACATATAATCATCACCATCACATCACAAATCCATAATTCATCACATCCTATAATAAACACATAATAATCACACAAAAACACACACACACACACACACACATATCAAAAAAATGTGTATCAATACATCATAGTTAGCCTCTAAGGGCCCTCTCTCAAAGTAGATATATTATCAAAAGCTATAAACTGTACATTAGAAATCCTCAAATCCTCTCCTCAAGGGGAAAGTACAACACCTAATCCTTACGCATCAAAACCACCCTTATGGCCTCCCTCCTTTCATTGTGGTTGTGCCACACTCACCGTGCTCCTTGATGGCCTAACTCCACCTGCCGCTATCTTATGGAGATGCTCCCAATACTATAGTTTATTCAACATCTTCTTTATCACAATCCCTCATAGTACTTAGCCTCTATAGCTAACGATCGATATCTGTCCATGGAAATCATGTCAGGAGGTGCAATCTATCCTGACCCCTATGGTGCAGCCTGATCACCACTCACTGAATTTGTCACCAAAATAGTGGAAAAATCAACAAAACAAATTTTATAGGCCTCCCTCTGTCTCTAGTATTGGTTTCTATCCTGCATATCCTGGGCCCCTATCTATCTTGTACTACTTACTCGGTCTCTCTTGTGTGTGATGCGCTCTCTGCTTATAGAGTTGTGTCCCTCTCTACTTGTATCTTGTCCAAATTGGTATTTAACCGTGCCATCTCCATGAACTCTCCTACATCACCACCTCCAGGAGCCACCTCAATCTCAACCTCCCTCTCCTCTACCTCCTCCTCTCATCCCTCCTCAGCCACCCAAGCTACCCACACTGCAGTATGTCAACCAGATTATCTCACTCTCACGCCTACATCATCCTCCCATTAGGTTTTCCATAATAGGATTCGACAAATCTCTATCAAAATCCTCCCTCAGTGTACAAAATCGGAACCTGAGGCACTATATGTACGATTCCAAAATATCGTCACACTTTAACAAACTGAATAACCTCGATTATCTCCACTCATCTCTCCCGTACCCACCTCATCCTCCTCATCCTTGAGAACTTTGTGTTTGCAATAGGCCATGCAGGGAACTCTCAGTATGGCCACCATATAATCTGATCAACATCTAACTCAGCCAACCTATCAACATACCATTCCACCCTCCTCTCACTCATGTCTCTGAAGGCCTGATTGACCCTCCATCTCAGGAATCCTACTGCAGGCTCTATATGGTCTCTAACGAAAAATGGTATCCCTGGTAGCCGAATCACTAGAATGTGATCACAGGAACAATAGTGTAATATGAATCCCACATCCAATCTTGACCTCCTTCCTACCATGTACATGGATAGCTCGTGGTAAACCTGAGCCAACAAGTCAGTCCCGAAAGAAAATACAATTTAGTGCTCCATTATGTCTTCCACCACACCGGCCAGTGTCCATGGAAACCAAGATCCTCTTGAGTCTGGAAAATCATATCATGACACTTCCATCATAACCAAGTAAATCAATCGGTTGTGTGGCACCTCAGACTCATACCTCATCTCATAAGAAAAATCCCCTGAAGAAAATTTGATATGGGCGCATTGGATCCAAATAGTTGCATCAATATTTCTAGTTTTTTGTCACCTGTAATGGGAACTATCATCTCCCCCTAAACAAGAAGCCTAAGGATGTGGTATACATCCTCTAGGGTGATGGTCATCTCCATGTACTGAACCAAAATGTCATTTATGTCGATCCCATATCTCCACTAATGCGATCATCAATCCCACATCTCGTAGGATCCTCTGGTAGTGCCTGAATCCACCTAACCCCACTATGGAAAATTGGTCCCACTCGACATCTGTCACATCCCCTCTAATATGTACATATAGATTCAACACTCAATCCCTCAAATACAGGGTCTCCATAGCCTGCAAACACAAATAAAACATGCATGCATCATATCCACATTTCCAAAATCCATTCACAATGCATTAAAACTCATCCAAAATCCAATTAAACCCTAACTTAGTCAATCTAACCCTATTCAATGCTGACCCAAGTCAGGTTGACATGTTTAGGGGTCAATCGACACACCTTAGGGATGCGTTGATGTCGACCCATCTGGGTCGCTACTGAACTCCCCTAGAGTAATCCATTTTTTGTAAAACAAAATGCAAAAAAATACTAAAACATAAAAATTAACTTAAAAACAAGCATTGGGTTTTTTACTCACCATTCTTCGCACCCTTTGATGTTTCCTCGCTGCTCATGTGGCCTCCATTTTGCACTTTCTGTTTAATCACTCTAATCTCACTCATCAAAGTTGTATGTGAAAATAAGCTTCATCGACCAAACCTTGGGCTTATATAGCCCTCGACACTTGGTCATCGTCAACCCCCTGGGGTCGCCGTCGATTGGCCTCAGTCGCCATTGATTGGCCTTTGTAATAATTATTTTGAGGTTTCTATCATCTTTCTTACATCCTTTCCTTTGGGAATTATTTACAAGTCCACCTTGGTGGACATACTCTTTTCCCCTTGGGTCATTCTATTCCATTCCAATATTAAAGTCTACCTTTGTGGCCATATCTATTTTCCCCTCTAGGCCTTCCAATCTCAAAGATAACATTTATGGCCATATATATTTCCCCTCGGGGCATTTTTATACATTTAAAGTCCCACGAACCATACCTATTTCCCCTCCGGGAATTTTAATCCAATTTCAAAGTCCACATTTGTGGCCATATCTATATCCCCTCTAGGAATTCTAATCACAAAGTCCACCATTGTGGCCATATTTATTTTTTCCTACACACATGTTTATACTCTCAAATTCCACATTTTTGGCAATACTTACTTTTTCGTTTGGAATTTTACCTCACAATCCTATCTAATCTGCGCACAAAGTCCACAATATAATAGAAAATCATCACGTGACCTTCTTCGCACCCGCCCTCTCGAGGTCGTGCTTTGAGATAACCAGTGTAGAATGTAAATGGGAATGAAAGTAATGGTTATGGTCAAGCTAATTGGGAAGCCTTATATCTTCAACACACAATATTGGAATCCATGAATCTAAGGCAAATAATGCTATCCTAACTTGAAGTGGTGTGATGGCACGATCTGATAAGATAGCTTCTCAAAGACTCCAATCGATCTCTAGTTCTATCGAGATTCTATTGGTTGGTTATGGAACATGCGGGAAGTAAATTCCAGACACCTCGTGTGGATTTCTAGATAAGGTCATAGAAGTAAAGACAAGAGGTGTAGTGGAGATCCAGGGACTATGGGTGATTTTCTAATCTAGTCCAAAAATTCTTATCTGATCGGCTGCTATGTTCAACAAGGAAAGTTGTGAAATAATATCGGGTGGAAGTGGAAAAGATTTGAATACAATGTGCGTAAACCAGTGTCAATATCTAACTAGTTAATAGGCCCATTGGGTTGTGGGACCTAGGGATCACAACCAAAGACTCATGGAAGCTAAGGCCCTTATATGCTCATGCATGTAATCAAATCCTATTGCCATGAGTAGTCCAAAATTTGTAGGATTAATTAGAAGCGATGTTTAGCATATTTAGTTGTTTTCTTTTCTTAGCGTCTGTTGTTGGTGTCCGTAAGACTATCAAACGTAAACTTGTGTCAATGTCAGCTATTAATTCCGGTCCATTTGGTTGTGGGACCAAGGGATCACAATTGTATGTCTTTTCTTGTTGTGGACTGTTGATGGTCATGCGAGATGAATAGATTTGATTTCAGTAAATAAACTACCTATCAAGGGAAATCTAAACTATCTTTTTGGTGTTTTCTTAATATATCAGAACAAAACAATAAAATAAACTAATCTATACAAGGTAAATGTTTTTGTTCTTTTCTAGTTTTTCAAACAATGCATCTAATATAATAAACAAATTAAATACAAAAAATTAGCCGGATGTAGCTAACTATTTGCGCAAATATGTGAATCTAAATCTTAAAATCTACCCTAATTCAAAAATAACCCTTCCAACCCTACATCATGAGTGAAGAACAAATCATAACCCTAATAGAGCTATTGTTCCCAGTAGCTTCCCTAGTAATGTTGAAGAAAAAACTTCCTATTGATTTGATCTACTTGTGATAATCTAATTAATTGAAATGAATTGTTTCACTACTCTATTTGATATGTAATTAAACAATAATTTGAAATTGATAATTTGATAAACAAAGCAAACAAACACACAATTCCGACCTGGATGAGCAAGAACTTTAACAAATCCAGTTGTATCGTCAAGATTTGTCCCCTCAGTTCATTCCTTTCTTTCTCTGAGTGTTCATGTGATTCCAAGGGATTAGGAATGCAAGAACAACAAGAAGAAGATGATGCTTGAGAAATGGTAGTTTGGAAGCAATCTGGATGCAATGCAAGTAGAAGAGAGATAACACAAGATATCTAAGCTTGGCTATGCAATTCCTAGCAAGATTGTGGCAGCAAAACAATACAAGATACAAAAAAATTTAGGCCCCTTTTTCTTAAATACAAGCATGGAATATATAGGAATTGAGGCTAGGAGGTACCTTCATGCACAAGGAAAGAAGAGGTAGTTCCAACTAATTAAATCCATTTAAAAATAGAAGGAGGAAGAAGAACCAAACAATCAAAGCTATTTTTAGACAATTTGGCTCATGGATGCATCCTAAAAGTGAAGTTAAGTGAATCGTCGCATGTTAAAACACACATGATGGATTCTAGAAAAAACGGGAAAGAATGCCGCCCTGTGCAGGGTGGCAGTTTCAGGACCGCCTCCCTGCCTAGGCGGTGGTTTCAGAACCGCCACCTAGGAAGAGCAGCGGTCTTGGCACTGAAGGCCAAAACATGCACAAAAGAGGCGGGGAGCTGAAAAAATGCATAGAAATGTTAAGTAAGGATATCTAGGCTACAAATATACACTGTGAATGGATTTTGGAGCTTGAACACCTTTTTGAAAGGACTTTGAATCATCATCGGGGATTCTTGTAACATTTTTTTCGACAATATAACACATGCAATTTTGGGTGCATACATATTTCCCCCTCGGAGATGCTTCTTAGCCATGAAAACGTGTAAAACGTAGAGTTCGAGTATGGCGTTCCCAAAATTGGGAGTTAGAAAGTATACCTAACACACTCATGTGTCAAAACATCAATGTCTAAATTCTGCTACCTGTAAGAAGAAGAAGACTCAAGTGCAGATGGATAAAATATCAAAAAATAAATGCTAAATAAAAACGACAAGAGGACTTACCCTTTATGCGAGGATGTAGAGATATACCTGCGCCAACACTCCAGTCCTATAAACACATACACTCAAAATAAGGTCAAAATAACACACACACACACACACACACACACACACACACACACACATATCAAAACAACTCATTTTCTAATTCATTTGTGCTATTCGATTTGGTGAATTTAGAGCTCTGGACCCATGATGACCATTTTCGATGAGAGTATAGCTGATACGACCATGACGAGATCGTTATTATGCCTCCATGAGCGAGAGATCGACCAACATGGTCTAAGGTTGGTTATTTTCACTTTTTCTTCTAATACCTAAAATGTAAAAACTTTGAAAAGTTCACCTAGGAGGGATTATTTTAAAAAAATTGTCTTAAATGAGTCTCTAGGGGGCACCCATAAGGCATTCTTTTATTTGGTCAAAAGTAGTCCTTTTTGTCTTTTTGAGAATTTTTAGGGTAAAATGGTGCGTTTGGAAAATTAGTCTAGGATTGCCACCCAAAGCAGGGTGGTAGTCATGGGATCTCCCCTTGCCAGGGCGGTGGTCCTGGAACCACCGCCCTGCACTGGGTGGCGGTTCTAAACAGAATGACCAAAACATGCATTAACTTGGATTTTTTTGGATTTTTGATGTTTTGTAATGTTTTTGGTGAGCTTATTATTTGGTATACATTACTAACTTGCTCTTTTTCATGTTTTGGTGAATGTAGAAGGAGGAGTACATTAGATGTAATCGAAAGAGGGAGTTTGATTGGCTCCCTAATATCCTATATTAGCTAACCCAGGGTGAGATGGAGCTTCTCCAGAGGGCCGGTATTTGGAGGATTGCACGGGTCCCCCACATTACTCCTGCTACTCGCATTCTATGTGACTTCTTTTCTTATTGGGATGCGGACCAGAACACTTTCTAGTTTCCAGTGTCTAGGGTGAGTGGACCATCACCCTGGAGGATGTGTACCATATTCTTGGGCTCCCGATACTTGGGAGGAGGCTGAATTTGGAGACAATGGGGTCTAGGGCCGTGATGACACAGTGGGTCACATACATGGGAGACACAATTGTCTCATTTGGTTTGAAGAAGGGGATGACGGTTCAGTTCATTTCCATCGCTCCCATTCCTATCATACGCAAATCCTTCATGGGCATCTTATCCTCCGAATGATTGGGGACAAGGGTGGTGACACCCTTTTATATTGTTGGGCTCCTATCATTGTGTAGATCAAGGGGCACGACCGTATATATGCCTGGGGTGCAAATATCTTGGGACTACCTACCATGATTTATACAGGGTAGTTTGATTACAAGGGTAGTCATTGAGACACCCCACTCTTGTTATGAGTTGGGTTTATGAGTGTTTCATCCCTTATAGTAGGGGAGTACCAATGTTAAATCCAGGGGTTATTCGGGAAGATAGATGGATAGGTATGTCAGTGCTCAAAACACCACATCAGTTAGTGGCTTCCTTGACTACGATAGATATGACTGCTACACCCTACTAGGACATGGCAGGGATATGGGGGTAGGAGGTGAATATAATGGTAGCTTGGTCTTTAACAAGTCAGCTAGTTGACAGAGCAGGGAGACTCAAGGCCCACCCATTTGATTGGGTCCCCTAGCAGTTTTTATTTCCTTACATTGGTATGCTCCCTCCGGTGATACCGGTTTATATGACTATTCAGGAGGCTCAGAGGGGCCCTAGAGGAGATATTAGTTAGATAGTGGTTGTTCCAAGTGTGCCTATTTCAGTCATACGGGTGGTTTGTGCTCGACGGGAAGCTGGCGCTCCTTGAGCGCCATTACTTTGGATTGCAACTGCTCCTTCTCAAAGCAGGGAGTAGGATGAGCCCATTGATCTAGAATCCAACTCTAAGGAGCATACAGGGGATGAGACGAAGGATAATTCAATCGAAGAGGACACGGAGGATGAGGGGGTTGATGTTGGGGATAGGGAGGTAGCCCATACAGAGGAGCAAGAGAGTGACCTTGAGTGGCATTATACTCAGGAGATGTTAAGAGCAGCACATGAGGAGGCTAGTGCCAAGAGGGAGACCTTGGTCTCAGAGATGAAACTTCCTCATGATGGAGAGGGGGACGACAATTCCTTCATAGGATAGTGATTCACCTCCGTATTTGGGAAAGCCCCGCAGCCACCACCAACAGCAGCCACTGATCCTACTTGGATTCCTAAAAATCTAAGTACGTTTAATACTTTTCTCTTGACTTTATTAGTTAAGAATATTGACTTGCATCTCTTTCTTTCTTTTGGTTTTCTAACTTATCACTTCTTGTTCTCTAATTGTAGTGATGACATAGAAATGGCAAGAGCTCATCCATCGAGTGTGAGTGGACACCAAACTGATCCCCTTAGGGAAGACCTGAGCTGAGCTGACTATTGACTTAGGCCAGCCATTAGCCGCGAAGACACACTGACATGTTTTCCCCTGTTTGGAGGGTAGTAGAGATAGTGACCTCCCTTTGTACCCAGGTGGATGGATATGAGAATTTCTAGTGCTTGATGAGACATATCTATTCTTGTAGTGAGGCCACAGGCAACAGATGCCACCATGAGAACTCACATCATTTGGTTCACTCCAAACATCATCGTAGCCACAGTAGGAGTCCTATACATGGTTGGGCACCATCTGAGGGATCCCACAGGGACTGACATGCCATGGGGCCATTTTTATTGCTTTGATGACACTTTATCGGGTGTTTATACAATTTTTTTGTATATTTTGGGCTCACTGCAAGAATTTTGACCATGCCTAGTGCATGATGACATTGTATACAAACTTGATTGGCCATGACATATACAGACTCTTATTTTTGATTCAGTATTCCATTGTATCTGAATTGAATTTTTTTTGGTTCCTCTCACATATGTACTCTAGATGCTTTTAGAATTTCCACTTTTTAATGCTTTTAGAATGTATGCAGTGGATGTGAATGATAACAGAATGATTTATTTTTGTATTTTATGATGCTGATATATGATGATGCAAACATAATGTGATGTTTGGTACTTCATATTGTCTTGGCAAAGTGTGGTGACACAATGATATGATAAGTAGATGTATTTGTCCCACTCCTAACTCCACGCAACTAGTAAGATAGGAGTACTCAACAACAAGAGTCTGAAAGGGAAAAATCTATGAAAATTTATTGAGTGGTAGTGATGAGAGAAAGAAAAAGGTTTAGCATAACCAAATTGAGACACTACAACCCTATCCTACTCAAGTTACTTCATAGTTTAGAATGTGAATTACTTTCTAGTTTATCTAAACTTGGATCCGTTGATCAGGGGATCATTTTTGAAAGTTCCCTAAACATCCCTAAATGGTGTCAGTGTAAAAGATCATCTCGAGAGATTTCCAATGACTATGTGAGAACGTGGCAAATAGACATCAAGAGCTCTAGTTATGTCCGGTCAAAGTTTGGTCAATAGGAAAGTCAACTCTAGTCAACTGGTCAATATTGGACCAATCGCACTGCGACATGTGGCGAAAAGGCAAAAGGGAGTTGTTTGTTGGTTTTCGATCACCGGTCTTCGACGAGCGTAAAAATGGTGCACGGGAACAAGAGGCTCAACTTTTATTACGGAGGGGAGCCCGCCGCCATGTGGACTATGGTATTATTGCCGACGTGGTGGGTCCACAAGCCACCACGTGGCTTGCCACCACTCGTCGAATTCGCTTGATTTGCCTATCGGGAGACGACAAGTGGAATATATACTATTGACCGAGTTAATTATTTCCATACCACATTACATGGGTCAAAATTATATTTACTTGGTAAGTCCACTTTCCAAATGCCACACACACACACACACACACACACACACACACACACACACACACACACACACACACACACACACACACACACACACATATTAATGTTCAAACATTAGTATAAACCGCCAACATACTATACTTCCACGTGGAGGAGGAGAGAAGCGGTGTTGGAGAAGGCTTTAACCATGCATGGAAATCACGTGGTGAACAAGGTGTGGCGGTTAGTCTCAAAGTGGTCCCATGACCACATAAACCTGCGTGGAAAGGCTTAATAAAGCCTAAGGTATTATCAACCCACAAAATGTGGGATATACATCCACTTACCTTGCGTGGAAAATGGTGGAGGAGCCACTAACATGGGGATGTTAATCCCATTTCATATGCAAATGTGCCAAATTGGGATTGTTCATCCCATTAAAAATGCAAAATGGTTAAAAAAAAACAATAAAAACTCCAACCACCTTGACCGCTTTAACATTAGAATATGGAATTAAAGCAAAATCCATGGAAAAATGATAGGAGGTGGGATTTGATCCCCCGAACTCATGGTTCTAAAGCCAATCAACTAACCAACTCGCCAAAGAAGCTCGCTTGGTTGTAAAATGGGTCGTTTCAACTTATACAAGGGTGGCAGGTCTGTGCAAAGCAGCATAAGGACCAGTTTTCAGAAAACACCATTTTTGAAGGCCTTACGCTCAGAATGGGAACTCGGAGTAAAAAGATGAAATGAAGGAAATTATTAGAAGATTCCAACGATGTAAGATTTGATATTTGTTTTTGAGTTTTAAACTATTTTTGGAAGCTTTGAATGTAGTTTTTAATAGGGATCTACAAGACAACTAGTTGGAGAACACGAATTTCAATGCACTTCTGGTCAGAAATGTGACTTGGTGTAAACATGAAAAGTGTTCATAATTCAGAGATGATCTTAGATATATGATTTTTTTTCATATAATGTTTTTAAATATCCATTTTAGGTGTTTTTATAACACAGTTGCAGGGAGATCACATTGTGAAAACACTGTAGGAGCCACGGATCGTTCTTGGGACAGTTTCTGCTATTTTTCAGAGTTCTTGGGACATTGATCAGCTCATTTGCAGGTTTGATTCATTATTGGTTGTTTGTAAGAGTTATTGTACTTATATTTAAATATTATTAATGGATCGGTTCAATCGAACCCGGGGACGTAGGAATTTCCGAACCCCGTAAACAATCTTGTTTGTTATATGAGTGTTTTCAGTTTTCTGATTATTTATTTGTTATCAAAGTTTTCCGCACTTATATGGATGCATAATAATCAGAATTTAATCAATTTTTGGAGCTTAGAATACTTAAAATTGATTAAGAAAATCACGATCTTTGGAAACTTTTAAAAGTGAAAAAAATACAACACACGTTTTCAAATCATCCGTAGATGGCCACTTGGTTGAAAAAATATGGTTTTGGGGGTTTAAAATATTTTAGAATTTTGGACATCTAACTCACTTTGTATCGACTTATGATTTCACAATATTTGACTGGATTGTTTCTAACTTTCAAGTTTATCAAAGAGACCCCCTACACCTTACCCCATGCTACCAGTAGGAAGTATGGGCTCATCACCATGGACAAGGTATAGGTGAGTAAGGGCATTTCCCTACTTTCCCAACCCTACATCACCAATAAGAGATGCATGCTCACCACCAAAGGTTGGTAGGGCAAAGAAATGTGCAAAATAAAAAATTTATGTGGGTTTGCATTTGACTTACTTATTTGGGAAAAATGTTTAGAATGTTCTTATTTCCAAAGAGATGTGTATAGGATAGATGTGACACCATGAAGCTTCTAGAACAGACCATGGGAAAAGACACCTAATTTAGAAAGAGACCAAAAGTAGAACCAAGTATGCATGCCTTGGTATGGTTATTGTCAAAACTCTATCTTATCTTATTTGGATTGATGAAATGATTCAGAAATAATTGATGATACTATGAAGGTTTGAAGAGATATGATTTGAATGTTTTGCAATGTTTTCAAAAGTTTTTAAGAATTGTTATAAGAATAAGTTCCTTGATCACAATTTTTACAAAATGAACTAGTAGATGAAAATGCAATGTAGATGCAATAATGTACATATAAAAATATTGATGGATCATACGTAGTACCTCTTTAGGTGAAGAGAGTTTACAGATTCGCTAAAATCCTCACCTTCTAGTGTACATAGGAGAAATGCCCCATTTTTGTAGTCCTTTATCACTCGATATGGACCCAACCACGTGGGTCTGAATTTCCTTCCTTGTTGGTCTTTTTTTCTATCTAGTCAAGTCTTAAGACCAAATATCCCTCATGTAATTCACGCTCGTAGACCTTCTTGTTGTAGTCTGTGAGCCATCCGGTCAGTGTAAACACTATGCCATTGTTCAACGTTGAGTCTAGCCTCATCTAGACTTTCTAGTTGAGAGATTTATGCTTCTCGATAACCCTCTTCTCTCAGGATCCTTGCAGCGAAATACAAAGACTAGGTATTTTGACTTCGAGCAGTAAAACCGCTTCAGCACAAAACACCAAAGAAAAGGGGGTTGCTACCGTTGGTGTTCTGACTAACGTTCGATAGGCCCACAAGGCCAAAAAAACATTTAAATTCCAATCTTACTTGTTCTCCTTAACGGTTTTGAGAAGAATGGACTTTAACATTTTATTGGTAGCCTCAACTTGTCCATTAGCCTGAGGATAGTAGAGAGAAGCCGTGTTATGACTTATTTTGAACTTTTCACACAACTCACATACCTCATCATTTTTGAATGACGTGCCCTTATCCGAAATAATGACTTGTGGAACCCCATACCTATAAATGATCTGATTCAAGATGAAATTAGAGATTACAGAGCCAGGTATGGTGGTAAGAGGCATGTCTTCTACCCACTTAGTAAAGTACTTTGTGGCCGTGATTATGAATTTATGGCCATCTGTTGATGAGGGAGAGAAATTCCTTTTCAAATCCATGCCCCATGTGGAAAAGGGCCATGGAGTCATGGATGGGTCGATATCAATCCCTTGTGAAGATATAATGTAACCCAAAGGTTGCCTCTCGTTACACCAAATACACATTTTTCTAGATTCAATGTGACACCATACTTGATTAAGTGAGAAAGGATGACACGAAGAACCTTTGGGTGATTACAACGCTTTCTAGACATAGCCAGAAGGTTGTCTACATAAGATTCCACAATCTTATGAATAAGGTAATAGAATATATACGTCATTTCTCGTTAGTATGTGGTGCCAGAATTCATAAGACCGAATGGCATGACAACATAATAGTAGGTCCCCCAAGGAGTTGTAAATGTATTTTTGACTTAATCCTCCTCGGAGATTTTGATTTGATTGTACCCAAAAAACCCATCCATGAGAGACAACAATTCAAACCTAGTTGTTGCGTCAACAATAACATTGATGGATGGTAATGGGAAATCATCTTTGGGGAAAGCCTTGTAGATGTCCCAGAAGTATATGAAAATACATATATTTCCATTCTTTTTTAGAACGGGAACAATACTAGATACACATTGTGAATAGTCGATTGGCTTGATAAATTCTACTTGGAGAAGTTTCATTACTTCTTATTTTACCATAAGCGTTACCTTTGGCTTCATGAGCCTTGACTTTTTCTTGATTGGTTTAGCATCTGGCTTGGTGATGAGATTATGAACTACGATGTGGGGTGTAATTCCTGTAATTTCTTTATAACAAAATGCAAAGGCTTTTTGGTGTTCCTTGAGGATTGGGGTATGTATTTCCACCTCCTCTGGAGTTAAGGAGGACTCAAGTTTTAAGATTTTTGGTTCCTCCTCTATTCTAATATTTGCATCGATTGTTCCTTTAATTAAGGAGGAATTTCCCTCCTCGAATTCCGGTGGGGCTAAAGGCAACTCTAAATAACCTTCTTCTTCTTCTACCTCATAGATCTAAAGATCCTTTCCGGGGAGGATTCAATCATGGGATTTCCAAAATAGGAAGAGGAATGAGGGATTAGGGAAAATTATATCTCGTGATAAGTAAGATGCACCTCTGCAAAAGTGTTTAAATATCTTAAAGTCACTTCATCACTATCGATGTGGTTTGAAGAATTAGGATGATTCTCAACTTCTACATATGTCAACATTGGGGTGATTGGTGCTTTATGAATAAAGGGCTCAGTGTGGACTGAAACCGTGAAGTTAGTGTCTTCCAAGTCACTACTTGGGGTGAAGCACGAAGTAGAAGTTACTATAGAGTCTGCGAGAAGGTTCTATTTGTGTGGAACTATTTCAATTGATATGAAGTCAAACCCTTTTGTTAGGCCTAGCACTGTTGTTTTGTAAAGTTTTAGATGCTTAGCTCTAGTCTCCTATACTTTAGATATTTGATTTGTAACTAGTTGTGGGTCGCCCAAAACCTTACTATTGAGGATGCCCATTCTCTTAGCGAAAATGAGACCTAATAAGATAGCCTCATATTCAACATCATTATTTTTACATTCAAAATTTAACTTGAAGGCAAAAGGTAGAATCCTTCCTTCCGGTGAAGTAAGGATCACACCTGCCCCAATGCCAAAATGACACTTGGCTCCATCAAAATGGAGAGTCCAATAACTACTCAAAAAAATGGACATTGGATCATCCTTTGTATCTTCTCCCTTTACCTTGGTAACTTCGACCATGCAAATCTCATCTGCTGGAAGAGAACCGAGTCCCATAGTATGTACCATACTCATAGAATCAAAGGGGAGGAGAATAGGAAAATCCTTCTCCAATAGCTCGAAATTTTTGTTGTGGTTCCTAATGACACTATTTCTATAGTAAATGTTTCATCCTTGACCACTGGAATGCCCTTGATCAACCCCTTGACTTCTAACTGTTTCGTAGGGACTAGCTTTTCTTCTGGTACCACGATCATAGGCTTATTTAAATGATTTGTAGGAAGCTCAAACTCAGAGTGAACCCCTGGCCTCTTCTTTAAGTTAGCCAAATGTATGTCAAAGGGTTTTGGATCACCCTGTGCCACAAATACTTTCCCTATGTGCAGGAACTTGACTTCTTGAAACAAAGTGGAGGAATTTCCTTCATGCGGTGGATCCAAGGATGGTCGAGGATCATATTATAGTTGGTTTCCTATTTATAATATAGAATTCAGTTAACTCCGTTTTAGGCCCAAGGGTAACTAGTAATATTATAGTTCCGATCGATGTTGCCTTAAGGCTATCATAACCTCTCAGCGTGTTTCATGTCGAGGAGAAATTAGTCTCCCCATACCCTAACTTCTAAAGGAAAGAGAAGGGGGCTATGTTAAATTCTGCCTCATTATAAATCATTGCACATTTTATGTAGTTCTTTAAATCCCAACTTGCAGAAACAAGGCTGGGTCACCCCTACGAACTATTTCAGCATCCATGGGCATCTTACTGATGTAAAAAAAAAACCAATATATCTTTCGGGCTGCCCTGGAGGACACACGTTGAAGTCTATGTGATTTATTTGTGCTTCTAGTGGAGGGGTGACATAAACCAGATGGCCTAGATCTAGCACTTATAATAGAGTGGCTCTGTGATAAGGGGAGTTCTTTAGCCAATCCAAAAAGGAAATGTGAGAAAAGGTCTTGGTTAGATCAATGATTAGGTCATAAGCCCTTACTGGCTTGCTTAGTGTATCATGAATATTTTTTGACATATCCAACTAAATCAGGATCGGTTGTGAAGAGTAATCCTTGGTTCTTTTGGTGGCATTAATTTGGGTTCAACGTTTAACTCTACTAAGCCCACAATCTTTGTTTGTTGGTGGTCATCCAGAGGGGGTGCCATTTGTGGGTTTGATGAAGTTGAGGTTTCACGATCATTGGTCCCTATCATAATACCCTTATTAGAACCATTGGGATCTATTATACCGTCCTTTGGACGTGTGGGAAGAGGATCGTTAAAGATTCCCAATGGTGTGTTTTACGGGGATACTGGCCCCATGTATGTGTTTTACGTTGGTGTGGTGGGGTTTTCCAGAAACATATCAACAAACAACTATCATTGATCCTCTGGCAAGCGTTGTAAAAACTTGTTGCAATCACAACATGTTCTTGCATCATGCCCTGTGAACCCTATGGAAACCGCAATATAGATCAGAATCATAGTCTCAAAGCCTTTTATTTGTTCCTTGTTGTGGTCTGAAACTACGGTTATTGTTTGGTTACTGGTTTTTATAGTTAAAATTTTGGAACCCTTGCCCTTGGTTTTGGAAATGGTTGGGATACCCGCTTCGGTACTGACTAGGGCTTAGGGTCGGTGTTTTCCTCATTTGCTAAGGTTGTTGCTATTTTGTTGCGGATGATTAAAATCAATAGCGTTTACCGAGGGTGAGAAATTATTGTTTCTCTAATTGTTGCCATTATTATTGTTGTTTTTTGTAACACATGTACTGGTAGGATTAACAACAATAGGCTTTTGGGGGCTGGTTAGTTAGTCCCACCGTTGGTTGTGGCTCCACGATTATTATTAAGGATCTTTGGTCCTTGATTATTGTTTGTTTTGTTGGAGTAATGGGATTATTTTGGCTCGGAGTGACTAACTTTCCATTTTCTCCATAAATCTTACGACCACTATCAATGGTTGCTTGGTCAATTCAGAGAGAACCCTCTAGCAATTCCTCATAGCTTCTAAGCGGAAACTTTTGAACTTCTTCCTTTGTCTCTCTATTGAGAGAGTGGAGGAACAAATTGTTAAGTTCTATCTGATCCATATTTGGAGCACTTGTGGAGGAGTAGAGAACTGTCGCCACCTCTGAATGAAGTGGGTTGTAGACTTGTTATGCTCTTGCTTGATATGAAGGAATTATCTGATCCCTATTCTTAATAGTTTATTCATATTGAAAGCCTTATTGAAATCTGACACGATTTGTTTAAAAGAGTGTATTGAAGCCTCTGGTATCTTGTAATACCAGTGGATAGCAATTCCTTCTAGCATCTTAGGGAATATTTTTGCAACAACAGCATCCCACGGGAGGAGATCTCGAATGGTTGTTGCGTAAGATTTGACATGAGCGTTAGGATCACCATCCCCTTTAAAATTTGGAATATCGGGAAAGGGTCTTGAGAGCATGACTATCTGGATGGAAAATCCTAGAGGCTACTTTAGGTACTCAGAATAGGTTCCCATTGCATACGTTTCAACCATCGAAGGTCCTTATTGGGGAGGTAGAGGTTGCATTGGTTTGTTGAAATGGCATGGCATAGACATTTGTTGGGGAATATTACATTCCTTATGAATAACCATAAGGACTCGGATAGGTGTACATATCTCCTTGTGGTGTCTTAGAGTACATGTGCATATAGGGGTTGACCACTCTGATATGGAGCTGAAGGTGTGAAGCCAAGGAACGTTGCATTTCTGGATGGTATAGCGTTTGAGAACACACTTCTGGATGGTTCTTGTTGTAGGTATCCATATTTGGCATAAGGAGGCATACCTAAAGTACCGTCCTAGTTAATAAATCCCCAGGGTTTGGAGTGCCCATATAATTTGAAGGATTCTGCACTGTGGGTATTTTCCCATAGTTCAACGGATAATGAGAAGGTCTTGATTGCCCTGCATATGAGTTTTGAGTATTTTGGGCGAGCTCTAACTCTTTGACCTTGTCCACTAATGCGGAGATAACATATCCTGTCGGTGAGGTAGTGTTTTTTTAGGTGCCTATTTCTTTGGAGGCTGCTAAGGAGTGTGGTATCCCGCTATGAACTGCTCACTACATTGCCACCCCTCGTTGGCAATGTTTTCATTTGTTGGAGGGCTAGTATTATTATTTAGAAGTGATACTTCACCATGTCCTTCGCAACTGTCATAAGTGTGGTTCATGTCTTGGAAGCAATGTTCACTCTTAGCATATCATGCTAAGTATTCCTCATCCAGATGCGGCTGATTGCATACTAATGGGTTGTCGAAACAACACCCGAGGAGATGAATTTTCTTCCCTAGTGATGTCATATTGTTAGAACTTGACTATTCATGGGGATATGTCTGCATGAATTGATCAAGCTCCTCAATTCACACAGAGGAACCAACATTGACTCCTTGAAGGAGAGGATTGTGAGCATTTGGATGATGATATTCCTATGTTGAAAGCGAGGGGGACTGTTGTTTTCCGCCTGTTGGATAACTATATATGTCGTAACTCGGAATGGGTCGACCATATTCATCGAATCCCGACATATTCGGGGGGTATGAAAATACCTTCGAATAAAGGGAAAATAGATAGCGGAATGGTAAGTGGAAACGTTTAGAGACTAGCTCTTTCACGTCGGGTTCACCAATTTTGTATGATAGAAAATCAGCACATGACCTTCTTTGCACCCGATCTCACGAGGTTGTGCTGAGACAACCGATGTAGAATGGAAATGGGAAAGAAAGTGATGGTGATGGTCAAGCTAATTGGGAAACCTATATTCAACACACAATACTAGAATCTGTGAATCTAAGGTGAAGAATGCTCTCCTAACCTGAAGGGGTGTGATGGTAAGATCCAATATGATAGCTGCTCGGAGACTCCAATTGATGTCTACTTCTTCTAAGATTCTATTGGTTGGTTTTGGAACACACGGGAAGTAACCTGCAGGTGCCTCGTGCGGATTTCCAGACAAGGTTATGGAAGTAAATACAAGAGGTGTAGTGGAGCTGCAGGGACTATGGGAGATTTTTGGTCTAGTACAGAAAGTCTTAGCCTCATCGATTGTTATGTTCAACAAGGAGAGTTGTGAAATGATATTGGGTGGAAGTGGCGAAGATATGAATACCAATGTGCATAAACCAGTGTCAATATCTAACTGGTTAACAGGCCCGTAGGGTTGTGGGACCTAGGGATCACAACTAAAGACTCGTGGAGGTTGAGGCCCTTGTATGGTCATGCATGTAATCAAATCCTATTGCCAGGAGCAATCCAGAAGTCATAGGATTGATTAGCAGTGATGTTTAGCATATTTAGCTGTTCTATTTTCTCAGTGTATGTTGCTAGTGTGCGTAAGAATGTCAAACGTAAACTTGTGTCAATGTTAGTTATTAATTCTGGTATGTTTGGTTGTGGGACCAAGGGATCACAATTGTATGTCTTTACCTGTTGTGGACCATTGATGGTCATGTGAGATATATTGGATTTTATTTCAATAAAATAAACTACCTATCAAGGGAAATCTAACCTATGTTTTTATTGTTTTCTCAATATATCAGAACAAAGCAATAAAAAAACTAATCTATGGAAAGTAAATGTTTTTGTTCTTTTCTGGTTTTTCAGGAAATGCATCTAATCTAATAAACAAATTAAATACAAACAATTAGCCGGATGTAGCTAACTATTTGTGTAGATATGTGAATCTAAATCTTAAAATCTACCCTAATTCAATCAAAACCCTTCCAACCCTACCTCAGAAGTGAAGAACAAATCATAACCCTAATAGAGCTATTGTTCCCTACAACTTCCCTGGTAATGTTGAAGAGAAAATTTCCTATTGATTTTATCTACTTGTGATTATCTAATTAATTGAAATGAACTATTTCACTACTCTATTTTATATGTAATTGGAACAACAATTTGAAATTGATAATTTGATAAACAAAGAAAACAAACACACAATTCCAACTGGATGAGAAAGAACTTTGGAAAATCCAGTTATATCAGTATATGTCCCCTCAGTTCATTCCTTTCTTTCTCTGAGTGTTCATGTGATTCCAAGGGATTAGGAATGCAAGAACATCAACAAGAAGATGACGATTGAGCAATGACATCTTGGAAGCAATCTGGATGTAATGCAAGTAGAAGAGAGATAACACAAGATATCTAAGCTTGGATATGTAATTCCTAGTAAGATTGTGGTAGTAAAACAATACAAGATACAAAAAATTATCAGGCCCCTTTTTCTTGAATACAAGCATGGAATATATAGGAATTGAGGCTAGGAGGTACCTTCATGCACAAGGCAAGAAGAGGTAGTTCAAACTAATTAAATCCATTTTAAAATAGGAGGAAAGAGAACCAAGCAATCAAAGCTATTTTTAGACAATTTAGCTCATAGATGCATCCTAAAAGTGAAGTTAAGTGAATCATCACATGTCAAAACACGCAAGACAGATTCTGGAAAAAGCGAGTAGGACCGCCACCCCTGTGCGGGGTGATAGTTTCGAGACCCGCCGCCCTTCCAGGCGGCGGTCCTAGCATCAAGGCCAAACATGCACAGAAAGAGGCATGGAGCTTAAAAAATGTGTAGAATGGTTAAATAAGGATATCTAGGCTACAAATATACACTACAAATGGGTTTTGGAGCTTGAACACCTTTTTGAAAGGACTTTGAATCATCATTGGGGATTCTTGTAACCATTTTTTTGACAATGTAGCACATGCAATTTTGGGTGCGTACATCCACCTTATTGCATTACTTATTCCCCCCTTGGGGAATTTTTTTCGTTTCTCTATTTGCCTTCATGGCCATATTTGTGCCTCTTTTGGGGCACCGTTAATTTTCATCAAAGTCCACCTTTGTGGCCATATTTGTGCCTCTTTTGGTGCACCATTATTTTTCATCAAAGTCCAGCTTTGTGGTCATACTTGTGCCTCTTTTAGGGCACCATCTATTTTCTCAAGTTCCACCTTTGTGGCCATACTTACTCCCCCTTGGGGTATATTATTTCACCACCCGATTTTTCATTTTTCCTTCTTGGCCATTTTTCATGTCCTGTGTTGGGGCACCATAACCTTTCATCCTCGTCCCTTGAGGATGCATACCTATTCGTTTGATTCCTCATGTACGAAGGATTTCACATACCTTTCGCATTTAGTTGCGCATACTTTGATGTTTTCCTATGACCCATTGGTCATCGCGGCTTGCATCCATACTATAGTGATCTTTACCCACTCACTAGCCCGTAGAACATTGTCTCCGTCTCCGTTGAGACCGCAATTATCCTCTATCGATGTGATATTGGAGTCACCACCATAGTTTTTATTGTTATTGCGATCCTTTTTTTCTTGGGGAATCTTTCCTTGGTTATGTTTTTACCCATATTTCTTCACCCACCCGCCCTTCACCATCTACCTTTTTCAAATGCATCATCGATTTCCTTGGCGTCATCAATCCCTCGTTTGAGGGGGAGCTCATCATCTACCTTTCATCAATCCTCATTTACCCTTAATCTCTCATCATTTTTGTCTCATGACTTGCTAACGAAAACCACTCAACAAAATGTGGCAAATGTAGACACCTAAATTCGGTGTCTATACCCTTGTCTACTCATGTGCGCGCATTTCTTCTTGGTTTTAACTTAGGCCCCCCTTAATTTAATTCAACCCTCTTTTATTTTATATAAAATGCCCACTTAAATTATTGAAGAGAAGAGCCAATGTACACTAAAAATCCTTCGTTCATATTATTCAACACTATTCCAAAGGCTATTATATAGCCATGGAGATAGCTAAACAAATTCCTAATAAATAGAAAAAACAAATAGCAAATAACATGTTTAATGGTTTTACGAGGCTAACAAACTAATCATGGACTTAATAATACGATTTGTTTTAACAACTCATATAACCATATTTATTTATTATTAATGAGTTACCAAGCTCATATAATAATATAATAAATTAATAATATTTACAACAATTAATTCCTAACATTCACCCCCTTAGTGTGAACATTATTAATTCCCAAATATTCACCCCCTTAATGTGAACACGACGAAGAACCATATTTGAAGAAGTTGAACCACCTCCGAAAGCATTGCTTAGACTAGGTACAAACTCCATAGATTATCTCTTTACCCTCATAAAGGCGTAGTATCAAGCTAAATTATGTAGGAATGCTCCCTTCCTCTGTGGGACTTTCCCTTCCTCTTTGGGCACCCGAATTATGAATCTCCAAGATCCACAAGCTTGGCACTAGATAGATAACTATCCCTTGAGTCTACGTCGAAATCTTCTTCTGCTCTCCAAACGTCAGTCTTCTAAAAACACGAATCTTCCCCAAAATTTTGGAAAGGGCTTTATTCAACACACCAGAGACACTGAAAAAACAAGAACTTTGAAAACTGAAGCATATCGAAACACATACTAAAAAATGTCACCAAAGCATTTCGTGGCCCCATCGTTGGCAATTGACGAGAGGTCGTTGATCGACCTCCAACCTCTGTTTTCCTCCATCCTCCGGTATGAAGCTGCTAATTCAGTTGGATTTGATCATGGAGCTCAATTACAACTCAAAGGCGTCAGATTCCACCAAAATGCATCCGTGGGGCAATTTTTTTTTATTTTAACAATTTTGACTATTTTGAATAGACAATAACCTAAAATCACCTATTTGATTAACTTGACAATACAATGTCAACTTTTCCACATTGACTACGCAAAAATAACTTTACTAATTATTCAACTATTTTACCCAAAAAATGACATATTTTAAAACTAACTCGAAAGATACTTTGACAATGCGATGATGACAAAGGCTCTAAAATAATTTTGTCAATAACAACGTATTAAAGACTTACTTTAAAAAAACCTAACTTTTTGACACATATAGACAATTATATGATCGATATGATCGAATCTACACCTAAACATATACAAAGGAAAGACCTAAAGATTAACACAAATCCAAGATTATACCAAATACTTGTTTTGTAAATCGCTGGATGTGAAGTGAGGTGTTTGTTTGGATCTCAGAATATAATGCTCATATTGCATGGAAATCCGCACCTGTTGAAATCTTGGAGTCGTATGGAGAGGCCGAGCTGTTACGTGGACACACCCCCTTTTTTGAATTATCCGTAACAAGTGGCGAGCTGAGAAATGTGAAGCAAATTTTCTGAGTAACAACATGTTAGAGAAAACCAGTTAACGTGGAGGACATGCGTGAATGTGGACTAAACATGCAAATGAGATAATCTTTATTGTGATTGACCGTGGTTGGGGAAGATCCAATGCTAATAAGAAGATCACGAGTGGCACATGTTTGCATTCATGGAATTCAGTAGCAAATCCATGTGTGTGAGTATAGATTTGATCGTGGAGGTGAACTGTGCACGGTGAAGAGGCTATTGATCAGAAAAACCGTAAATGAATCAAGATAGCAATTTTTTTTACGAGAATAAATGGCACGACTGCAACATAATTAATTTGAGAATAAGCACAGGTCTCGGTTGGTACCAATTACCAAAACTACGAAGGATCACAAAGACAAACTGGCAGAAGAAATTTAAAAAACAACCACATTTCCACGATAGATGAGAATGATGGGCAATAGATGATATGGATACCTTGTTTACCTCCCATGATTGTATATTTCTCTGATACGAGATGACAGAGAAGAGCATCGTCACACAAATAATCTTCGTTCATATTATTCAACACTATTACAAATGCTATTATATAGCTATGGAGATAGCTAAACAATAGGAAGAACAAATACCAAATAACCCTTTTAATGGTTTTATGGGGCTAACAAACTAATCATTGACTTAATAATACGAGTTGTTTTAACAATATTTATTTATTATTAATGAGTTTCCAAACTCATATAATAATATAATAAATTAATATTGTTTACAACAGCTAATTCCTAACAATTATCCTATTAACTTTAATTCCCATTAATTAATTAATCAATTAATATCTCATATGCCCTAACAAACCTTCTATTTTGGATGTTTTTATCCTATCACATATATCCCCTTGCTTTTTTAGTTTTTTATCTTGCCTATCATTATCCCTTAACATCCTTAAACATCCCTTTCCCGCCTACATGCTTTAAAGCACCCTTTGAATCCTTAAGAAATCCCAAATCTCTATCAAAGCACAAAAACATCCCCATTACGAAAACTTTCCCTATAGTCGGTGGCAACCCAGGCCAGTCGCAGTCGACCCTATAAAACTAAGTCTTTTCTTTCAATAATGATTAGATGCATGTGAGTATTGGAGCTTTCTTGTGACCTGTGAACTTTCTCTAGAGCCTGAGCCTTCATGCAACAATTACATACCTCCTGAACCTTCTTCGAACGTGCTTGCATCACTCACGATCATCTTTCATGAGATTTATCATATTTGTGTTGTTTTATGTGATATTTATCATATTATCTTTGTCTTTCTTATGTCTAACATTTTGCAGGACCATGCCATCTTATAAAGCACTTAGAGCTCTATTACCAGCCTTCTTTTCTAGCATCCTTGATTGTAGGTTACCTTTTCCATCCATCTATTTTCAGCCTTATCCTACTCTGCTACAGTCGGCGTCGACTCGACTCTCTACCAATATGATTTCAGCTTCCAGATCCTTC
Source organism: Taxus wallichiana var. yunnanensis (assembly GCA_018340775.1). Classification (NCBI taxonomy): domain Eukaryota; kingdom Viridiplantae; phylum Streptophyta; class Pinopsida; order Cupressales; family Taxaceae; genus Taxus; species Taxus wallichiana. The sequence continues at coordinate 5,982,826 of CM031236.1, forward strand.
CTTTGTGTCTACCTTCATTATGTTCATGTCTTAGCTTACTAGGACCATGATCCGTTCCTTTTGCATTAACTTTACCCTGCCTACACCTCGATAGCCATCGACCAGGGTCCTATTTTCCAACCAATCCTCCCTTATTGCTATTTTATTTCATTTCCTGGTGTTTTCTATCCTAGAGAACAGTCTACAAGTCATATACCAGCATCCACAGACCTTTACTACCTTCCAATTTGCACTCAGGATTTTACAGGCTTGCATATTTATTTTACTTTCCAAATCTACCTCCCAGGTCGCCATCGACCTGCCTGTCATGTAGTCCGGGTCATCGTTGAACGAGTCGAGCATGATTTAATTCATGTTTTAATTAATATAATCAATACTTAGATCAATCTTAGTTACTTTCAAATTTTGTATTCCTTCAGTTTCTGCATGCTATCAATTTATCTTTCATTTACATCACTTTCTTTCATCAAATGAGGGTTGACATCCACCAAGGAAGTTAACGCTTTTTGGATCCACTTTGTTGGGAAACCCCCGCATATCCTATCTAATCCATTTTTTGTTTAGTGATTCCTATTTTTAGGGTTATCAACTTGTAGTAGCGGGGATCCACATTCTACTTTACGCCCATCTTCATCCATCACATCACATTATAGGTACCATAAACCCTACATCATTTCTGAGTTGTGTGCTTTCTTTAGTAGCTAACTCATTAATTTGAAATGAACAAGAAAATACCTACAACACCAATATCTTAAATATTTCACATTGTTTAACTCCATTTAATTGCAACCCACTCTATTAGGCTTGAAAATTATCTTCCCATGAAGGGAAAAAAAATTCAAGCTCCACTTCTAAATTAAGTTTACATTTTTTTGACCCTTTATGCAAATAGACTACACATATATTATGTTAGTATTTTGTAAACCCGTAGTGCATTATATTGATTTTTACAAGGCTACATGTTCATAACTAAATGATATAAACTATAATTGCATTAAGTACTTTTTAGAAATGCTTCATGAAACTATGATTGGAAACACCCTAAGCTATGCACGATTTCAACAAAGCTAACATTATCTGGTTTTAATTCCTTTTTTAAAAATTGTAACATCTAATAAGAGGTTTATTAAAGTTATGGAGGAATCCTTCCACAATGTATATCTGCAGAGAAATGCCTTTCACAATTGATGAATGATGAAAGCATTTACACGAATATTACTCACTCACTTGTTATTGACTATAAATTACATATTGAGCTTAACTATAAAGCCCACAATTCATTCTTATTTATTTTCCTAACTCAACACAATCCAAATTCTATCAAAAGAGATTCAACACTCACAAAGATATTCCAAAATACCATCCATGACAGCAAATCATTTGTTTCTCCATTTTATGTGAAAGCACAACACTGCAATCACTATAGCGAATCCCACCCCATAACTTAACCCCACTTCTATTTCCCACCATTTATCCATTTCATCTCCATCTATATCTCCATATACATCTACACCTGCAACTGGGTTGCTTCTTTCACCAACCCCAGAGCTCTGTGTTCCATTTTGTAGGGGAAATATGTGAAGATTGGGGTTTCCTAGAAATGATGAAGCCCTAAAGGTTGAAAATTGTTTCCCTTAAGGAATTAACCTAGCAACATGTTTTTTGAAAGATTCAAAGAAAAAGGAAAATGAGACTTACAAGTTCTTTATGAATTTACCCTGAGAGCACGTTTCCTGAAAGATCTAGAGATTTCAAATGAACCATACCTTCCAATGATTTTGGAATTGAGCCGCTCATATTATTTTTAGAAATATTAAGAGCTATTAGACCCTAGGGGAGTCCCATTTCAAGAGGAATTCCTCCGAATAACTTTTTATATGAATTTGAATGATCTCCATATCTTTGGGTATGGAAGTTCCCTTCCTTTAATCCATAGTGTTATTTGATCCTTAAATATTGGGAAATAGTTGGGCATGTTAGGTGTATCGAAAATCACTAGAGTTCCTTAAATATGTTGTGTTTCAATACTCTGTGATTTATCGACCATGACACTTGAATTTCCAATATTTGTAGGAATAGTTCATATCAAGTTGTTGTGAGATAAATCTAAAACCTGAAGATTCTGCAGCTCAATAAAATCGGGTGGAATAGTCACTTCAAACTTATTAAAAGTCAAGATGAGAATTTTTAATTGCGTCAAATCTTTGAGCCAAACAAGAATAGTTCCTTGAATTTGTTTATGCCCTATGCCAAATACTTTTAGAGATGCACAATTTTTAATAGATGAAGGAATAGTACCATGCAAGTTATTTCCATTGAGATTTAATGTCTCAAGTTGTGTTAGATTTCCTAGCTCCTTTGGCATCTCACCCTGAAATTCATTTTGAGATAAATTTAAAACTTTTAGAGTAAAACATCTCCACAAATCTGTGGGATCACATCTCTTAAACCATTCTTTGACAAGTCCGGAATATTGAAGAAGCCAATTGCACCAGTACAAATAGAATGTGGAATTCCTCCACCCAGATTATTCCCTGATAAGGATAGATAAAAAATTGTGGAAACATTGTAGCAGGAAAAGATCCATTAAAATTATTGTCTAAAAAATCCAATATTATTTCATGAAAATAAATATCTAGAACATGGCCATGGAAGTTATTATTATGAAAATCCAAAAAAAAAACACCGACTTTAATGGGGTAAGAGAACCTTGTAGTTGTTTATTGGAAATATTTAGTGATTTAAGAATGGGAAGATACCACAACCAATTGGGAACATTTCCTTCAATATGGTTTTCTGACAAGTCTAACTCTCTTAATAAATATTGGGTAGAGAGAAAAATAGGAAAATCACCTTGGATATTACAAGATCTCAATCCAGGTATGACATCCGGTTGAATTGGGGGAGCCAATTCGAGGAGATGTCAACCATCAAATGATTTGTAGAAAGGTCCAGTACTTGAAGATGAGTCATATTTTTGTACATGAAAAGAGAAACACTTCTATTAAATTGTTGTAGGATAGTGTCATTACTTCTAATCTAATAAGCTTTGAAATATTATCTAGAATTGCTTTTGACAACTGGTTATTACCTAGTCCCAATTCTCTTAATACAGAGAGATGATCGAGAGAAGGTGGAATATGACCATCAAGTTGGTTGTTATTAATACGAAGATATCTAAGTGAGGAAATCCTACCAAAATATAAAGGTATACTACCTTTCAGATTGTTATCTAAAATATCAATGAATGAAAGAGAAGGGAATGCCCCCGATGCATATCCGAACTAGGGTATATCTCCTGTTAGGTGATTCCTTTGAAGATTCAAATCTTAAAGTTTTTGAAAATTCACAATGGAGGGAGGAATGGCTCCACCTACACCGCTATCCTCCAAAGAAAGGATGGTGAGTGAGGAAGAGTGGTTTTGAATGAAGGAAAGGTTTCATGTTAGGTCTTGGTTATATGAAAACTCAATGTTGTTACTAGTAGAATAATGTAAGAATTTTGAAGGGATGAAACCATTGAGAATATAATATGAGATATCAAGGGAAACCATGGACGAGACATTCTGAAATGAAGCAGGTACTGGTTGGAGCAGAAACAAATTACCTAAAAGTTAGAGATGGGACAAGTGAGTGAGGTTTAGGAGAGAGGGAATGGTACGTGAAATCCCACAATGAGAGAGGTCAAGGTGGGTAAGATTAGAGAGGATGCTAATGGCATTACCCCAATTCTTATATGCCTTTTTCAGATTCACTCCATCCATGTACAAGTATTTCAAGATTCTCATGTTGTTTATCCATGTTACGAACCTCCTACTCTCCAAACAATTACTTGAAATATCCAGGTGATGCAAGGTTGTAATATTTCCCATCTCCAAAGGGATCTCGCCTCCAAATCTAGCATGTGACAATATGAGGAAATTAAGCCTGTTGAGTTTAGCGAATTGAGGAGATATAGGAGTATGATTGAAGTGGTTATATCCCAAATCCAAGTACTAGAGATGCTACAGTTTGAACAATGATGGATGAATATACCCACTCTAATTCTTAATGTTCACTCCATCTTGATGGTAATAATAGTTGTAAGTGAAAATTTTTGTTAGTATGCAAACATAAGATGACTATCAAACCAAATCAATCTTAAATCTAACACAAGTGTTCACTTACCTCAAATTGAACAATGATAAAAAGAGGGATAAGGCAATATACCTGCACTTACCTACAAGTAGAATCCTCCTTTGATCGATTGATTTTCTCCTTGGATGAACTTAGAATACTTCAAATTTGTGGACTAATTTTAGCAGCACTTCCCCTTGATAAAATTATGATTTTGGCTCACTTGGATGCTATGGATATTGATAGATTACTTGGAGATTTTGGCAGCATAAGTTTGTAAGTGTTCTAAGGTGGTTTCCATGGAGGGTGGCACCTCTATTTATAGATGGATGAAGCAAAAATAAATGGTTGAGATTTTACCATGTTGGATTAGATCAATGGTTGAAATTCCATGAGGATGGAGAATTTTCTAGAATTAGAGAATTCTAGATTTTAGGAGAACTCTCCATTGAATTAAAAATTCTATGGAATAATGCACATTTATTTGAATATTTTAAAATAGGAGGGAAGAATGGAGAGGCTTCTAGAAATAGAATCCTCTAGATTTATAGGGTCATTTAACTTGTAGTTAGGTGAGACTAATTATATTTAGTGGAGTGATTAGATGGAGAAGCTAGGCATAGAGTAGGAATAGGGTAGGTGGTAGGTGGGTGAGTATTTTTAAATTTCTAGAAAATAGTGAATGAGGATTAGTTAATGTAGTAAATAAAATATTAATGATGTATTAATATTTATAAGGATATAATGGGATTATGGTTCATAGACGAAAGAAAATAACTTGCATATAATAATTAATTAATTTTATAATTAATTATTATATGGTTGATGATGGAAATGGATTATTATAGTGTGATAAACATATTATTTGCTAAATGACCATGTTGACATTTTACATGTCTACATTTTCCCCTCTTTGAAGTGTTATTGTGGAGAAATGATGGTTCAAAGAAAAGAATAAGAGATAGGTTAGGTGGTGAGGTGATGCCCCCTCGAGGGGTTGGGCGGTGAGGAACGAGTCGGGTAACCACTCAAAATGAAGAGAGGTCCAAGTTGGTAGAGGAGTGATTAGAAGATGAGAATTTGAGAGGATATTGGAGGAGTATAAAAGGAAATATATAGAAGAATGAGAAGAGTAAGGTAGAGGGGAGAAGGAAGGGGAGATGACTAAAAGAAATGATGAAAGGAAGAAGAGAAGGGAGAATTGAAGGAGATTGGAAGAGTATAGGATGAGGAGATTAAAGGAATAGGAGACATGATTAGAGGAAGAGAATATTAGAAGATGAGGAAATATTCGATTTTGGATGTTGGATGCCCAATCGGTGATAGATGAAAATGGTAAAGATTGTAAATTATTGGATTAGAGGATGTTAGATGTGAAGATGTGATATGTTTGGATTAGAGGATGCCATGTGAAGGGGTGTGAAGGGGTGAGTATTTGAGGATTGGGGATTGTAGGATGTTGGATCAATTTGGATGAAAAGTTGTTATTGAGAAGTATGCAAGATGATATGGATTGATTGATTAAGAGATTAACTAGATAAGAGGATGAGGATGTTAAGTAGTTAATTAGACGATGATGAAGCTAAAAGATGATGATGGAAGGGGGTGTGTTAACATAAAGTGTCCACTAATATAATCATTAACAATTGTGATCGATGTAGCATAGAGAAAAATGCACCAAGATATAAAGACCACGGTGACTGGATTTTCAAATTCCTTTGTCCTCATATCATTGGACAAATTAATATTAAATATGGTCCTCATATCATTGGGCCATGCACAAGAAAAAGAAATAAAAGAGGCCTCATATCGTTGGCCAAATTGTAAATGAAAAAAAACAATCAAACACACACATTGTATTTTATTATTTTAGTATTAATGGTTTGATTGTTGGATGTTTGATTTTTAGATTTTGGATTTATGATGTTTACATTATTTGATATTGGATTTTGGATGTTTGGATTTTAGATTGTTATATTTTTAGATTTTTGGATTTTGGATTGTGGATGTTGGATTTTGAGATTTTGGATGGGATAGGTGATGTAAGGTGGGATGCAAATTTATCCTATAAGTCCCAAAGTGTGTTTGGGTAGAATGAGGGAAATTGGATAGGTTGGATATGATGAGGATAGTGATGAGGGCTGATTATGCCCGATTAATGTATAATATATGATCTCATCTTACTCTCCTTTTTATTAAGTTTGATTGAATTTTGTGACTTTTATTTTATCTGATATGAGTTAGGATGTAATTATATGTCTTTTGATTGATTGTGATTCTAATGTTAAAAGCTTTGAAATTCTTGATGAAGTGTGTGTTTGAAATTCAGTTTTGTAATAAAGCAGGTCTAATCAGTCAAAGAAATGAAGTATGTAGCGATCAAGTATGTTTTCGGTAGCATCTGTTCCAACACATCTTAGTTTCAGAACTTCCAAGCTAGTTTCGGAACTCCATTACATAGTCATCATCTAGTTCTGGAACTTTCGGACTTAGTTCGGAACTCCACTATTTAGTTTCGAATTTTCGGGCTTAGTTTCGGAACTCTTGGGTATAGCTCCAGAACTCTCACAGTTTTGATCCTTAATGATTTCCTATGGTTCTGGAACTTCTCTGAAGTTCCAGAACCGATGGAAGTTTATCTATTTTAACCACATCTAGATATTTTGCATCAACGACCCTTTCAATTAGGAAAGGATGAGAAGATATCTGAACATAGATCAGGGATAGTTATCTTACAGTTGTCTGATCAGCCCCAATCTAACTCAGCATCTATTTTGGGCATGATTCGATTTCATTAGAATCATAGAGACAGCTATGATTGTAAATGTATATATAAGAAGACCTGCACAATAGAGATAAAAAAAAAAGAAGTAGAGATAGAACATAGAAGAGAGATATAGACTAAGTACACAGATCCAGTACATTTTGTAATACTAAATTTTTTATCAATAAAATAGCCATTCTTGTTTGAGAGAATTCTGAGTTGTTAAATCTTGATTCAAGGAGGAGCAAGGGCCCACTCCCCCAAGGACCATGATATTCATTTATTTGGTATTTATATTTCTTAAGAAAATAGTTTAGATATTTTAATTATGTATTGCTTTAATTCTTCTAGTTAAACTCTGTTGTATACTTGTTCTGCAGGTGTCTAGATAGATTCTTATTTTCTCTTGCAATCATTTTTAAGCATTCTAAGTTGTGTGTTTATTTCCAACAGCAAGTGTGTTTACTTTCAGAAGCAAGTGTGTTTATTTCCATTCTGCAAAGTGTGTTTCCTTTCAAAAAATATTTCAGTGTGTTTACTTTCAAAAAGTTTTCATAGTATGATTTAAATAAGGTTTTACCAAGAAGTCCTTAAGACATTGAAAAGATCCCCCAGAAAATACAAAAAAACAACTACAGTCAACTACTAGATCAATAAGGATTACTCTTGTTGCATATAGCTTTAAACACACCCTGGTTTGATATGACATCAACAAGAAGTTGATTAAATGAAGGGAATAATGACACCCATCATTTTTGGTGCCATTTTCGGGAAACACTAGTTGGAATTTTCTAATTAAGTGTTAGCAAGAGAAACAATCATACATCTAGTAGTTGAAGGATCTTCCCTACTATATCATAAAATATATGAGTAGACCAAGAGACTCAAAGGGTAGATTCCTCCCAAGAACATATTCACAAGAATTCACAACATCCTCTAGTCCAAATAGGAAATTGATCAAGAATTAGAGGCACCATCATCCCCTGTCATACAAGAAACAAAATTGCCACCTTTGGAATTCTTAGATCAGTCACCTGAAGGAAGTGGAACTTTTAGGAAAAGGCTTATTACTCAAGATCCATTTAGGGTGAGTTTTGATTCTCAATTGAGTAGTCAACCTCCTACTCCTGATTTTTCACCTTCCCCAAGGCATACCACATACCACATTGATTGGGAGGAAAATTCAGAAAATATTTTTAAAATGGCATGAGAAGCTGAAAGAGTACCTGATAGGACCTTTACTTATCCAATCCAATTGGGAGATGATGATACATCAATGAAAAATATCTCACCTACACATTTACCCACATTTAGAGGGATGTCATCTGAATATCTTGACCAATTTCTATTTGAGTTCAAGGTACTATGTCAGACCTATGATTACAAAACAGATAATCAAAAACTCAAGTTGTTTCCATCCACTCTGAAGGATGCAACAATGAGGTGGTTCATGGGATTACCATCCAACTCTATTAGCACTTGGGCACAAATGGAGACTGCCTTCCTAGACAAATACCAAGATTATTGTAGAGGGAGAAATAGGAAGGAAGAATTCTTCAAAATCAAGCAGGAGGAAGATGAAAATATAGAAGACTATTTAGACAGATTCCTCTTTGTGAGCAAAAGATGTGGATTTGTACTTCAAGAGGAGTTAAGTAAAACCATTTTTCTTAAAGGTTTGGATGATGAATCTAGGGAAGCCCTTAACTTGATAGGAGGTGGAGACATTGATCAATTAAGAATGAATGAAATTAAGGATATTTGTAGAAGTTATTCCAGAACAAGGGGTGGACCTAGAAAAGGAAAATCAAGTGAAAAGTTTGAATCCAGATATGAACAAACTAATGGATGAGTTAGAAAATTTTAAAATAGACATTTTAGTTCAATTAACCTCTACTATGGATGGATTACAAGCTAAAGAAAATGCCAAAACTAAACCATTGGCTATGTATTGTCCTAGATGCATGAAGAAGCATGCAATAAGAGACTATCCTTGGATAAATAAATGTGTCTTATCTGTGAATCTAAAGAACATGATACTGATGCTTGTTCTCTACTTCCAATCATAAAGAATCAGCTTAAACAAATCAATACATCATCCACAACAGAAGAATTGAATTTTGTTCTAGAGACAAACTAACCAAGGGTAGTTTATGCCAAGATCAGTTCCTAATCCTGGACGATGCCATGGGATGCTCAGACAGTACCACAAAATTGGGGACAACCACCTTGGGTACCTCAGCCAACATGGAACCCTCAAGATTTGGCAAGTCAAGCTTGGTATTCTCAAGGACATCAACAACCATGGGTTGGTCAAGGAAATCTTATGCTTGGTCACAACCTAGATGGAACCCTAGTAATTATGCTCAAGGAAGAACATATCCAAATCAAAATCACAAGCCATCATGGGATCCCCTGCACAAAATTCACAAAATGAGAATGTATTCCAAATGTAAATACCAACACAACTAGTAGCAAACCCAAGAAATAAACAAACAACTCCTGTTTATGGAACAGAACCAAAAAAATTAGTTGATTTACATGTTATGGATTGTAAGGATATTCAAACTAGATTTGGAAAAATCATTAGTCAGTCCACCTATTATAATCACTGAAATGATAGAAGAAAATGAAATCCCTAGTATTGTTGTTCCAAAAGAGGATATAGAAAGAAAAGAAAAAGAGCTAGATAGCGACACTACTGAGACTCCATTTCCAGAGAGATTTAAAGAAGCTATAGAAACCAAGGAGTCTGAATTGGTACAAGAACTAAGGAAATTGAATATTGAAATACCACTATTACAAGCAATTAAGGACATTCCCGAATTGAACAAATTAATCAAAATGTTATGTTTGAAAAATCTTGGAAGGAAGAAACAATACCCCAAGACTATCAAAGTAGATGGGAAACTTGTTGATTTATTAGTAGGAAAACTTTTACTTCCCAAATACGGAGATCCTGGAAGTCCTGTTATTTTTGTCTCTATAGGGAATAAGGATATACATAATGTTTTGGTAGATTTGGGAGTGGATATCAATGTAATGACAAGTGGATACTCTGAAAACATTACCATTAACGGGTATACAACCTACTAATACCATATTACAGATGGTAGATCATTCGTTGCAAAACTAGAAGGGATTATTGAAGACGTGGCGGTCATGGTGGAGTCATGGGAATATCCAGTTGACTTCCTTATACTACATCCAAAAGGTAAAACATTGGGTTATCCCATTATTTTGGGTAGACCATGGTTAGCTACAGTTGTTGCCTTAATTGATTGCAGGTCAGGTGATATGACAATCTTGAATGGTAAGAACTCTAAGAAAATTTCCTTATATCCTTCTACATGACCTTTTACTAACAATCATGAACAATTGTGGGTTGATTATCTTGATACTAATAAGAAAAAATTGTCTTCTTTGGCTATGATCACATTGTAGGATCATGTAAGAGAAGTAGAAGAGATGATTAATCCACCATTGGATGAGCACCAACTATCCTCGAAGCAATCAGATATAGTTTGGAACCTATAGTTCGGGAACCACATTTAGTTCCAAAACCTGCGAATTTAGTTCGGAACCACCACATGAAGTTTTGGAACCACGACAATAATAGTTCTCTGTGATTGGAAATAATTTCACTCCGGAGGAATGAGATTTCTCATGGGGAGAGGAAGAATCAAGTAGCTTTAGTTTCAAATACATTAGGGAGTGGTGAAGAATTTCGGAAAGTAGTAGTGATGAAGAGTTTGGCCTACAAAGAGATAAGTATCATAATTCTCATTATTGTTATTTTTCCAATATTCTGTCTCAAGGAACTTTTGGAGATGTTGTTATATACCATATGTTGTTACCACATGCATGTCCATTAAATACTTTAATGGAACCCTTTCAACAAATCAGTTCATCACACATTGGAACCAAGCATGTTGATATTCAACCAGGTAAAAATTTGAACATTAACAGCTGGTTGAAGGATGATGAAGAAGCTAAATTGTTTGATGTTTTAAAAATCATACTAAAGCTTTTTCTTGGGATTACAAAGACATGAAGGGAATTCATCCAAGTATCTACACTCATCACATCTAAACTAAAAATGTTAAACTAGTTAGGCAGCCTTAGAAAAGAATTAACCCAACCTTAAGGGGTATAGTCAAACAAGAAATTGAAAAACTATTACAAGTAGGTTTTATCTACCATATCTTAGATAGTCAATGGGTATCTCCTCTTGTAATTGTTCCTAAAAAGAATGGGAAATGGAGAATATGTGTTGACTATAGGGAACTGAACAAAGCCACATTGAGAGATTATTTTCCCTTACCATTCATAGATCAAGTCCTAGACAACCTTTCAAGTAAACAATACTTTTCCTTCTTGGATGGATTTAGTGGATACAATCAAATTAGAGTTGTTGCTAAAGATCAAGAAAAAAATTTACATGTCCATGGGGTACCTTTGCCTATAGGGTATTACCATTTGGCTTATGCAATGCTCCTGTAACTTTTCAAAGAGTTGTACTTGCAATCTTTGTTGATCTAACAAATGACTGCATTTTGAGTTATATATGGATGACTTCACTATACACGGAGATACATTTGATGATGCTTTGAGAAATCAAGATAGAGTGTTAACAAGATGTGAACAACACAATCTTTCTCTTAGTGATGAAAATGTTTAATGATAGTTGATGAGGGGATTGTATTAAGACACCATATTTCAAAAAGAGGAATTCAGGTTGATCAAAACAAAATTAGGATCATTTCAGATTTACCTATTCCTCAACCCCCACAAATATCAAGTCATTTCTAGGACATGTTGGGTACTATAGGCGCTTTATAAAATATTTCAGTAAAATTGCTGCCCCCATGTTTAATTTTCTAACCAAGGATTGTGAATTTCTTTGGGATGAAAAGTGTCAGCATGCTTTTGAAGAAATTAAAGAAAAGTTAATCACTGCTCCAATATTGAGAGGACCTAATTGGGAAAAGCCATTTCATATCCAAACAAATGCTTCAAATAATTCCATTGGTGTAGTTTTGGGATAGAAAGATGAAGAAGGAAAATGTTTGCTATTTATTATCTTAGTAAGAATATTACTCCCACTGAAAAGAATTACACCACCACTGAAAAAGAATTTCTTGTTGTAATTTATGCAATCAATAAATTCAGACATTATTTATAGGTTACAAGATATTTGTACACATAGATCATTCAACAATTAAATATTTAATGAACAAACCAGTGGTTGGAGGAAGAATAATTATATGGTTATTACTTTTGCAAGAATTTGATATTACCATTGTGGACAATCCAAGTAAATATAATGTGGTATTTTATTTTTTGTCAAGACTAACCACTATAGGGGAGCAAGATCCAGTCAAGGATAACTTTCTAGATGAACAACTATTTGCTATCTTAGCAAGTACACCATGGTTTGCTGATATGGAAAATTATCTTGCAACAGGGAAGTTTCCTCCTTCTTTCACTAAGAAACAAATAAAGAAGTTAATCAAAACTAGTGCACAATTCAAATGGTTAAATGGAATGCTATTTAAATGTGGGCCTAATTTTGTTTTATGTAGGTGTGTAAGAGAAGATGAAATCTTTGACATCCTCAGAGCATGTCATGATGAACCAAGTGGAGGAAACTATTTAGTGAAAATAACAGCTCATAAGATACTTGGCACTGGTTATTATTGGTCATCTCTATACAAGGATGTAAAGAGATATATCAAGCGGTGTGATCCTTGTCAAAGGATGGGACAACCAACTTTCACCAATGAAATGCCTCTTCAACCTCAAGTAGTGATTGAACCATTTGAGAGATGGGGATTGGATTTTTTTGGTCCCTTTAATCCTCCTTCACAAGGAAAGGAATATATTCTTGTGTGTACTGACTATGTGACAAAGTGGGCAGAAGTGCAGGCATTGACAAATGCCACTAAAGAAGTAGTTGCTGATTTCCTTTGGAATAGAATTATGGTAAATTTTGGAGCACCAAGGAGCATAGTTTCATATCAGGGACCAAAATTTATGTCTAATATGATCCAATATTTCACAACATATTACCAAATCAATCATAGGAAGTCATCTCCTTATCACCCACAATCAAATGGACAAGCTGAAGTAACAAACAAAGAATTGGAGAACATCCTTACCAAAATAGTTGAAGTTGGGAGAAAAGATTGGGTAAAGAGACTACTTGAAGTTGTTTGGGCTTATAATACAACTTGGAAAACTACAACAAGGTTTTCACCATATGAATTAGTCTATGGGAAAAATCCCTTGTTTCCCGTTGAGTTTGAACTTTAGACATTGAGGACAGTAGTCAAGGTGGGAATTGAGTTGGATGCAGCTCAAAAAGAAAGAATCCTTCAACTCAAAGAGTTGGATGAATTGAGGATGGAAGCACTTCAGCAGATAGAAATAATCCGAAGATCGGAGGAAGCAATGACATGAAACACATATCAAGAGAAGGCATTTCAAAGTAAGAGATTGCGCATTGTTGTTTGATTCTAAGTACCAACAATTTAAGGGAAATGGTTGGGACCCTATCGAGATTGAGAGATGTTTGACAATGGTTCTATTTAATTACTTCCCATTGATGGCAGTAGAAGAACACTCTTGGTCAATGGACATAGGTTGAAACTCTATAGGAAGCCTCCCACTAAGGATGAATTCTTGAGGAAGATTGAAGCAGACAAATAATTTGATCATATGGAAGAACCCAGTTCTTCCAAAATGATCAAATAACTAGATGATAGATCCAGAATAAAGGGAAGAAAATGAAAACCAATAAATGGTGTTTTCTTCCCAAAAATATATATATATATATATATATATATATATATATATTTCTCTCAAAGGTCAATTGAAAACTAGCAATGGTAGTTGACCTCTTCTTTTGGCTAATTCAAATAAAAGGGAATTCTTTTGAATTCCAACTGTCTTATCTAACCATGTTTTTTGTTCCACTTGTAGGAATGATGAGTCATCATAACAAAAGGATTACATCATCAAGGATGGTAATTATATCTTTTAACTTATTTAGGGTTAAATTAAATGTTTGCATGTGTGATTTGACTTGATTTAAAATTTGTTATGATGAGTCATCTATTTATACATTATGATTACAAGTGAGTAATCATGAAGATGATATGGATAGGATAAGTGGCGGCATGGTTATTATTGGTAATCATTAAGTGCAAAATCAAGTGAAATAAGTTGCAGAGTGATTTTTGAGAATTAGTGAATTAAGCTTGTATTCCAAAGCAAAGAATAGAGGATTCCACAGCTAAGAACAGAGGTTCCGCAGCTAATAATAGAGGTTCCACATCCAAATTTGTAAGAAATGCCTAAGCAAGAATTCCTACAACCGATTTGCATAGAATCAAAGGAAATATAACTCGAGCTAATATGGGGATTAAAAAGAAATTAGAACTAGAGGATGATTCCTAGTTGCTCGTAGACAAAGAAGTGGCATCTATCTTTGAGCATGCAGGATGGATAGAGTTCCTGAAGAAGTTTTCAAAGTATAATGACAAATTAGTAAGAGAATTTGTCATAAACCTAGAGCAATCCAGGACAAAGGTGAGAAATATCTTTATTCTTTTTTCGTAAATACAATAAGTAATGTGTCTGGAGTGCCAATTGTGCATGTCCCACATCCTGCCAAAGGGACATTGAAAGAACTGGTTGAAATCCTACTACAAGGAGGAGAAACTAAACCCCAGTACATCTACAATACAAAGAAAATCATAAAAGGGGTCAGAAGGGCTAGTTTTCCCAAACCCTTTGATAGGGTAGCATTTTGGATAGTGAAATATTTAACCCGTGATGGTCAATTTGGGTGGTAGGAAAAGAAGTCCTAAAATTGCTCATATATCTAAAGTATGGATCCACAAAACTCGAGTACATAATAAACTTCTATGGTTATCCAAAATTTTATTTATCTAACTATGGCCTTCATTCTTGCCTTCCTTGGTGTTCAATATCAAATTTTACACATCAAGCAATTCAAGGGTTTCTAGAAATGGTTCCATTAGAAGATAATTTTTTGACAAAGTAAAATTTTCCTTCTAAGTGCAAATCTACAAGTACTTTTCAAATTATGGCCTTCGGCGGAGTTTTTGGGAAAATTTAGTGTGATTGCCCACATAATGAGAATGCACCAACGTGTGGGAATGTTTGGAGGAGAAACTCTCAAATTGAGTTGAAGTTAAAAATTCACCGTTTAGGGCAAAGGGCGCAAAGGAAAAAATCGGCCCAATACTAATTCCTAGAGGAGGATGGAGAAAAGTTTAGAAGGCTCGCGGAGAAAGGGGAGGACGCCACGTGTAAAATGGTGGCGGCGGGAATCGGGGAGCGTGAGGAAATTTTTTTTTGCCAAAATTACAAAATGCACAAAGAAAATGTTAAAGCGCAAACCCGTGGGTGAACCAGAAATAATGATAAACACGTGAGAGGTAGGAGAGTGACATAGAGAGGGGGATTTTGGGAAATTTTCCCAATGAAAAATCAAAGTGAAAAAGGTGAGGTTTGAGCAGCCGTGTTTCCAGAGGTCCAATCTGGAAAGTGACATGTGGTAGTGAAGAGGTGCTTGTAAGAGGGAATGTTTGGGAAATATTTCACAAATGAAGAAAAAAGGAAAATTTTCAAGGAGGAAGAATTTTGCCCTAAAATTGCCATTTTTACCCTAAATCTTCAGAGGGGCATAACTTTCATTCGAGCTCGATTTTCACGTTCTTTATATCATCTGGAAACTGTTGAAATCCTCTACACAATGGAGAATTAAATTTTTATTTTTTATGGATACTTTTTGGAGAAAAATATTAAAATGTTCTGCCATGCAAAAACGTAGAAAAGCCCCCAACCACCAAAATTAATGAAGTATGGGTCTCTTTCTTCTCTGGAGCAATGTAGAAAGCGTATGGGTTTATTAATGAATCCCATCACTTTTAGGTGAGATTTGGATTTTTTGGTGGTTGGATTTTCAATTTGATTTTCTCCATTTTCCACATTTCTTTCATTTTGTTCGATGGTTAAAAGCCGATTTGGCTCATTTGTAAAGGTTTTCATCATTCTTCTGTTCCTCCCTTATTTTCTTCGGGTTGAAAATGGAGTTTGAACCTCCTCCCTTGCTTTAATGGAATTTTCCTCGTACTAGTAAAATGATGTTTTGTGCAAATTTGGAGCAATGAAAAAACGTGTTTTGTGATGCATTTGTCCATCCCTTCGTTTTTGCTTGTTTTCTTCTTACCTCTCTTCATGTGGCAGGTATTTTCAGGCATGTTTGAATGTTCATTACAAGTTTTGAGCTGTGTTCATGGATTTTTTGGAACATTTTTTGTGCATTTCATTAATCTATCGTTGGATCTCGTGATGCACTTGTCCATCCTTTCCATTGCTCACCTCTTCTTATTCCATGGTAGTTTTGATAGATGTTCAACATTTTCCTTCCACTATGGTGTATCTTCGTTGTAGTGTAGGCTCTATTTTTCCTATTTTCTCTCTCTCTCTCTCTCTCTCTCTCTCTCTTTTTGGCGTAGTTAGATTAGGATTAGATTTCTTGCCTACACTAGAATAGCTTGTGGAAGGTAGTTTAGGAAGAGGAACCAGCCTTCTTTAGAGAGCTTTCCCCATTTTTCAAGGTCCCACACTTGGGAAAGCTCAATGTTGTGAATTCACACCAAATGACATTGCTCATTAGAAAAGTAGATCCATAGGTCATTTCTGGGGGTGCTCTTGTGAATTTGCACTAACAAAACTTTTAGGGTTTCTTTTTTATTCTATCCACACCATGAAAAAATCCCGAGGGAGGTATTCTAGGATGTTGGGACAATAATGCATCATGGGTTAATTCATTTAGTATGCCAACTCCATTTTTGTTAAAGAAAAATGGAGAAGAAATTTAGGAAAAGTTTCTTGGCAAGTTCAAGAAAAACCCTAATATTATCAGAAGGACAATACTAGCTCCATTTTCTCCTTCAAATAATTTAGAAATTGATGCCCCTGTAGAAGAACAAAAGGAAGTGGAAAGAGAGAATATACCAAAAATAATAAGGTCTATGAGAAAAATCAAAACAACAGAGCCTTCTATGCCTTTGAAGGAAATTCCTTCTTCTGCAAAGCAGCTTCAGGGAGCTAATATCTATCTCTGACGGTGATAGCTCACCTGTGCAAGAGCAAGAAACAAGAGTAAGAAGAAGCTCTAGAAAGAAATCCACCACTGGGCATGTTGAAATTCCCAGAGAAGGAAAATTCATAAAAGGACAAGGGAAACCCCAGAGGGAAGGAGTGAATAGGAAAAGATGGAAAAGGAAGTTGCTGATATTTTGGGTAGCATGGCCATGACTCCTCCTGAACCAAGCCAAGCTGAGATGGATAGAGGAGATGAGAGACTTGAAGAGCAGGAGTTTCAAGAATTGGCTGAACCATCAACATTTCCACATGAAGAAGAAGAGTTGGCATCCTAGAGAAGAAAAGGAAAATTTCCTTTGATAGAGGAAGAATGCTCAACTCCTCAAGTAATTTCAGAGGAAGAAGAAAGACATCAAGTTAAATAGGCTTTTTCTTATCTAGAGCAGAGCTCATTATCAGAGAAAAGGATGAGGAATTGGATTTCCTCAAACTCAAATTAGAACAAAGGGAAATGCTCATTGGAGAGCTAACAACTCAACTTGTAGCCAAGATTGAGGAGTTATCAGTAATTAAGAAACAATTGATAGAAAAAGAGGAAGAATGTCAGACTTCTAGAAAATAGAATGTTGTGTCCACAGTCTCTGCACAGACTGAGTTAACCTATTTACCACTCAAAAAACTATGGAATGACACCTACAGGGAACTCAGAGAAGCTAAAACATCAAATGAAGATTTGAAGACCAAGATGGAAGAAGAGAAAAAGAAAGAAAAGAATGGGAAGAAAAATTTTCTAAGGAAGAAGGAAACAAATATAAATTTATTGCAAAAATTCATACAATCTGCATTATGAGTGAAAAATTGCTTTCCTAGCAGAGACCCTCTCCCGCATATAGTGTGTTTTTAGAAGAGTAGTTCATTCGCTGGCAGCTATCAAGGATTGCATGTGGATTTCACATGAACTAAAAGATGAATCTGAATTCATGACAACTTACTCTCTATCTAGTCGTGAGAAGAAAAATCTTCTATGTGAATTTTATCTTTGTAATCTTATGCTAGAAAAAAACAGGATTTATGATCAATTTGTATGTGGGGGAGAGCTAGCTCAATGCATTTTTCTCTATTCTACAAAACCAAATTGCATGGAAGGAAAGGGAATCTAAGTTTTTATTGAAAGCTAGCTCAACTAGTCTCTGTATGAGAGCTCACTATGGTAAACCTTCTGCCTTCCTCATACATTTTAGAACTCATGCCTTTGATGAGCGATTCAAGACACATTATTTTTCCATTCTACAAAAGAGTATTGATGCCTTTACCTCCTATGAGGAGGAGAAGTTTGAAGATATTTATGAAGGATGCTCAAAGAGGTGGGAACTCCTTACTGTTTCCTTGAGAAGAAGGGAAGTAATATCCCCTACAAATCTGATTTGGAGTTTAGAAAGGGCAAAAGTGTTATGCACAATAATTCCTCATATCAATGAGACCTATGGGAAAATATGGATGGGAATGCAAACAAGGCCCCCTCTACTTCTCACCCCCATGTCTCCTTGGAAAAATAGAGAACCTCAAGATCCTACTGAATTTGAAGAGTGGGAGAGGAAAATAGAAGCAGGAGCTGGGTACAGTACCTCTAAGTTTAAGCATTGGAAAATCTAGTTTCAGCCATTTGATCTAAGAAATCAAATGGAATGTAGAACATATAACCCCACTTTTGAATAATGAAGTTTGTAAAGGGACTTACAAACAATTAAGTTTGGGGTAAATGATAAGGCCAGAATATGCTCGATTAATGTATAATATATGATCTCATCTTACTCTCCTTTTTATTAAGTTTGATTGCATTTTGTGACTTTTATTTGATCTAATATGAGTTAGGATGTAATTATATATATTTTGATTGATTGTGATTCTAATGTTAAAATCTGAAATTCCTGACAAAGTGTGTGTTTGAAATTCAGTTTTGTAATAAAGTAGGTCTAATCAGTCGAAGAAATGAAGTATGTAGCGTTTAGTATGTTTTCGAGTAGCATCTGTTCCAACATAGCTTAGTTTCGGAACTTCCAAGCTAGTTCCGAACTCCATTACATAGTCATCATCTAGTTCTAGAACTTTCAGACTTAGTTCGAAACTCCAGTATTTAGTTCCATAATTTTTGGACTTAGTTCTAGAACTCCTGGGTATAGCTCCAAAACTCTCACGGTTTTGATCCTTAACAATTTCCTATGGTTCTGGAACTTCTCTGAAGTTCTAGAACGATGGAAGTTTATCTATTTTAACCACATCCGGATATTCTACATCAACGACCCTTTCAATCAGGAAAGGATGAGAAGATCTCTAAACACAGATCCAGGGATAGTTATCTTACAAGCTGTCTGATCATCCCCAATCTGACTCAACATCTATTCTAGGCACAATTTGATTTCATCAAAATCGTAGAGACAACTATGATTGTAAATGTATATATAAGCGGACCATGGTAGATAGAAAAAAGAAAAAATAGAGATAGTAACAGAGAGAAGAGAGATATAGACTAAGTACAGATCCAAAGACGTTTTGTAATACTGAATGTTTTATCAATAAAATAGGCATTCTTGTTTGAGAGAATTCTGAGTTGTTAAATCCTTATTCAAGGAGGAGCAAGGGCTTGTTGACACTAAAATTTTCCTCTCTGTAATTTCTATTTCATTAATGTATGTATTAGGAATAGGATGTTGTTAAGTATAATTAGTAGTAGCGTATAGAAGATAACGGCATTACGAAGACGATCGCCAATAATGTAGAGTACGGTAAATGATCAAAGTACAATAAGAATGTTGTAAAAAGTAAATATTTGTCGTAAGTGGTCCGATAATGTTAAAATGTCAAAGTTGGGATAAGTAGAGAAGTAGGGTCTACATGATTAGGAATTAGAAATATTATATTTGTAATAAGGACAAGGAGTGAGGTCATAAATATTTTGTGTATTTTATTTGTAAAAAGTCTAAAAATGTGGAACCCATGTGAAATGATAAGGTTTATCTTATCTTAAAAGATAAGCTTACATGTACAGATAAGAGTTAAGGTATAGAATATGATTCGTCGAGTGTATTTCTTATCCTATCTTAAATATAAGATGGATAAGCCGGAAGTTCTATAAATAAAGAGGCCACCTCCCTCATTTAGCATAGAAGGAAGTAGTGAGAAATATTGTATGAGTAAGTGTGTAAAGGAAGCCATCATTTTGAAGGTGTGTTAAAGAAGCCATTAAGAGGTGTAATTGTGAAGTTTCTACCATAGTATTGGTGGAATGCAAGTGAAGTCAGTAACACTTGAAGTACCTCATGGGTGAGATTATAACAATTTCATGTTAATATTATAACTTACTCGATATTTCAGATCTATCATCATTCCTTCTTATAATAGTCTATGGTATTCTTGTGTTATGTTTATTGTTGTGTTTCCAGATTACATCCACCAAACTAAAAGATGTGCATTAGTTAATAATCATAGCACAAGGAGTTCCCGGTGAAGAATTATCATAGTGCCGGATTGGTGATGACATTTTGGTTCCGTTGCCAGGACCATTCCTCGTTGGTGGATTTTCTGAAGAGATATTCCCCCTTAGTCAGAAAATATTTGGAGGGTCACCTTGTTTTTACTGTGCATAGTAGTTACCATGATAAAGTAACTTTTTGCCGTGAATAGTATTTACCGCAGTAAAGTCACTTTTTATCGTGAATAGTATTTACCACAGTAACTTCACTTTTTACTGTGAATAGTGTTTACCACAGTAAAGTCAATTTTTACCGCAGTAAGTTAAGTTTTACCATAGTTTACCATGGTCATTTCTATTTTCTATTATAGTGATCCCAATTATTTGTGCACATAAGTCTTGTTGATTATACTTGTGGGTTGGTATTTCACCGTGGTTACTTTTGGAAATGGGGAAGATTCTTATTTTTTTAGGCCAATCTAATGAAGATGCTTCCTCTTTCATTCAAGAGTTTAAACGATCTTGTATTTGTAATGGCCTCATAAGAAGGGAACAATGGACTGAATTTTTTCCTACCTTTTTGGATGGTTCAACACTTAGGTGGTTTGAAACACTAGGTGATAATGTGAAAAATTCATGGGATTTATTAACTGAAATTTTCTTGAAGAATTTGGTGAACAACAAAAATATGCAGATCTCATGATCGAGATCACAAAGCTATCCCAAGGAGAGAAGGAGAAGATAAGGGATTATCATGCTCGTGTTCTAGAGCTAAGGAGGAAGCTTGATGCCTAGATCCGGAAGGAAGGATTAGCGGATGGGTTGATGAATGGCGTGGATAATCTCCTCTGTAAGCACTTCATTCTTGGGATGAAGCCAGAGATCAGACAACAAGTGAAGTATGACCGCCCAGCTACCATTGAACAAGCAAAGGAGATTGCAAGAAGGCAAGAAGAAAGCATGGAAGAGGAGCTCAAAGAAATTTTTGCTAAAGTAGAGCCTACACCAGCACCTTTGGTCTAGAATCCACAACCACTCCCGGTGAGCACAAATATTTCTCCTAGTACATCTACTGAGTATGAAGATCTGCTCAAAAAGATGGGTCGGTTAACTATTAATCTTCTTCAAGGAAAAGAATTTAGTTCTCAGGGAGGAGATAGAGGTCCAAAAAGAAATATTTCTGAAGTTGTATGTTATGGTTGTTATAAAAAGGGTCATTATAAGTATAATTGTCCAGATAGAGCTTCTACATCTGGTAAAGGAGATAATGATAAAGGAAAACACCTGTGAATTCTTTTGATGTAGTAGATAAGAGCAGAAATAATGAAGTAGATGTGTTTGTAACAAAAAGAAAGAAAGAAAAAGATAATCAAGATGGAAATGATCCTAAGAAGATGAAAGGAGAAACTAGTAAGAAACATAGGAGAAGAAAGTTGGGTGTGCAGGATTTTCTGATTTCACAGGGGCAAGGACCATACTCCATCTTGGAAGATCTGTCCAAAAGACTGCAAATATTACATATGGTCAACTCTTGGCTATGTCTTCTGAGAAGAGGCGGGAGCTGCGAAGTGGACTCAATGCTCGAAGAAGGAAGGAGGTTGAGATCCCTGTTTTGGAGGCAGAGGCGGATCCCTATGCTCCACAAGCTGAGGTATTATGTAATGGTATTTCAATTCATGATGTCTTAGTTGATGGAGGTGCTGCGATTAATGTAATGACTCGAGTCTCTGTAATGAATATGTTGGGTTTAAAAATTGATCGCCCTTCAACACTTATGTTAAGGTCATTAAATAAAGAAAAACTAAACCCATGAAACCGATGATTGGACATCCTATGATTACTCGAGTACCGGTGAAGTGGACACCGAAGATGAAGAAAGTGAGGTCGATGTGTCGGTCATGGATATCCTTCCAGTCACACCGACTCATGACCCCATAAAATTATCAAAAGAATAAATTGATGATCGTCTCCAACAAATAAATATTGGTGATGCTATGATGGAGAGTGAAAAGGAATCCTACCTCCAGCTCTTTCAAAAGTACATACACATATTCACTTTTGATTACAAGGAACTCCATCAAGTAAGTTGGGTAGAACATTCTATTGAGTTGGTAGATGGTGCTAAGCCCATAAAGTAAATGCCATATAGAATGAATCCTAATTTTTCCAAGGCGTAAAATAAGAAATAGATAAGTTGCTTGATGCAAGATTCATATTTGTTGTGGAGAATTCAGAATGGGTTTCTCCCATTGTGATCTCAATAAAAAGAAAGAATGGGCTACGCATTTGTGTTGATTACAAGAAGCTCAATAAGGCAATAAAGAAGGATCATTACCCTCTTCCATTTTCATATCAGATCTTGGACAAAGTAGCTGGCCAGGAGTGCTATAGTTTTGTTGATGGATATAGTGGATACAACCAAGTTCGTATAGCGGAGAAAGATCAGCTAAAGACCATGTTCACCACTCCTTGGGGAACGTTTTCTTATAGAGTTATGCCTTTTGGGTTGTGTAATGCTCTGGCAACATTCTAGCGTTTGATGAATAGGGTTTTCGAACCCTACATTGGGAACTTCATCAGAGTATTTCTGGATAATTTTTGCATCTATGGGAGTAAGATGGACCACCTACACCAGATGGAGACAACATTTCAAAGGTTAGATGAAGCACAAGCCTCACTAAACCCTACAAAGTGTGTCTTTGGATGTTCTAAAAGCGTTTTGTTAGGGCATGTTGTATCTAGAGATGGTATTGGTACTGATCCTGATAAAGTTTCAAAAATCAAAGAGTTACCATTTCCTATGAATAGAAGTAAGTTGAGATCATTTTTAGGCCATGTGGGTTACTATAGAAGGTTCATCAAGAATTTCTCAAAGATTGCACAGCCACTAACCTAATTCTTGAAGAAGGATGTTACTTATGAACTAGGAAATAAGGCGCATGAAGCTTTTGAAAATCGAAGGAAGCCCTAGTGTCTTCACCTATTTTAAAGAATCCAGATTGGAGTAAGCCATTCATTGTGTACACTGACGCCTCAGATGCAGAAATAGGAAGTACTCTAAGCCAAAAGGATGAAAATGGGAATGAACATCCAGTTTATTTTGGGAGTAGACAAATAAGCAGTGCTGAGGTAAATTATACTGTAACTAAAAAAGAGGCTCTAGCTATCATTTTTGCTGTAAAGAAGTTTAGAAATTACTTGCTAGGGCAGAAATTTATAGTTGTAACAGATCATCAAGCTCTAAAATATATTGTCAATAAGCCTAACCCATTAGGGAGGAAAGCAAGATGGATAATTTTGCTACAAGAATTTGAATTTGATATTATAGATAGGCGGGAAAAAAGCATGTCGATGTAGATGCACTCTCTTGAGCCTATGATGGTTTAGGTTCATCTTGTGATGATGATTATTTTCTAGATGCAAAGCATTGTTATCCCTTGACACAATCCCTAGTGAATATATAAATATTTAGAATTATTTGAATGAATTCAAGTTTCTGATGGTGCCAATGCAAAGACTAAGAGGAAGATTACTCAAGCCCGATCGTCCATATTCTATCATGCATGGAGTATTATTTCGAATAGGACACGATGGACAGACAAGAGGCGATTGGACATGATCAAGGGAAGGAGTGATAGAAGAATTCCACAATGGTACATGTGGAGGGTACTTCTCTGGACAACTTACAGCAAGAAGGATCTTGGATGCGAGTTATCACCGCCCACTCTTTTTAAAGATTGTTATAATTATTGTAAGACATGAGATATTTTTCAAACACATGGTAACCGTAAGACTTCATCACCTCCATTATGTCCTATTCTTCCACTTGGTCCCTTTGAAAAGTGTAAAATAGACATTGTAGGTCCACTTCCAACTACCCCACGCCAAAATAAGTATATTGTAGTTGCCATGATTATTTAACCAAGTGGGTTGAAGCTAGGCCATTGAAAACAACTTCCATGGATGAAGTGGCAAGGTTCATATATAAACGCATTGTCACCATATTTGGTTGTCCATTAGAAATTGTAACAGATCAAGGAAGCCACTTCATTAATGAGGTGGTAGAAGCCCTAGTCAATAAGTTTTCTATTAAGCATAGGAAGGCAACAACATACAAGCCAAGCACAAATGGACAGGTGGAACGAACAAATTTTGTGTTGTGTCAAATTCTAGCAAAAGATGCAGCCTTGCAGGTACATAAGTGGGATAAAAGGATTCATGTAGCATTGTGGGCATATAGGGCAACATCAAAGTCAGCAACAGGATACTCCCCATTTCAGTTGGCTTATGGCATTGATCCAGTTCTTCCTATTGAGTTTGATATTCCCACTGTGAGAGTTATGAAAAATGAAAGGATGGATGAAAATGATTCAGTAAAAGAAAGGTTGGTACATCTTCATTTGCTAGAGGAAATGAGGGAAATAGCGAAGGATACAAGCTATAAGAAGAAAATGAAGCAGAAGGAATACTTTGATCAAAAGATCCGTTGGTCTCCATTTCATGTGAATGAATTGGTTCTAGTATATGATTCCAGATACAAAAAAATAAGACAGAGAAAATTTCTTCCAAGATGGATGGGGCCCTACAAAATAGCAGATGTGCATGAAAATGGTGCACTGACCGGAGGAATTGGATGGCACTCCCATTACGAAATGGGTCAACCACGACAAGTTGAAGATTTTCCAAGCACCAGAATAGTCTACTCCAAGGACGGAGTAGAAGCTAGGAATGGGGAATATGTCGACACTAAAATTTTCCTCCGTAATTTCTATTTCATTAATGTATGTATTAGGAATAGAATGTTGTTAAGTATAATTAGCAGTAGCGTCTGATAGAAGATAACGACTCGCTAATAATGTAGAGTACAAGAATAGTCAAAGTACAATAGGAATGTTGTAAAAAGTAAATATTTGTCGTAAGTGGTCCGGTAATGTTAAAATGTCAAAGTTGGGATAAGTAGAGAAGTAGGGTCTACATGATTAGGAATTAGAAATATTATATTGGTAATAAGGACAAGGAGTGAGGTCATAAATATTTTGTGTATTTTATTTGTAAAAAGTCTAAAAATGTGGAACCCATGTGAAATGATAAGGTTTATCTTATCTTAAAAGATAAGCTTACATGTATAGATAAGAGTTAAGGTATGGAATATGATTTGTCAGAGTGGATTTCTTATCCTATCTTAGAGATAAGATGGATAAGCCTGGAAGTTCTATAAATAAAGAGGCCACCCCCCTCATTTAGCATAGAAGGAAGTAGTGAGAAATATTGTATGAGTAAGTGTGTAAAGGAAGCCATCATTTTGAAGGTGTGTTAAAGAAGCCATTAAGAGGTGTAATTGTGAAGTTTCTCCCATAGTATTGGTGGAAGGCAAGTGAATTCAGTAACACTTGAAGTACCTCATGGGTGAGATTATAACAATTTCAAGTTAATATTATAATTTACTCTGATATTTCAGATTTATCATCATTCCTTCTTATCATAGTCTATGGTATTCTTGTGTTATGTTTGTTGTCGTGTTTCCAGATTACATCCACCAAACTAAAATCGTGCATTAGTTAATAATCATAGCACAAGGAGTTCTGGTGAAGAATTATCATAGTGCGGATTGGTGATGACAGCAGGCCCACTCCGCCAAGGACCAGGATATTCATTTATTTGGTATATATATTTCTTAAGCACATAGTTTAGATATGTTAATTACGTATTGCTTTAATTCTTCTAGTTAAACTCTATTGTATATTTGTTCCTGCAAGTGTCTAGATAGATTCTTATTTTCTCTTGCAATCATTTCGAATCATTCTAAGTTGTGTGTTTATTTCCAACAACAAGTGTGTTTACTTTCAGAAGCAAGTGTGTTTATTTCCAAAAGCAATTGTGCTTATTTCCATTCTGCAAAGCGTGTTTCCTTCCAAGAAAGTTTTCATAGTATGATTTAAATAAGGTTTTACCAAGAAGTTCTTAAGACATTGAAAAGATCCCCTAGAAAATACAAAAAAACTACAGTCAACTACTAGATCAATAAGGATTACTCTTGTTGCATATAGCTTTAGACACACCCCTAGTTTGATATGACATCAACAAGAAGTTGATTAAATGAAGGGAATAATGACACCCATCGAGATAGGATGAGGATTTTTGTTGTTGGATAGGATTTAAGGATAGTTTGGATAGGATATGGATTGGTTCATCTGTTATGATTAGATGGGATGTGAGATGAGAAGTAGATAGATAGGTGAGGGATTTGGTATATGATAGGATGGGGAGCATGGAATATGATAAGATATGCCCCTAGGTATAGGGAAGCTAGATTGATGGATATATGTGTAAGCCCCAAGTGTGAAGTAGGGTGGCTTGTGTGGATGGATAAATGGGTTCAATTTTCCGCCGGGCGTAGGGTAGGATGAGAAGTGAGGGGTATATAAAATTGATAATGCCCATAGAAAATAGTATTAAGGCTATCGCTAGTCATGATAATGACAATTGAAAAATGGTCATGAGGAGGTTTGGATGAAAATGAAATGATCATCATCTACCCACAGATGTTTTATCCTAAGGGAAGAATGATGTGGATGTGATGGATAGAAGGAAAATAAAATTAGCGATGAACAAGAGATGAACCTAACGAAACATGTTGTAAGGAAAGAGTGTTACTAAAACAAAAGTGTGACCAAGGTCTAAAAAATGATGAGGGTCGTCAATCCTCTTCGTTAATAATATTAATCTAGGGCTGGTGTCGATGGATGTATGAAAAAGGAGAGAGATATTTAGAAAATAACTCCTTTAAACACAATCCAAACTTGCATAAATTAAAAATCGCACTTGCAGAAATGGAAAAACACACTTATAGAAATGAAAACACACTTGCATAAAGGAAATTTCTGAATTGGAAATAAATCAAATAAAACACCTGCAGGTTCACAACAAACTAAATGAAAATGAAGATTACAATACAAAGAGAAAAACAATACAAAAAAATGATTATTACGGAAAAGTAATAAACATAAATATAAATTGTTACAAGACAAAAAAATACATAGATCCATCTTCCTTGGAATGAGTGGCCAACTCATTCCTTGGAAGAGGATTTAAATCATGCTTCCAAGATCTTAATTCAAAACTTCAGAATATTGGAGAGAAAAAAACATATTTTTCATTAATTGGTAAAATATTACATATAAGAGTGTGGAAGGTTGCGTTTATAATTCATGCATCCAACCAACTCCTCTTTTTGGGAATACAATTTGATCTTCTCTTTATTCTAATTTACTTATTCAACACACCAAGAACTAACTACGTATTCTTGGGTGGATTTATTCAAAGAAATAAATACTAAACAAACTTTACTACAACCGTCCACTTATCGTGGAGAATATTTCTACAACTCATCCCTTTAATCTAGGAACAAAAAGTGGGAGAGTACTTATTCAACATTCCTAATACTATTCCACTATTTTCTCATCCTTGAAACATGGAGAGAAAATGGAGGAGTGTTAAGTCCATGAATTTGAATTCTTCTTGGAATGCCACATGCATGCATGACTTTGGATTGCCACATGTTTGGATTTGTATTCTTGGTTGATGACGTGGAAGGAAAGAGTGGGCTGAATAGTTCAAGTGCTCCTTTACATTATTTTGGAACAAATTAAAATAATTTCACTAGCTTCTCATTTTGTAGTTGTGCTTAGAATTTCCATAGCTGCGTGTAAGTTTTCCGTAGCAAAAATCTAGCAACAATCTATGAACAACTGGGATTTTTGTAGCTGCATGAAGAATTTTGGTAGCTTCGATCTATGAACTTGGAGTAGAGTTGCTTATGACCTATTTTCTACACACTATTGCATTCCAACTTAGAAGAAATATTAGGAAATAACAACAATTAGACTACAAATAGATTTCTAAAGAGATGATAAGATAAATCCTATATTCTACCTTAAATATGATATCATTATTAAAACTACATCTAAATTCACTTGAAATCTTGATTTTAAGAGAGAGAATAAGAGTGCTATTTGGTGATATAATGAGACATATTTTGGCCTCATCAAACAATACATGGAAACATGCAATCCTTATGCCTCTATGAGATCAAATTGTATGTGATTGTGATGATTAATTAATGCTTGAGGTGAATACTTAATGAGTAGGATGTGAAGACAAACTAGCCAATGTATAGGGAGTGATTAATTCAAGTAGGTTGATGGAAGGTGAATTAAAGGCTAAGTCATGCAATTCTCTATTGTCGATCAAGCGTCCATAGCCCCGATGGTGATACATATGATTCTTGTCATAACATTCCTCTCTGCTATCCAGTGTCCATAACCCCGGTAGAGTTTACGGAAACAACCCTAGAGAGAGTCGTAAGGTGGATTTCATTTGATATTTTGAATTTGGATATGATTTTTACTTTTTCCTTTGTGATTTTGGATTTTTTACATAAATAGGTTCCACTCTCTTGAGAAGTCTCAAGGGATTAATAATCACCGATGTCTTGATGGGGGATTAATATGAGTGTGGTGATGACATTGGCATAAAGTGTCAAAAGATTCACCAAGGGTCTTCACCAAAAAAAAATTAAGTGTGTTAAAGTGTGTGGATCTCTAGGAGAAAAATTATTTGGAATGTTGGAGGTAATGATAGACCAAGGTCTCATAATTTTAGTAGGCATTATTGTCTTACAACATGTGTGAGAAAGTTGATCAAGTGTTCAAATGGATGGATTGGAAGAGGATATGAATGAATGTGAGGATAAGAATGGATCATATGGAAAGGGATTTCAATGTTGAATGGAAGGAGGATGGGTGGGAAGGAAAGAATATTCGTGAGCATGCAACGAATTATGTACTAAATCTATTTTTAGGTGTTTAGTATTTGTAGGGGTTTAAATGATTTACGATTGGGTTGGTGGTTGGGATTGTAGGATCAACAAGAGGAAGGGTAGAAATGGGTTGTGATGGAGTAGTGAGAGGGACGTTGTTAATGTTATGTTTATACCCTAAGCCTAAACAACTTGGATTTCGATGAAGGGAGATGTGTTCATGAATTCCTTATTCATGGATACTAAGGCCTTTACCTCGATGTTTCATATTAGTGAACATATTTTTGGCTCTATGGCGGGAGTATTGGATGAGGGATATTGTTGTAGATATGGAGTTATGATAATATCGTCATATGCGAGACCTATTGGGATTAGAGAGTGGCGCCAGGTGGGGAGTTGTCGGTATATGGTTGATGAGATGATGAGAGGGAGGCAATAGAATTTGGGTGAGTAGGATTGGTATCAGTGATGTGTGGATGAGTTGCGGGTAGGAGATATTACTTAATGTCCTTATCGTCGGTATGAGGTGTGGGATGGAGATAGATGATGGTGTAGGGCCTTTGCAAATGGTTTTTCCATCATAGACAAGTATAACAGGACCATCTAGTATAGGAGGATCAACATCATGGATAGTAGATATAGGAGATGTGGGAGCAGCGGGACATGAGGTGATTATGGAGTGGGGGTCATGCGATGGGGGTGCATATCTGCAGAAATAGATATATATGTTGAAGAGGGAGGCTTGTGTGTGAGTGGTGGAGATAGCAAGATTGTGAGCTAGAGATGGAGTTCGTATGATAGATATACATGGGTTAGCAAAGTGGTAGTTAGAAAGAGGGAGGCGAGCTTAGATGATTTGTAGGGGGTTGTCTCGAGATAGATCGGGAGCGCGATTGGGCTATTCACCACTAAGAAAAATATCATATGCACATGAGGATTCTTATAGGGAAAGATATGGCCCATTAGATACAACGGGGATGGTAGTGAGACACGGGGTGGATCACAGCAGCGGCGAGAGTAGTAGCATCCTCTAGCACTTCTCGAGAGATCGAGTCGATGGGTCACCCGGTGATACTATCATTACGAAGAGTATCAAGAGGTGATGTATGAGATGTGTTATTATGAGGGTGTTGTGGCATAGGAGTGGCAGATGTGATACATTATGTAGAACATGTAGTGCATCGAGAGTATGGTAGTTAGTGGGAAAGAGGTTAGGAAGAGACGGATGATCGGCGAATTTCTGCGAGCACGGGAAGTGTAAAATAGCCTCCACCAAATGGGAATGATCTTGGAAGTTCGACACCTTAATGAGTGCCGATTTGTTGTATCATATGTATTTTGGTGATTATTTGATGACTAGGATGGTCACATTTCTAATGTATATGCATAGATGATTCACGATATATGATTACCATTATTGATGAGGTGGATGATTTTTTATTATTGCATGTACATGTAGTGGGGTATTGTATGATGATTATGATGGTCACTTTTTGACGAATATGTATATAGATGATTATCATTTTGGATGTATAGTGATGAGGTAGGGCATGTGTTATGGTGATGTAGTTGATATGGTTTTGTTATGTTGTGATGTTGTTTATTGATGAGATGATGTGACTGTTCTTTTGTTGATGATATAGTGTGATGCTAATTGAATATTTACTTGTATTTTGATGTTGACGATGTGTAATGATTTAATGGTTATCATGATGAGCTTGTGATGTGACAATGTTATAGTGTTTAAATGATGTGTTACATGATGGATGTGATGATAATGTTATTTTTATTGTGAATTATATATAGATGTGATGATGTGTATTTAAAATGTGTATGTGATATGTAGGATGTTAGTTATGATGGTGATTTTCATATGTTTATATGTGATGAAATTTTATTTTATTGTGGTTAATCATAGTCTGGTGATGTATTTTAATGATGGGTGGTATTAATTTGTAATGAATATTATTAGATTATTTTTGTGATGGTGATAAAATGTAAATGGGATCACAATTATTATACATTGTTATTGTGATGGTATATGATAAATAGATGGTTTATTTGTGATGTGATGTGAATAGATGTTAGCTCATATTAGAGATGGATGTTGGTATGGGTAGTATTTATGATTGATGAGCTGGGAGTTTAGTATTGATTATGGATTATGGATGAGATAGTGACCATGTGTTAGGACGTAGATTAGGATTTAGGTCATGGATCTTAATGCATGGATAAATTGATGTATACCGATAGTCACATGGTGGTTTATTTATTTATCTTATTAATCTAAGATATGGTATTTACAACTGAAATGGGTGTCAAATGTTATCAAAATTGTACAAATATTTACAATATAACCATGATGTTAAATGTGACGGAATAAGAGAGAAGGGAGAGTGGTAGGGAATGAGTAACAATGAAAGTAAATGGGGGTGGAGAGAAATGAAGGCCTCAGGATCTTACAAAGGTTGACTTTCTTGGCATTTAACTGAGACTCCTAGAAATATGTTTTCTAGAAGAGGATGAGTGTGGACAATGCATCGCTAATTGGGATCATGATAGATATTCCTAATCATGATAGATCATTTGCTTTGTAGGAAGGATAGGAAGAAGACTGGATTTAGAGAATGGATAAGGTAGAGTGGGATAAAAATTGGGAATATGGATAAAAGGGATGTAGGGATGAAGGGATATTTTTCCCCCAATGTGATCATCTACGCGTTATAAAGTGCTAATAGACGAAGGATCTGATTTACCATAGCGCCATAAACCAATTTTCACTATAGTACTTGCCCAAGGCGCCACCGAAGTGGTTTTCACCTTTGGATGGATTTTTTCATTTATTTGTTTTTTTAAATATGTATTTAGGAATAGAAACTTTGGAGATACATGATATTTATGGGCTAGTCTAGTTCGTATCTATCTGGAGTAGAAAGCTTATAAGCACTTGAGCTGAATTTATCTATGATGACATATGGCTCAAGCTAGTTAGGTTCAAACTTTCCTTCTTTTCTCGATCAGTGTTAGTGTTGTGCTGATTTTCTTTGAGGATCAGTCACCGAATTCAAACTCATGATATTTGATGCACTTGTTGTAATGTTAGAAAATGTAATTTTGGTAGGCTTTAAGATGGTCTAGTGCTTGGAGGCATCTCGCATCGAGAAACTTGAGTTTCTAAAGGTGATGAACACGATAATATTTGTCATCGATGAGGTGTTGGACGGAAATGCATAAGGATGGGAGTTCAATTTTAACGGGTAAAATATCTTCAATACCAAAAAAAAAGGGAGTATGGAGTGGTGCCGGTGGGAGTGTGGATGGAGGTGTGATAGGACCACAAGGCAGGATATATTTGTGTATGTCAATCTCATCTTTTTTGATTCACTATTTTGCCAAGAATGTGCTTTAGCATTTTATTAGATGATTTGGATTGGCCATTTCCTTGTGGATAATAGGGGGTGGAAAACATGAGATTAATATGTAATTTTTCACAAAGTTCACGAATGTCTTGGTTTTGAAGGAGTTTCCATTGTCCGTGATGTGGTTAAGGATAAATTTGGATATTTGTTTTCGGTGGCATAGATGAGCAACATGGCTTTGACCCACTTAGTGAAGTATTATGTGGTAGTGATTATGAACTTGTGGCCATCAGATGATGCGGGATTTAATTTTCCCATGAGATCGAGACCCCAGGTAGAAAAGGGCCATGGGGTAGTGATGGGTTACAAGGCTTGGGATGGCACATGGATGAGGTCAACATGCTTTTGACATGGGACACATTTGCAGACATATGAACATGCATTGTTTTCCATATTTAGTCAATAATAATTGGTTCATTGGATATTTTTGGCTAAGGTCGTACCGCTAGTATGGGCATCATAAATTCCTATGTGAACTTCCTCTAGTGTTGATTCGGCCTCTTGGGAATTTAAGCATCACAGCAGAATTCCATCAAAGATTATACGATAAAGGGTGTCGCCAAGGATAGTGAAGCGGGAGGCTCATTGGATGAATGATTTATGATGGCTTCAAGGAGATTTGGTGGGAGGTATGATCATGGAGATAGGTATATATGTCGTGGTACTAAGGGGAATTGGGACAAACAATCTCACAAACCATTTCGAGACTCAAGAACTTTGTAGGTGGTACCATTAGTTTCTCAACCAAAACTACAAATTAGATGCATCGGCGAGCATGTCTATAAGGGAAGCGATGGTAGCCATAACATCCATGATTTTTGTTTATATGAGGAACTTGTTCAAACTAAATATGTTGTAAATAAGCATTAAAAATTTCAATCATTCTTTTATAAGGAAATAATTTATCATCCTTGGTGGCATATTCATCATTAACTTGTTTAATGATTAACTCTAAATCACTAAAGACATTAATATGTTTGATATTCCATTGAATGACCATATTTAAACCGACAATGAGTGCTTCACATTCAGATATATTATTTTTACAAGGGAAAGCAAGTTGAAAAGCTTTAGGAATTAAGTTTCCTTGAGGAGTGATAAACAAGATACCTGCTCTGAGCCATGATGTATGAAGGAGACATCAAAGTATAATGTCCATGTATCGACTCGCAACTATACATATGGATTCATCCGGGAATCAAGTGGTGAGCGGTGTAGAATCGGATACTAGAGCTTCTACCAAATGGTTAGCTAGAACTTGTCTTTTGATAGATTTCGATTAACATAATTAATGTCAAACTCACTGAAAAGCATGATCCATTTATCCATTCTTCCGTGAGAGAAAATTTAGAGAGTAGATATTTGAGTAGATCAACTTTAGCTATGAGCTTAACAGTATCATTGAGCATGTAATGTTGTAGCTTTTAAGAGGCAAAGACTCTGCAAGAAACACTTTTCCATAGGGTTGTAGTTGAGATCATATGCAATTGTGTTTGAATTAAGTAATAAATGGCTTGTTCTTTTCCATGGATATCATGTTGCACTAGGAAAGCTCCCAAGGTGTGTTGTGTAGATAATATGTAGAGAAGAAGAAGCATTATTATAGTAGGAGGTACCAAGACAGGAGGATGCATCAAATATTCCTTTAGTTTATCAAAAGATTCCTAGAATTCCTCATTCCAATGAAATTATGTTCCCTTTTTGAGAAAATGGTGGAATGGATGGCATTTGTCTACTAGCCATGATATAAAACTTCTAATGGATTGAATTTTTCCCTGTAGGCTTCGTATTCGTAGTTGTTTGAGATTTTTAGGTGGGGCCATTTCAACTACAACTTTAACTTTATCTGGACTGTTTCAATTCCACGTCTAGAGAGAATAAATCTTAATATATTGCCGTATGTGATGCCAAAAACACATTTCTTAGGATTAAGACAGGCTTTATATTCTTGGAGTTGTTCAAATATTCGGCTAAGGACTATAGGATGTTCCTCACAAGTTTTATATTTTCCCATAATGTTTTTGACATAGTATTCAACTATATCTTGAAAAATGGTAGTCATCGCATGTTGGTAGGTCATGCCTCTCTGGCGTTCTTGAGCCTAAAGGGCATGAATTGATAGCAAAAGGTGACCCAAGGTGTAGTAAAAGTATTTTTATATTGATCTTCTTTGGAAATTTTGATCTGATTATAGCCAAGGAAACCATCCATGAGAGAGAACATCTCGTGCCTAGTTGTAGAGTCGAAGATCATATCAATATTTGGTAGTGGCAAATCATCTTTAGGGCGAGATTTATTGATGTCATGAAAATCGGTATAGATGCAAATGCCCCTAGGTTTCTTACTATCGAGAGGATATTAGAGATCCAATTAGAATAATCAATGGGTCGAATGAAACCAACGTAAAAAAACCTCTGTAATTCTTCTTTGACAAGAAACATAACTTTTAGATGCATCTTTCAGAGCTTTTGTTTGACCGGTTTGCATCTTTAGTCACTACAAGATTGTGGACCATGAGAGAAGGATCCAAACCAGGCATATCCACATAGGACCATGTGAATATATCTGAAAATTACTTTAGGAGTATGGTAAAGATGTCTTATTCCTCTATAGACAAATATACCCCCAGTTTGAGAATCTTGTGTTCTTCTTATGTGATGATGTTGATGTCAATAGTTTCCTCAATTAATGAAGCTGAGCCATTTTATAGTGTCTCAGGACTTGGAAGAAGTTGATCGATAATTGCATCATGTTCAAGTTTTGGTGATTCTTGGAATAATTTAGTGAGGAGATATTTCTCATCAAGGTGACAAGAGAAGTTGGGATGAGGGATATTGGATTGGGATTGAAAATAAAGGGGAGGATCTTGTGTGCCAAAGTAGGCGTCATCGTTTAGGCATATTTGGAAATATTTTTCATGATCCCCAATAGGTATATTATCACAAGTTCCCATAAGCTCAAGAAATGATTCATCATTTTTAAATGAGTAAAAGAGGGCATGTTCGATCATTGGTCCCATTGAATAATTTGTGGATAGGTAAGGGTGATATGGATGGTGATAATAGTGGTATCGTGGAAAATATTATTGGCGGTGAGGTCTTCGTATTGGCTATAGAAGGAAATTGTATCGATATTATCGATAACCTCCTCGCCTATGTTGGAAGTATCACAAAGGTCATCATATATACTTTCACTAGGTGGTTGGTACTCAAGTATGTGACCATTAGGGTTGGGGATAGTAGTTGGAGGTTCAAGGATGCCTTGTTCGGTGGTGCCTATTCCTCATCCTGAATATCCCATGTGATCCATCATTCTTTTGGGAATAAAATATTTATCGTTAAAACAATAGGATGGTACAGAATCGTCAATGATCCATGTGTCATCAGAAGGATCAAGGTATTCATCAGAAAGGTACCTGAGGTGGATAAAAGTACAGGAGCCCAATAAATATGTTTTCCTTTTATTTTGACATATACCGGGACTTCCACGTTGTTTGGGTGATAATGACAACTAGTCGATGCTAAAAGTATGATATTCTCCACACCTTGTCGATTTAAGATTAAGTGGTAGAGTGGGTAACAGAGGAGGGATATGGAGGGGAAAAAGGGAGTGGATGATGATTAAGTTTTATGTGATGTGGATGGAAGACTATCTTGAGATACATAAGATGAGGTGGATGATGGTGGTGATGATCGTGCGGGTTCAATAATAGGACAATAGGATTCTCGATAACTTTCTACTTCAAGTGCTTCACAATATTGAAAAGGTTGAGGGTCACCATAGATGGTGATTTCTATACCATTATACTCGAATTTGATAAATTGATGTATTATATAGGTTACATCATGCATATCATAAATCCATAATCGGCCAAGCAATAAATTATGTGGGAACTAGATGTCGATAATGTGGACAAGGGTGGGAAGCATGACAGGCCCGAAATTGATGGAAAAATATATAGTGCCAACTGATTTATTCTTGGTATTATCGTAAGCTTTGATAGTAATAATATCTTGTTGGAGATATGATTCATTGTACCCCAGCTGTTGGATAAGAGTTAAGGTATAAATATTAAGATTATATCCGTTGTCTATTAGCACTCGTTTAACACATATATGTTAGATATGAACTTCGATATAGAGAGGAAGATTATGCATGGGTCCATGTGGTGGAAGGTCATGCTAAGTGAAGGTGAGTGGAAGCATCAAAGAGGGATAGAGATGAGAAATGAGGTCTTGGAATTGTGTGGGTTCTATGTCTTGTGGAACGTGCATTTCTTGAAGGGTGCGGTAAAGGATATCTTTATAGATAGATGATGTTATAATAAATGCCATGATAGATATTTGTGTGGGGATTTTTTCTAGTTGTTCAATGATTTTGTATTGAGGTTGTGGTGGGGTATTAGAAGAGGATGGAGTGGCTCCATGAACCACCACGCGAATCCTTCAAGTAGTCACAACACACTAAGGGTTTTGGGATGGTGCTTTAACTTTAATGGTGGTTGCTTGGTGTGTGAAGTGGCGAGTGTGGTGAATGAATGACTCATATTAGATTCATACATGATGGTAATTGATGTGGTTGGAATGATGAATGGATGATTCAAAGTTTACTTTCGAGTTCTGTTGACCTTGGTTAGAAGCATTGTTCTGACCATGATTAGGAAGGGGATTTTGATAGATCCCAAGTTTATGATTTTGAGAAGAAGTGGAAGCATTGTCCTCTATTTTGATTTCACCTCGGTCAATAAGATATTGAATATAATTCTTTAATTTCATACACCTATGGGTGGCGTGACCCTTGATTTTATGGAATTTAAAATATTAATTCTTCGTAAACCATGAAGGTTTAGGTCAGGACTCATCAATTGGTTGAGTTTGAGGTAAAACGACCATATTGGTAGCAATTAGCTTATCAAGGATCACTTCTATAGACTCACCAAAGGGGGTGTAGGTTCTTCATTTGGATTATTGGGTGGACCGAGGTTGTCCTTTAGGGACAGAGATGACGCCTGTTGTATAGACATGTTGGATATTCTTGGTGTTTGTTACTCCGTTGCCAACAATAGTTTTATTCTTATTAAAATGTTTAGGTTTTTCCGATGTAGAAGGTTGGTTGGATTAGTTATGATTATCATGAGAATATATCTTTATAAGGCATTTTCAGCAACAAGGGCCTTCTCAATTTGAATTCTCTTCTCAATGATGTCATTAAACATGTTTGTGTAATGGACTTGTAAATGAAAGGCCAATTCATTAGGATATATTATTAATTATGCATAGTTAGATTATTTAATTAATTTTATTAATTAAATAATTAATGGTTATATGGTTAATCAACCATATTTGTCAATATTCACATTGTTATATTGTTATAAACAATATATTTGTTTTTTATTTAATTGTTGCTTCCTAGGATGATTTGGAAGCTTGTTTAGTTCTGGTTTTGGTTGCACTGTGCAACTCATTCTTCTGGATGTATATGGTACATGCAATATCTATAAATATTGCAGCCTATTCAATGTAATGCATCGATTGAGATCATAAAAATATACACAGCTTCCATCCTGTTTCTCAATCAACATTTGGTACAGAGCGAAATTCACCCTGTGAAGGAGTGGAAAAAGAATGCAGAAGAAATAGAGAAGATTGGAGAAGAGTATGCAGCAATAAAGAGCCATGCGGCCTCCTGCAACCTCCCAGCCTCATCTCTGCCTTTCCACATTCCCGATTCGTTGTGTGTTTAGAACGCAAATTTTTTTTTTTTGGCAAAAATAGCTACAGGTATTGAATTTAAAAAAAAAAAAAAGAAAAATTCCAATCAAGGTTTTGTTTTACTGTATTTGGAGATTGTTTTGCTTGTTTGGAGGACTGTCTGTGCACCTGCAGTGAATACACAGAGCAAATAAATAAAATTAAAAAAAGGAGGCGTTTTTCTTCATCTAGCGCCTGTACAAAAAAAAAAGGTGTTTTTTAGAGCATACGTGCCCTTGGCTGTCCCCCACGGCCTGCATAGCAAAAAAACGGTTTTTTTGAGCTTGCCCACGCCATTTGCTGCCCCCAGCGCCTGCACAAAGAAAACAAACGTTTTTGTGAGCAAATACTGATCAAAAAACAGCGCCCCAAGTCAAAAACGCCCCAAAGATTGCAAAAACGCCCCAAACATTGAAAAAAATGCCCCTCAAAGATTGCAAAAACGCCCCAAAGATTAAAAAAATGCCTGTGCAAGAGAAAATGCGGCCAGGACAATAAAAACACAGTTCAGGCATTCAAAACGCAGCCCACGGAGAAAAATACAGCAAAAATACATGTCTGGACAATGCGTCCAAAGCAAAAAAACGTGGCCCAGGAGGAAAATACAGCGCCCATACAAAAAACGCGGCCTGTACTTGCATATTTGTGCGTGGAAAGCAAAAAAACGCGGCCAAAGGAGAATACAAAGGAGTGGAGGTAAAAAGAAAAGCTCCAGATCCGTTTTTTGGGCAAATACAACCCTAAAAACGCCCCTTCACCAGCATGCGCCACGTGGAGGCTCACCAAGCTGCATTTTTTTAAAAGGTAAGTCAATTTATTTGACATTAAATACAAATTTCTTCCATTCATAGTCCAAGCGCCCCAAGTGGCCAAGTTGGTTATTGCATGTGCCTTAGGAGTGAGAGGTTTGAGGATCAAATCCCACTAAAAACACTCAAAAACTCTCCTTTTGCATCTGGCGGGAATTTCTGGCGGAACTGCTAAATTTAGCAGCTTTTTTGAATTTAGTTACGACTAACTAAATTTAGCGGAGAATCCCTAATTTAGGGTAAAAAAAAAATTCTCCTATTTGGTCTGTTTTCTCATTCCAGACATTTTTTGCAAAAGGAGACCCACCTAAAAATTGCATTTTCAGCTATTTTTTTGCAATTTTTAGCATTTAGGGCTCAGGAGGTCACCAGGACCCCGAAACTGAAATTTTTTGCCTGTCATTCAAATTGTATTATATATTGTACTAATTTGCAGGTTGCCATAGTCAACTGCAAAACTTTGTAACTGCTCAGAAACTGGCAGAATTGTAATCAAAAATAGTAAATTTGGTTCTGTAACACTCACGAGATCCTAGATCTCATTCGCAGCGTTCGGTATATACAGTGCCTCTGGGAAGCGCTTACGGGTAAAGCCGTCGCGACTACTACTGCACTTAACGCCTAATATAGCTGCAACAACGTCGTCTGGGCATCGTCCCTATAAATCGACGGGGAGTAATAAGGTCACAGTGCACACACTATGAACCATCCCATCCGTCTGTGAACGATTGCAAGACATAAATCCGGACTGAGAAATTATCCGAGTATATAGCGAAGTTACGCGCGTATGAGGATATTTCTTTGAGCCGGTGTCAATAATCGCACGCACCCCATCCCCATCGATCTTGTCTTGGTACCACGTATCGAATTCTTTCACGTACGTTAACGCCTCTTTCACGTCGCGGGTATATAGAAAGGCGAGCTTCTTCCACATACCACGGGTATATCGGAAGGCGCGTATATAGAAAGGTTCGGTATATCGGATCGACGGTATATAGATTGGGAGACCTTATACAGAGTGATAAGAGCCAAACCACTGTCGGTGATCTCTGCAAAATGGGCACCAATGCCCCCAAATTTTTCTTCAGATTCATAATTGCTCGAGGAAGCAACTATGCCGCTTAGAAGACAAAAATCAAGACACACTTGAGTTTGAAGAAATCTGGCCTGTTGTGACTGGTACTCTAACCAGATCACCAACGGATGCAACACAACAACGACAATTTGATAGAGCAGATCAGAAAGCAAAGCTCATCATCTTGTTTGGAGTATCCGACGATGTGCAAGTCCACATTCGAGATGCCACATCAGCAAAAGAAGCTTGGGATAACCGAGCACAATATATGAGGCCAAGAACAAGAATGTCATACTCATTTGCGAGTCGGGTTACATACATTGAAATTCAAACAGAATGAGAAAATTGAAGCCTTCCTAAGAAGAGTTGCAGAGTTGAGGGCTTCACTTCTAGCCCTAGGAGAAGAGGTCAAAGATGAGTCTCTCGTTCCCATTGTTCTGAGAGCTCTCCCTTCTTCTTACCGAATTTTTGTCACAACTCTAAACTTGTCAGATACGACAATTAGTTTTGACAAGTTAGTAAACCTACTGCAACAAGAGGAAGCAATGCACAACAAGGATGATGAAGAGGAGCAGGCACTGTCTTCACATCAAAAATGGAAAGGAAAAGGTAAAGGAAAACCTAAATCCTATCAGAAGTCCCCACATCAGAATCAGTATCATGGGGACAATCAACAGAAGAAGCGATGTCCCATTTGCAAAAGAGGACATGACTTGCAAGAATGTTGGTTTAATACATATAAGAAAGGTTCATCAAGCAATGCTGGACCTCAACAACAACAAACTTACAAGGGACATTCAAACAATTATCACGGGCAGAAAAAGGGGAACTGGAAAAGAAGACCCCACCAGCAAGGTAATATTGCTGAGCAACAAGATCAGTCAGACAATGAAGACTTCTTGTTCACTACTCGATCAAGTGAACCATCCACGTCATCTAGTGACGTCTGGTATGTTGATTCGGGAGCCACTCGACACATGACCGGCCACAGAGACTGGTTTATTTCAATGAGGGACACGCCATCGAAAAATCATGTTTCGTTGGGAGATGATTCTTCATATACAGTACAGGGGATTGGAAACATTTCTCTACCCCTTGGTTCACGCAAATGCAAACTATCAGATGTTCTATATGTCCCTGGGTTGACAAAGAACCTTCTTTCGGTCAGTCAACTCCTAGATCACAACCTGAAAATTGACTTTGATAGTCAATCCGGCAAGAAAATGTGTTTGATTCGAGATAAATCCAGAGGCTCGAAAATAATTGCAAAAGCCTCAAATGTGGGAAGAATGTTTCAACTTGATTTCATTCACAAAAATGATCAAGCACTCGTGGCTAAAAACTCCACCTCAGCTCAGTTGTGGCATAGGAGATTTGGTCATGTAAGTTTCAAATATCTCGACACACTTCGCCGGTGCAATATGGTACATGGGCTACCATCTCTTCAGAAGGATACAGACAAGTGTCCTCACTTTGCAGCAGAGGAAACAACAGAGTTTCATTCCAAACAAGTACTTTTCGAGCTCATGGAAAACTTGACCTGGTTCATACCGATCTGTGCGGTCCAATGCAGCCAAGTCATTCAGGGTTCCAGTACTTCATGCTCTGTGTTGATGACTATTCACGCAAAATGTGGATTTTTTGTCTTCGCAAGAAAAGTGAGGCCTTTGAAACGTTCAAAAAGTTCAAAGTGGCAGTTGAGAAAGAAACTGGTCGTCACATCAGAACTCTCCACTCAGATCGAGGGGGGGAATTCACCAGTGATGAGTTCAGAGACTATCTACAAACTCACGGGATTCGTCGACAAATGCCTCCTCCACACACACCGCAGCAAAATGGTGTTGTTGAGAGAAGAAATCGTACTATCATGGAAATGGTGCGATGCATGATCGATGATTCGAACTTGCAAAGACATTTTGGGCAGAAGCAGCAAAAACAACTGTATTTGCTAAACAGAGCGCCCACAACTGCTCTTGATGGAATTACACCACAAGAAGCATGGTCAAAAAGGAAACCATCCATTGCACACCTCAGAGTATTCGGGTGCAAAGCCAGCATGCACATACCCAAACAGAACAGAAAGAAATTGGACATGAAGTCACAAAATCTCATCTTCATTGGATACAGTGAAGAGACTCTTGGGTACAGACTGATGGATCCTAAGACCAGAAAAGTCTACACAAGCAGAGATGTTGAGTTTTTCGAGAAGAAGGAAGTAGAGACTCCTCCTCCGGACTCGCAAGATGTAGATTTTTCACCAGTTGTAAAAACTGAAGCAAATGTTCCCTCAGAAGATGAAAGTGATGATGGGGATGATGGTGTTGATCAGATAGGACCACAACCCATGGGAACAGCTCAACGTATGCCTAAATGGTGTACAAGCACATTACGAGATGCAAGACTGGATGCTCCACCGGATACATCCACCCCTGGACCACGGACTCGCAGTAAAGCAAGAGAAGAAGTTAACTTTGCTTTGATGAGTAGAGTTATTGAAACAGACGAGCCATCTACAGTCCAGGAAGCCCTACAGTCAAAAGCTTGGAAAGATGCCATGGATTCTGAATATCAATCAGTGATGAAGAATAACACTTGGCAGCTTGTCGATCTTCCACCAGGGAAGAAACCCATTGGTTGCAGATGGATATTCAAAACTAAGTACAAAGCAGATGGGACAGTAGACAAGTGTAAAGCAAGACTTGTAGCAAAGGGGTACGCACAGAAAGAAGGCATTGACTATGAGGAGACATTTGCTCCCACAGCTAAGATCAAAACGATCAGGATGATCTTTGCTCTAGCTGCTCAGTTTGGATGGAAAGTTCACCAGATGGACGTAAAAAGTGCCTTCCTGAATGGAGATTTGCAAGAAGAAGTCTACATGACTCAACCTGAGGGATATGTAGTACCTGGTCAAGAAGAAAAGGTATGCAGACTCAGGAAATCTCTGTATGGCCTCAAACAGCACCCCGGGCATGGTACATCAAGATTGATGAGCATCTCGTACAACATGGATTTGTCAGAAATCCATACGATCCCAATCTCTACCTCAAAAAGAAAGGGGGGGAGATGGTGATTATTGTAGTTTATGTCGATGATCTAGTCATCACTGGCAGTTCATGAAGATGATTGATGAAACAAAGAAAGATCTTAAGCGATCATTCGACATGACAGATCTCGGGCTTATGCATTATTGTCTTGGACTGGAAGTATGGCAGAAAGAGAAT
This sequence comes from Taxus wallichiana var. yunnanensis, assembly GCA_018340775.1. NCBI lineage: Eukaryota > Viridiplantae > Streptophyta > Pinopsida > Cupressales > Taxaceae > Taxus > Taxus wallichiana. The sequence continues at coordinate 6,026,413 of CM031236.1, forward strand.
CACATATTTGTTTCTCAGATGAAATATACCAAGACAACGCTCGAGAAGTTTAGGATGATGGATTGCACACCAATTGCTACACCTATGGAGAACAGATTACAGTTATCTCGTTCAGATCCATCTCCTGAGGTAAGTGCCACTCTCTATCGGCAACTGATTGGGAGTCTCATTTACCTGACCTACACTAGACCAGATATCAGCTTTGCAGTGAGCTATCTATCCAGGTTCATGCAGGAACCCAAAGTTTGTCATTGGAAAGCAGCAAAGCGCATCTTGAGATATCTCAAAGGATCAGTGGATCTTGGTCTAGAATACAAGAAGAACGAAAAAATCTTCTTGATTGGATATTCGGATTCAGATCATGCGAGTAACATTGATGATAGAAAATCCACTTACGGATTTGTATTCTTTATGGGATCGGACCAATATCATGGGGAAGTAAGAAAAACACTTTGTTTCTCGCTCTTCCACGAGGCGAGTATCATTCTCAGGAGAAGTCATGTCATGAAGCGATTTGGCTACGTCGCATACTGGAAGGACTTGGAATACCACAGGACAAACCAACCACCATGTATGTTGACAATGAAGGTGTTCTCAAACTTGTTCGCAATCCAGTTTTTCACGAGAGAACAAAGCACATTGAAGTTCAGGTTCATTTCATACGCGAACATGTGTTGAAGCACAACATCCAGCTTCAATTTTGTCCAACAGCTGAACAACGAGCAGATATTTTCACAAAGTCACTTGCACGTGACAAGTTCGAGTTGTTCAGAGCATTTCTCTCCTCATCTCTTCAGACAATGCACAATTAAGGGGGGGAATGTTAGGATATATTATTAATTATGCATAGTTAGATTATTTAATTAATTTTATTAATTAAATAATTAATGGTTATATGGTTAATCAACCATATTTGTCAGTATTCACATTGTTATATTGTTATAAACAATATATTTGTTTTTTATTTAATTGTTGCTTCCCGGATGATTTGGAAGCTTGTTTAGTCTGGTTTTTGGTTGCACCTGTGCAACTCATTCTTCTGGATGTATATGGCTGTGCAATATCTATAAATATTGCAGCCTATTCAATGTACTGTTTACTGATTGAGATCAATAAAATATACACAAAGCTTGTCATCCTGTTTCTCAATCAACAAATTCTTGATTGAGGTTAGAGATAAAAATAGTAGCAAGTTGTTTTTCAGGTATGGTCCATAGATCACAGTGGAAAGGGCTCACCATCGTTGTAGGAAGGATGAGAAACTTTCACCGGTTTGTTGTTTAGTATTGCACAAGTTAATAATTATGACATCATGTTCTACATTATATGAGAAGTGTTTTACAAATTTTTCGACAAGTCGGTGAACTTTGTAACAAATCCCTTGGGTAATCCGAGGAACCATTCTAAATTGGGACTGCCTAGAATAGTAGAGAAACTTCTTAGCAAATAGGAGTCATCGTAGGCCACTTCTTGACACAACATATATCTATATATATATATATATATATATATTTACTGGGATCACATTTTCCCTTGTATTTTTTGATTTTGGGTGGTTCAAAATATGGTGGAAAAGGGACCCATAAGATATCGTAGTCAAAATGATAGGGACAAAGTTCCTCAAATTTATACTATTGTCCCTGTGTGCCGAGGTTGCAACCTCTTGAAGTGTTTCCTTCATAGATTTAACTTCTTGCTCCAAGCTTGGTTATGGAGGATTGAAGTTGGGATGATAATGTTGGGATCCGTGATCATTGGATGGTTATGGGCCAATTTGAGAGGCTAATCGAGAAATTTGGTTTCTCATTTGTTGTAATTGGGATAATCTGATTCTTTGGATATGTTAGGATTGTTCTATCTGTCATCCCATCCATATACAACTTGAAGGTTATTTGGATTATGGCGGTGTGTAGGTGGTTATCGTTGTCCAATGTCATCATTTTCATCTTGGAGGAGACATTGGATTTGGTCATGGGTGTAATCGGGAAGAAGATTTTCCCCATGTGATATAGTTAGAGAAAGAGGGAATCTTTATTTTTCTCGACCAAGCGATTTGAGAATTTCTCGTCTTCTTCCCCCTATGAAGTATTTACTTAAATCATCATCACTACTTTTTTTGACCATGGTCTCCTTATCTTCTCCTCTAGTTCAGTTTTCTTCAGCATTGGCATCATAATAATTATGGTTGAATTTATCGTGTTCCATGTTTTGGTGACTATTTTCCTCATCGTTTCGGAGTGGGATTGAGTTACTATTCTCTGGGTGTCATTAGACTTTGATTTTAGTGATATGTATTGATGAGACGAAGATGTTTTGAATAAATGAAGGATGTTGGATGAAAAGTTACGATTCCTTGATTAATCGACATATAATCTCAAAAATCTACTCTTACTTATAGGATGAAAGAAATTGGGGAGGGATAGACGAAGGATTTTCCTCATTAGTAGAGGGCTTAGGATGTTCCTTGTTATAATAGCTTAGAAGAATAGGATAGATTATAAGGGATTTTATCTATTATCAATATTTTGATTAATAAGATTAGGTTAGTCACATCAAAAAGGAATCATAAATGGAGTGTTTAGGATTGAAAGTGTTTATATAAATGTGTATGAAGATATAAGGTTATGACGAATTTCTTGATGAAAGAGATCTATAATTGGGATATGTTTTTAGAGTCTTATAGGCCTAGGTTAATTTTGAGATGCCAATAGGAAACGCTAAGTAATTAGGGTGGTATGACTTATGTGGATTATGACGTAGAATAAAATTTTGGTTTGGAAGATAGAAAGGAGGTGTTGATGTTGTATTTTTAATGAGATGGGTTATTATTTATGTGCTTTTTCTTAGTAAGTAAAGGGTGAATAGTGTGGGATTGATATTATGAAATTTACTTGATAGGATGGGAATGTTGGTTTTCTTTTTTAATTTTGGATCTTTGTGGTAATGTGGAAAGTTTAATAAAAGTATTTACTTGATGGTAGTGTATGTTTAAATTTTATGTTGCAAAATTTTGGTTTATTATTTACAAAGGATGTGTATAATGGAAAGGGGATGATGTATGATCAAAATTTATATATTAGGTAAAAAAGGAGGATAATTGTGGTAAGTGTGATTAATGGTACGTGATGAGGAATATATGGCCAAAGGTTAATGATGAATATTCTAACAAACAAGGTTAAAGGTTGTGGTCAAAATGGGTGAATGATAGATATATGGTTTAATTATGAGGATTACTATGAGGGTTATTTACTAGTTTCGACAAGACACTCAAAAAAATACATTCATGCAACCATAACCCTAACTAGTCAAGTGGGATTGCAACTGAACTATAGTTTGCTTCCAATACCACACACCGATGGTGGTGCCAAAATTGGCTCTCCACCTATATGTCAATGTGTGATTGACTAGTGAGTGATCTTGGGAAGTGCAGCCTACTTAAACTATAGTTCGATATGCAGCCAAAAGGGATATCTAGTCTAGGCTGACGAGCTCTGTAAGGGAGTCCTGATATACCTTGCAGTATATGTGGCCCAACTCCATGTTTCCTGAGGCCTGGGTTTTGGGACGTGGAAGCACCTTACTTCATGTCACTCTTAAAACAAGAAATCACTTAGCCAATAACTATAGTTTTCCTTGAATTTATATACCCCACTAGAATGCGGGGTGTGTCTACGTGCATGGAGGTGAATCCCATGGTAACAAGACCCTAGTATTATGGTAATTGTGTGGATGTCACTTACGTGTCACATTACCCCTTAAAAAATAAAAAGGGAGGGAATAATAACCCCTTTTGATCCTCAAGGTCGTCCTAGGACATGAGAGGAGAGAATACACAATGTCGCCTTCGAGATTTAAAACAAGCAAGCATAAAAATTTACAAAAAGATAACACATAAAATAATTAAAATTAAAATTTATATGATGGGGCCTTTGCCAAGGGGACTGTAAAATAATGGATTAGTAGTTTATTTTCAAAACCTAATGTTCTTGGACTCTTTGAGATGCAAGAAAGGGGTTATTAGTTTTGATTTAATCAAGACCCTACAACCACAAATCTTTGTAAAATATTGTTTGAATATTAAATTCGGTAGATTTTACCCTTATTTTTGCAATATTCTTGTGAAAAAAATGTTAGGACTTGAAAAACACCACTAAAAAGAAAAAAATTATGATTATTTGGACAAACTTATGCAAAGAGGTTGTCGGAACAAACATGCTACTTCAGGGAAAAAGTGATGTTTCGAGAAAACACGCTGAAATGGTCGAAATCATGCCATTCTTGCACAAACATAACCAAAATGGAAAAAGTGCTATTTGTGGTGCAAAAGTGTTGAAGTATAATCAAACGTGATGATATACATGCAAACACATTGAGCTTGCACAATGTGAGTGACACAAACATAGAAACGTTGATATGTTAACAAACATCCCGAAAAGGTGGAAAAATGCACCACGGGTTTCAAAAACGCGTTGGAGTGTGTCCTCTGCAACCATGGAGATGAAAATTTCAATGCAGATGAATTTTTCATAGCATAAGCATTGTTTAATGTTGCATACGGGCCGTTATAGGTCATACACGTTAAAATGAAACAGAATCACAAAAATTGAAATTTTGAAGTCAAATCTCAACAAAAATTTCTCAAATTTTCATAACTTTTTCTAAAGGGTGATGTTATTAAAAATGATTAAAATTTCATGGGGTAAGCCACACGGTGGGTGCCAAAATCTAAGAAAAAAATTGTGCTATTTTGTAAACATAAGATGACTATCAAACCAAATCAATCTTAAATCTAACACAACTGGTCACTTACCTCGATTGAGCATGATGATAAAAAGAGGGAGAAGGAAATATACCGCACTTACCTACAAGTAGAATCATCCTTATTTGATGGATTTATTTTCTCATTGGATGAACTTAGAATGATTCAGATTTGTGGACTAATTTTAGCACCACTTACCCTTGATAAAATGATTATTTTGGCGCACTTGGATGCTATGGAGATTGATAGATTACTTGGAGATTCGTAGCATATGTTTGCAATTATTCTAATGTGTTTTCCATGGAGGGTGGCACCTCTATTTATAGATGGAGGAAGAAAAAATCAATGGTTGCTATTTTTCCATGTTGGATTAGATCAATGGTTGAAATTCCATGAGGATAGATAATTTTCTAGAATTAGAGAATTATAGATTTTAGGAGAACTCTCCATTGAATTAAATTTTTAATGGAATAGTTCACATTTATTTGAATATTTAAAAATGGGAGGAAGAATGGAGAGGCTTCTAGAAATAGAAGATTATAGATTTAGAGGGTCATTTATCTTGTAGTTAGGTGAGACTAATTATATTTAGTGGAGTGATTAGATGGAGAAGTTGGGCATAGAGTAAGCATAGAGTAGGTGGTAGGTGGATGATATTTTTAAATTTCTAGAAAATAGTTAATGAGGATTAGCTAATCTAGTAAATAAAATATCAATGATGTATTAATATTTATAAGGATATAATGAGATTATGGTTCATAGATGAAAGAAAATAACTTGCATATAAAAATTAATTAATTTTATAATTTATTATTATATGGTTTATAATGGGAATGTATTATTATAGTGTGATTAAAATATTATTTGCTAAATGACCATGTTGACATTTTGCATGTCTACAACAGTAATGGTTTTTTAGATCAAGAGCTATAACATTTCCAGAAAGGGAGTAACAAAGAATACCCTCCCACTGGAAATAGTTGAATCCATGCCAAGAGGATAAGTGGCCAAAGTGGGATCAATGTGACCTCCTTTGAAATCCAAGAGTTAACTTCTTTCATCGCTTGAAAATTTTCCAATGATTGGATGTGGTGTGCATAAACATCCGAAACAATAGCCAAAGCCAGCTAAAATGAAATGGGAGGCATAACTCTATGAAAATAGTGGTATTACGGGAGTAAAATTCATTGGGTATGAGGTGAAATTATATCTCTTTCAGTCTGAGTTTACTTAAAAGTTAGAGACACTTTCATGCATTTTCCTACATATGTAAACAACTAACTCGGCCTACCATGGATAACAACTTTTGTTCGGAATTTTTGCATCATTACAAAAACAATCAAGGCAACCAAAGCATCAGTCATTTAATTATGAAGTGTTAGGGATTTAAATTTATGTCTATAAAAATAAAATCATTTTTTTATTATAGTGTGTAAGATGAAATGTAAAATTGTTGGTAGACCATACAAAAATTATAATAATTAGCAATTGCACCAAAATGTGCAATGAAAATGTCGATAAGTAGACACGATGGGAGATTAATGCATAATCAATGAGTTTTGTAGTGTCATGAAATCAACCAAAAATAATAGGAGTAATTATTTTGACATTTTTAAATGCACGATAGTTGTAATATTAATAGAAACCGAAAGATTCAAACTCGTACAAAACATAAAGGTAACAATGCATTTTTAATTAAACAAATAGTTTGTGATAAATGTAAAAAGACTTTATATTTTATGATCTAACATGTATATATTCATGTCTTATGTATAAAAATAAACTATATCACATAATACTATTAAATACACACAACCGATGCAAGTATGTGCAAAGGCTAGAATTCCCAAAGGCATAATAGGTTCTAGAGAAAACAAAACAACAACTACAACATTCACAAGCTTCAAGAAAATTAAAATGAAGAGGAGGTTGAAAAAATAAAATAGGAAGAGGAAGAAAAAATGCAAATAAAAGGATGTCGAGTAGAAAAAATAAGCAATCATGTGAAAGAAAATGCTAAAAAAGCCACTACAGAGAAGTAACTGGAAGAAGAAAAGAGGAAGTGTTGAGTGTAAAACCACCAATCTTTCAATTCTTGTAGGAAGAAAAAAATTTACTATCAAATTAGCATGTATCCCTTATAATATATTTTTAGGTAGTGCTAGCAAGGCCTCTTACATTCCAAGAGTAAACTATAACTGAATAAATTTTGTTTTCTTGTATCTCTCTTCATCATCGAATAAGAATTAAAAGTTGTTAGAAAGATACAAATGATGATTTGTTTTCATATAGTCATTAATAGTGAATGCTTGCATCTTGTATTGCATGTATTCATTATTATTAGGTGGTCACGAAGGGTTGCACTCTTTGTAAAAAAAATAATTTATGGTCGAAAACCACTAAATTGTGTTTCACCTCTGAGTAATTTGCCTCTCGATGGAGGTTGTGATGCTTGGGTATGAGAATTCAAGAAAATATGTTTTACTTGTGGTGTCCAAATAAGGATAGGTTACTCATAGTGGGGTAGTCTGGGGAGTAGCCACTAGTATTTTACCATAAGTTGTGAAGAATGGATAACTTCCTCTTGAAGATTATTATGAATTTTGTGATTTTTAATTTCTTCTTCTTGTGTCTACATTTGACCTTCATCTACATATTCTCCTCTACCTTTCAAGGTCATAACTCTTCCCCTTGATATATGATCGTGTCTTCTTGATAAATTTTCTTCGCTCTTAAGGGATACCGATATGCCTCTTCAACTGATTTAGGCATCAAAATATTAATCTCATCTTGGATAGTAAGTCTCAATCCATTAAGGTATCTGGAAACTTTCTTAGCATCATCCTTAATATGACCAAATCTAATGGTCAATCTGTAGAACTCCTATGTATATTCCTTTATTGACATCTCCTTTTTCCTGAGATTCTACAATCTTTTGAAAAGATTTGTCTGATAGTCCTTAGGCATGAATTTTCCTTTCAATTTAGCCACCATCCTATCCCATTTCTTGATCTTGGTATTTCCTTTCTTCACTCTTTCTTCCTGCAATCCATCCCACCAAAGAGACACATGACCTTTCATCCCAATAACAAATTTTTACCTTCTTATAATTTCCACATTCTCATACTCAAAATATTTATTCATGTCATTGATTCAATCTATCAGCTCTTCAACATTTAAGCTCCCAATTCTTCTATAGTATCTTGAGCAAATCTATCTTATATATTATCTTCCCCTACTACCAATTATTCTTGTCCATATCTAGGGTTTTCTTCTTTGTCACTAACTTCTTCAATATCAAATCCTCTCCTTTGAGTTAATTCAACCTCTTGTAGTCTTACCCTAAGTTCTCTAATCTCCTCCATCATCATATCCTAAGCGGGCTAACTTCTTCCTCCTCCTTTACTCTTATTCCCATTTTGGCTCTATTGATGGCTCCCTTGTGTCTCTTGACTTATTTTTATACAACCTTGCACTTATAAAAGATTATACTTTTTTAAAGATCCAATCAAGCTTTGATACCAAATTTAATACCTATACTTAGTTTAAAACCTATTAATTTTGAGAGAAAATGTAATATTCCTTTCTTATAGCAGGATTTTTAGTTTTATGAGATGGTTTATGGTTGGGATGAAGCTTTAATTTCCAATTTCTAATTATTACAGGTAAGATAATCTTCCTTAAATATTTTAGTAGTCCATAATTCTTTAATTCAGAATAATCTATTGATAAGTTTATCAATTACATGTATATGCACTTGAAACCGATCTAGTTGTTCTTAACTACTTATAGCCATGTTTGGGGTTGATCCTTTGCTAAGTTCTCTTAAAGAATATATCACGAGAAATGAAGAGACATTTAAGATACCCATTTATGATTTCTTACAAGATATATAAACATACAGGGGGTTTATTTATGGAAATATTATTGATGTAGTTAGATTATTCAATTTGTCATACATGAATTCAATGAAAAGAATTCAATCATAAAATTGTTCAAATTTTTGCAAGGAGAACCATCAAGCTTCTCTAAATGCCTAACTTGTCTAAAAAATAACTTAAAAAGACTAAATTTCACCTTAGAAGGATAGAATTTAATCCAATACTCTATATCAACCCTCATTCAATGTTCTTCTTACTATCAAAATGGTTCTTGACTGGGAAGCAATCAATTTACTCACTCATTACATGATTGTTCTTCATTCCTTCACTAGTTCCTTCTTTTGTATCTGATCAAGTCTTGTATATACTAACACAATATTACTTGAGTTGATTTATCACCCTCATACCTTTCTCAATGATGAGACCCTCTAATTACCATTCTAATTGTCTCATCTGTTGTGTATCTTGTATACCCCATACTTGTTATCTTTGTGATCTTGTACGACATTCCCACCGAACTTAAGTTTATGGCACTTATATATTAATTAGTATAACTATTACTAAGTTACTTTATTTCATGGATTTTGAATGTGCATTTTAATCTCTTTGATGCAATGAATGATTATTAGTGCTTTATCTGAATGTCATACTTGTTTGCAAGAATATGTTATATGTTATCTCTAACATGCAACTAAATAAACTCTATCACAATGTAAGGAGGACTCATCTATAGAATCGGCATGTAGCAACTGAGACTCATCTGCAACAAGACACCTATAGCCAAAGGAAAACACACATATACAAAGCCATGATTATGGGAAATGTGATCAACAATGATGCTTCACCTGAGTTCACACCTGCTAGTAAAGAAGTAGTTATGACAACAAGAACGGATCTCATGCCAATGCCTAATTATTCTCTACAACTACAACTTGGAACTAGTTGATTTAATTTTACAACTAGTTGTTTGAATGAACAATTAGTTATGTTGATGTATTAGAACACCTTTCTTTAGTTCGATTGCATGCATATGAATCTCTGATTTCTTGGGAGTGATCTGGTACTCAATAAAAATGTAACTACTAGTTGAAGGAGTCTCTTCACGTCTCTACTAAATATAAAGAGAATGATAAGACTGTAGTAGACATTGATCCATAAGAAGGAAAATTTTGTAAGTTATATTCTATAATATTCATGCTGGTGAATAAAAATTTGGGTTCTATCATCTTTTTATAGACACAAGCCTTAGGAAGGGATAACACCCAAGGCAGGGCCCACTTGTGGTTCGCTAAACCCCTTTCCTTTTTCTTTGTTGTTTTAAGTTTTGTGCATGAGTAGATTAGAGTTGCAACAAATCATTTCTTTACTTATGAGTCATTTTTACCTACTTTATTCATTAGTTGTAGTATCTATTTTTATCTGTAACCTAGTTTAGTTTCAACATTATATTTTCTAGTTATTGTGACAAAAATCCTTTAGTTATATCTCTTGAACACTTGTAACTATGTATACAACATTAGCTGAAAGTGTTGAAATTCTACGTCCCTAGGTTTGATGAATAAATGATTGTGGATTAGTGAACAACATACTAATTACTACAAGTTAATTTGCACCACCATTTTTGGCACCGTTATTAGGGACCCTGCCAAGTTATAAGTCTGCTAAAGAGGGTTTTGATTTTTTAAAGTAGTCTAGATTTTAGGAATTTACCTCAGATTAAAATCCCCAAGTAATTACCTTTTAATGAGTTGAGTAGCTAATGCATGCACCGTCTAATATATGCCCATGGTAGATTTTTACCTAATACACAAGTAGCATAAATCTCTTCATTTACCTCTAAATATTTTGAAGAAGAAAACTCAGTACTCGGTTTGTTTTTTGAAGACAATCCTCTAAGTGATAGTTTGGTAGTTACTCTTGAACAGCTAGGGATGACAGAAGAAGTAGATCAAAATGCTTGAAATGGGGAAACCACTTTCAAGCTCCCCATCACTGAAAAAATGCAACTGCTAGGATGAAGAATATTTCTCCACCAGCCTTGCCAAATTTCCATGGAGCTATGTCAGAAGATCCAGACACCTTTCTCTTTGAGTTTGATGTTTTCTTGTATGAGCTATGATTATACCACTGATGCACATAATTCTAAATTATTTCCTGCAACACTCGAGGATGTTTCTTTAGGGTGGTTCATTAGATTGGGAAGGAATCTTATTACTATATGGGCACATAAGAAGAAGAATTTCCTCAATAAGTATCAATACTATTACCGACCAAGCAATAGAGGAAGAGATGAAATCTACTGAGAATGCAACAAAAAGAGGACGAACCGTTAGATGATTATTTGAAATGGTTTTTGTTATGTGTTCAGAAGTCAAAAACATACCACTGATATACCATCCAACTCCCTCAAATTGCTCTTTTTAAAGGGGCTCAGTGATGAAGACATGGATTCTATAAACTGATAGGAGCAGGAGACATTTCAAAGGCTAGTTTTGGAGATATATGTGATGCCTATAAGAATTATTCAAGAGCTAGCATAAAGAGAGTAAGGAATATAAGATCAAGAGGTGGAGTATCTACGAAAACAATGGGGGACATATCTAAGTCTGATATTGTTAGCATGTTCAAAAATATGAAGCAAGAGATTGTTAATGACATGGCTAATCAATTGGATTCTCTACATGCCAAAAATAAGAAAGAAGACATATAAGCAAAAATCACAGAGTACTCCCATGCATGTACAAGGAAGAAATTAGAGTGTAGATGCAAAGAATTATCGAGCATGTATCAAGAAAGAGAGGCTTCACCTGATTTCAAAATGTTGGAGACAAAAGATGGGAAAGTTTTCTATGTTTCTCAAAGGAAACCATAGCCACCAAGGCAAGGAGGTATGACACAAGACCCTATGCATTCATTTCAAAATTGGTCTAATAATTCATATATGCAGCTCCCACCTTGGGCTAATCATCAAGATTGTTCCCCATATCCTAACCAGTACTAACAACAGTTTCAACCTCTATATTAAGGACAACCATAACGACAATGGCAACAAACTCCCCAATCATGGCAACAACCATAGAGGGCAAGTGGAATAACCCACCTCCTAATTACTAGAATAATTATCAACAACCTCCTTATCACCAATAACAAAAAGCTTTGATTCTAATCCCTAATCAGAATCTCAACCAAAAGCTACGCAACTACCTACTCAACGAATGCCTAATCCTAACAATAAATTTTCTTAGTCACCTACTCCACTAAACCAACTCAATACCCTACTTATTCTATTGATATCAACAATATCCATCTTCGCTCAGGAAGAGCACTTCCCTCACCAGTTGGACCAACCATTACTGAAATTGCAGAGGAACCACAGTTGTTACATGATGACCCATAACAAGGATAGAAGACGTTGTAGGATGATCCGCAATAACCTACCCATAACTCTAACAAGCGTAAAACACATAACAATGAGCCACCATTTCCGAAATATTACAAGAGAAAAATACTGACCTCATATTAGAATATGATTCTGATTTTTTCAATCAGCTTAAGGACATTTTTGTCAAGATACCATTGATACAAGCTATCAAGGACATGCCTATCTACAATAAGCTAGTCAAGGACCTATGCATTAAGAAGCCAGGAAGGAAAAGGAAAGACCCATCTACTGTATAAGTCATTGGGAAATTAGCTGATATTATTCTTGGGAACTCAGTTCTTCCCAAGTATATTGATCCAGAATCCCTCTAATGAATGTCACAATCAATGATACAATGATAAAAAAAAACACCGATTGATCTGGGAGTAGAAATAAATGTGATGACAAAAATCATGGATGATTTGAAATTGGAAGGATTAAGACCAACAATCACAATCTTGTAGCTTGCATACAGTCCATAGTAAATTATAAAGGAGTTTTAGAGGATGTGGTAGTAGTGGTAGACTCCTAGGAGTACCGTGTTGACTTCATTTTTCTGCAGCCAAAAGAAAGCTTAGGAGGATATCCTATTATCCTCGTAAGACATCGTGGTTAGTAATCGTTGATGCATTTATTAGATGGAAATATGGAAATATGATCATCTCTAATGGAAGTGACACTAAAAATATTATACTCTACCCCCCTTCACAACCATTCAATGAATAAGATCAAACCGTTTGGGTGAAATAACCAAAAGAAGATCAGAATTCAGTTTAGCAACTCATGATGTTGGAGAATTCATGCATAATAGAATCAAAAGAGGAGGATGTTTTTATCTCAAATTTTCTATAGAATAAGTATGGAAAAATTGAAGAATAAGATGTAAATTGAATGCATAAGCTTCCATGAAAATCAACTAAAGAAATTATTAGATGCTAGATTCATATATCCAATCTCGGATAGTCAATGGGTGTCACCACTTGTTATTTAACCTAAAAAGAATGGAAAATAGAGGATTTTCATGGATTATAGGGAGATGAACACCGCAACACATGGATAATTTTAGTGGCGAATATTCGTAATATGGTGAATATTCCATTTTTGAAAAAATTGAAAAGACGAATTTTCTAGCAGATTCGGTGTCACGTTGACTGCTCGCCTAAAAATTACAGTTTAATTTTTTTAGGGGTCGGCTTCGCCTACCCTTGAAATATATCCCCTATATAATCCTAGATTATTCACGTGTAGAACACTTCTACTTCACTCATACCACCTAGGGGCATATCTATTATCAAGTACAATAAACTTGTGAAGCAACAGAGGCCAATACACAAAGTGTAGTTTTATAGATATTCATCAAATTTGTAGCTCGGTGAAAAGTATTGTTCTCAGATGCACAAAAATAAATTTCCACCGACGCATGTAAAGGAGATTTCATTGATGCATGAAAAGGAGAGTTTTTTTACGCTTGATAAGGAGAGTTTGTTGATGCGCAAGAAAGAGAGTTTGTTAACGCACGACGGGAGGCGAAGGCTGCAGATGTGCGACAAGAGATTTTCTGTTGTGAGTTAGCAAGGTTATTGACAAAGGCGATAGCAAACCTCGCTGATGCACATCAACAAGGTTTGTTTTCATGTGTCAACAACCTTGTTGATGCACGACTGAAAATATCCTATCGCGTGTCTGTAGCCTTTCTGTCAGGCGAAACATTAACACACAAACCCCAAAAAAATCACCTTTCAGTGAAACCGATTCTGAGGATATTCGCCAGGTATTTTCCACCTCGATTCACAAGAGGTCTCCTAAAATGAACCCTGTAACAACAAAAATAATCATTCCCACTTTCCTTCATTGATCAGGTACTTGACACTCTTGCTAGAAAAAAGTATTTCTCTTTTCTAGATGGCTATAGTGGCTATAATCAAATACAGATTGCTCCAGAGGATTGGGATAAAACCATGTTCACATGTCCACGGGAACTTTTTCTTACTTTGTTCTTCCATTTGGATTGTGCAACACACCTGCAACGTTTCAAAGGGAAATTCTAAGTATTTTCTCATATCTCACCAATAACTACATGGAGGTATACATGGATGATTTTACAGTCCATAATAGTACTTTTGATGAATCAATGAAGAACTTAGACAAAGTTATCAAAAGATTTAAGGAGCATAATTATCCTCAAGAAATGAAATTTTTTTATATGATGATGTCTTAAGGGATAGTGTTAGGTCATTCTATGTCATCTGCTAGGATCCAGGTAGATCTAGTAAAAATATCAGTGACTATAAATTTTCCAACACCCAAAAATAGAAGGATGTAAGGAGCTTCTTGGGCCATGTTGGGTATTACCAAAGATTCATCTAGGATTTTAGCAAAATTGTAACACCATTTTTTGGTTTATTATGGAATGATGTTGCATTTTATGGATAGAAAAATGTGAAGCTACATTCCAAGCATTGAAACAAATGCTAACCTATGCACCCGTGCTGAGAGGGCCAGACTAGAATTTTCCATTTCATGTACATACATATGCTTCATATCACATGATTGGAGTTGTTTTAGGCCATAAAGATGGGATGCTCAATTATGCCATCTATTATGTCAAGTAAGACTGTAACATGCTTTGATATTAACTACATAGTCACTGAGAAGGAATTCTTAGCCGTTGTATATTCCATCAAAACATTCAGGTACAATATCATGGCATATCCGGTTTTTATCGATAAAAATCATGTTGTCATTAAATTTTTGATCAAAAACCAGTTGTAAGTACTAGGATAATCAGATGGTTGCTTCTCTTACAGGATTTTGATGTAACAATTGTTGATAAGCCTGGGAAAGAAAATTTTGTAGAAGAATTTATCTCAAGAATGGAAAATAATAATGAGGAAGCAAAGTAGTGGATGATTCTTTCCTAGATGAGCACTTGTTTTCCATTTCCACCAAGACACCCTGGTATGATAATATAGCCAACTATTTGGTTTCAAGTAAGACACCTCCACACTATCTATATTCTGAAAAGAAATATATTGTAGAGAAAAGTGTGAATTTATCTTGGATAGTTGGTTTCCTATTCCACACATGGCAGGATAATGTTATGAGAAGATGTATTGATGATGAGGAAATTTATGATGTCCTCAAATCCTATCATAGTGAGCCATGTGA
This sequence comes from Taxus wallichiana var. yunnanensis, assembly GCA_018340775.1. Taxonomy (NCBI): domain Eukaryota; kingdom Viridiplantae; phylum Streptophyta; class Pinopsida; order Cupressales; family Taxaceae; genus Taxus; species Taxus wallichiana. The sequence continues at coordinate 6,041,642 of CM031236.1, forward strand.
AGGACACTTCATTGTAAAAAGAACAACACAAAAGGTATTAAAAACAAGGTATTATTGGCCTACATTGCACAAGGATGCAACATTATATGCAAGAAGATGTGATAAGTGCCAAAGAATGGGAAGGCCTACCAAATCAGATGAAATGCCATTATAGTCTCAGATAATATTGCAACCATTTGATAAATGGGGATTGGACTTTATTTGTCCCATTCATCCTAAGTCTCAAAAATAAAATACATCCTGGTATGCATAGACTACCTCACCAAATGGATAGAAGTTAAGGCATTACCAAATCAAAAGAGTGAAAGAGTTACAAAATTCCTATATGACCATATCTTTAAAAGATATGGAGTACGAAGAGAAATTGTCACAGATTAAGGTACCCACTTCACTGTTGAAGTTATTGCTGATTGAGCTATAGAATATGAAATCAGACATATGAAGTCCAAACCTATCCACAATCAAATGGCCAAGATGAAGTAACAAACAAAGAAATTGAGGCCATATTGACAAAAACTATTGTCATTGCATAGAAAGGATTGGTCATAAAGACTTCTAGAGGAAGTTTGGGAATTCAATACCACATGGAAGAAAACAACTAGATTCACACCTTTTGATCTATTGTATGGTAAGATTGTTGTCATCATTGAATTTGAGCATAAGACATAAAAACGTATTGGAATTAGGCATAGATTTTTCTAAATCATAGAGGAAAAGGGTTCTTCAACTCAATGAGTTGGATGAAATGAGGAGGCAAGTTATTCATAATACAGAGGTGGTACAGAAAAAAAAGGATCAAGTGGCATGATAGGTTCATCAAAACAAGGCAATTCCAAGAAGGTGATTGGGAACTTCTCTTTGACTCCAAATACAAGGACCACATGGGAAAAATCAGGACAAGGTGGTCAGGTCCATATGAGATTGAGAAGATATTTTATAATGGAGTTGTGAAACTCACCACCATTGATCCTGTAAGATTTAAAATACTTGGTAAATGGTCATAGATTGAGGTTGTACAAAAATCCAACCGATAAGAACACCTTCATCCAACAGTTCAGAGGAGGCCAAAGCAGAATGGAAATGAGAACATCATAATTGAGGACAAAAGTTGAACCTGTTGGTTCATCTTCTAATATTTTGGAGGAATGAGATATTTAGTGGCCTTGGTTTATTCAAACTTAATAGATACCCTAGGGAGGAATAAAAGTGATGTGATCAGCCTTCATGGTGATCAACACCACTCACTAACATGTTTTATTTTATTAGCATTTATGTTTTGCAGGATTTGGAGTATTTGCAGCAAGGAGTGCATAATCTCTGATGAAAGGAGGTGGTGCAAAGACTAGAATGTCCACTTGTAGCAACATGCAACCAAATCCCTATTTTTATTTCTTTTTATAGAACCTGATTATATGAAGATTCAAGAATCCAACTGTATGAACATGAAAGATATGAAGATAATCAACACCAAAATAATTCAATCTTCCCTCTTCAGAATTAATTGGATTAATTATGGAGCTCATTCTATACGGCATCACATGCAGCAACACCACCTAAAAAATACTATCGGCATCCATGCAATACCTTAGCATGCATCCAAAGGTGTGAAATCCAAACACGACACATGTCACAATCATTTGGCGTACATATCGAGTTAAGTGCACTTGATTTCCTTTAATTGAGTATCAATAGAATAATTATATTTAATTAATATATGTTCCCTATTGTCAAATAAAATTTATTGTCCATAATGTCTCACCACCTTTTTATTTGTGACCTATCTCCCATGTCATCACATGACCATCACTTCACATGGGTATACTTCAATTCAAATTAATACTTCCCCTTTCAAGTTGTGTGTGTACTTAGACTCAAATTTCAAAAAGGTAGAGCAATTGGTTCTTCCGTTCATTTGCATTTTGAATTTTCAGTGCAAAAAGAGAAACATCCTGCTTTGTAGAGTTCACAGAGTTGCAAAAATTTGCAATGGGGGAGATTTGATAAGGAATGAGCCAACGGATCATTCACAATTACGGAATCCACCACAAATCCTTCAGTATTTTCATGATAATGGTTGGATGGATTATATCAATAATTTTTAAGGTTTTAATGAGTTAATAGCTACAAAATTTTCCACTACATTTAGGTATTTTCAGGAAGTAGTGAAGGGATTTTATGTTAAGTCCGATGATGAAATACTGGCGCAAATGGTCACTAGTCCGCCAATAGAAGGTGAAATGTATCATGCGAAAGCCAATCTTGAAGAAGCTCGAGTAGAATTTGTAGACAAAGATGACAACTTCATGGCAGATAGACAAGGTACACTGCGTACTTCTTTAAAACCTTTCTAGGAAGATGTTTCCAATTATATCATAAAATATTTCACTTGTGAGGGTAGATATTCCGATTGAACATTGTCCATTTTAAATTGTTAAATCATTTGAAGAAAGGTAGACATGTGAATGTACCAAATTTCTTGCATGAGGGGTTAAAGAAGATGAGTAGAGAATCACAAAGCGGATGATTTTCCCTGTCCTACCTTTGTCTTGTAACTCTAGTTGTAAATCATGCATTGGGCGAGAATCTTACATTAAATTGGGGAGATTTCAAAAGAGAAAAACATATTGATGACTGTTAGGGAAGGGTAAAAATAAAATAAATATTTCCACTAGTTCTTCTATGCCTCCACTTGAAAACTTATATGCAGAAAACCCTACTCCTTCAGAAACCCCAGTTCCTACTAAAGCTTCCATACCTTCTGTAACACCAGCTAATGAAGAACCTTCACTTCCAGAACAAAGTCCTAGGCCCATATCTCCGATAGAGTTCTAGTTCCAAAGACATTGTTAAATATCTCAACCCCAGAATCTTCCTCCTCTAAGGGCAAAAGGAAATCTTCCTCCAAAGCCTCTAAGCCACAAAGAAGATCCCATAGACTCAAAACTAAAAATCCAAAAACTTCAAAGTCTGGGAAAAATATTCAAATATCCCTAGACAATGACAAGGAGAGGATAGATAGGAATGATGAAGCCATTCCAATGGAAGTTGAACAGGAAGTTCCCATAGTCAGAGATGCAAACATAACCATGGAGGAACAAAATAGTGTAGTTGAAAAGAAAAAAGAGGAAGAATTGGGTGAACAACCTAATAATGAGTGCCCTACTAAAGAAATTGAGGTTCAAACAGAGGTTTTTCATGTTGGGAAACCCATATGCAGCATGAAGAGGAGGTGACAGTTGATGAAATTGAATTATTAATCAATGATCATAGAATCCCTGAGGAAACAGAAAATGTTCATGTGTTGCATGAAAATGATTTAGTAACTAAAGCGAGTAAGGAAGCAACAACTTTAGCTACAGATGATGAAGAGAATTCTAAGGAAGTTTCATCATAAACAGTAACTACAACTCAACCCAGTGCCATGGATACTGAAGCTAGTTTACCACTTGATATAGAGGATACAATTGAAAACATTGTCTAGAACCTTGAGCTAGAAATTTCCCAAGAAACGTGTACACCAATGCACATAGATAACCCCCAATTGCTCCTATATCCTCATAACCTATGTCTCAAACCTCCAACCTGTAGCCATAGGTTATCATACAAGAAGTCTTCAAAGAGCCTCCTAGGCCGTCTATAATAATATGGCAACACAAACCAATTCAAAATATTGGGTGCAGAAATTTGAGAACTATTGTAATAAACTACAGAGAAGATGGGAAAGAGAAAAGGAAGAATTACTCTTCCAACACCAACAATATTTGGAAGAAAAGGATAGGCAACTAAGGGAAAAATACAATGAGATTGCATGGTTGAAAAAGAAACAAGCAGATACAATACAAGTAACCAATGAAATTTTCAAGTGTAGGCCACCATCAAGCATTTATTCTTTATTTCTAAAGGAACAAATGTTGCAATTAAAATACACTTGTATCAACAATGATATACCCTTTGATATCAGTGGAGCTAGGTCATTTTTAGAATATATATAAAAATGCCCCATGAAATACAATTACTTCTTTGTGAAATGTATATGTTTAATTATGCTTTGGAATATAACAGATACTTGATCACTATTTTTTACATTGGGGATGTGTGATTTGGGCACTATGTTCTTATTTCAATAATGAGCTCTATAGAGAAAAATAGATGGTTGAATACAGACAGTTGTGCAAAGAGCACCCATTAATGATTAGGGCAAATGAAAACAACACAAAGGCTATGATTGAAGAGTATGGTAAATTCATGAAAGAACATAAATCAAGCAGAGGGCATATAGGATGCGAGAAGAAGTCCATAATGAGGCAAGAGATCACATTAAGTACAATGGTGCAGAAATAGTACAGGAATGCAGAAGGAGATGGGAAGAAATACCACCAGAGTTGAAGAGAAAAGAAATGCATTCATATCCAAACATTATCCCAACTCTCCAGTGAATCAATCCATATATTCAGGTAGTAAAGGGATGTGGAAAAACTTGGTTCCCAATTGGATATTATCCACCTATTTTCCACTATCCAATACCTCATTGGTCTGGGGATAGAGAACTCAACGAGGAAGTGAAAGAAAGGATAATGGAATGTTATAGGAGGAATGCAAGTTACTTCTTTACAAAACCTAAGGTAACATCCATGCCAACTAAATTCAAGCAACTAGACAACATCATCTAGGCGGACCCCAAGAAAGAAAAGGATAAACAAGAAAAAGATGAAAAGGATAAATAAGAAAATCTTGAATGAGGTCATTCAATAATTTAAGTCTGGGGGTGTGATGAGACCCTCTAATTACCATTATAATTATCTCATCTATTATATATCTTGTATATGCCATACTTATTATCATTGTGATCATGTCAGACATTCCCACCGAACTTAAGTTTATGGCACTTATATATTAATTAGTATAACTATTACTAAGTTACTTTATTTCATGGATTTTGAATGTGTATTTTAATCTCTTTGATGTAATGAATGATTATTAGTGCTTTATCTAAATGTTGTACTTGTTTGCAAGAATTTGTTAAATGTTATCTCTAACACTCAATACCTTCATTCACTACTAAACCAATCCCTAAACTCATCTAATTGCATGTTATTCTTATTGAACTTAACTTTATCCTTTCAACTGACTTCTTTTCTTTACTAGCTTAGCCCAAATCAAGAAAATTTATTTTCAAGCTTCTTTGAAACTCTCCTAATTCTAAATACTTCTTATTCACCTCAAAGCACAATTAGTATACTCACAAAATGGATTCAAAGTTCCAAAACACAAGCTTATATCCTTCTTTTCAAAGTTGCTCTTAAGATAATGAAATGGCTATATTCATGGTTAGGAGAAATCACATGAATCCAGAAGACCCTACCAATTCCATTAGTACTCATCTTCCATCCTCAAGGTGTTCCTCAAAGTTTGAAGGTCCAACTCCTCTCTTATCTCCCTATAATTCAACTTTTGCAATTTCACCTCTAAACCCTTAACTACGTTTAGTACAGTCTTTTGCTGGTTACAAATCAGTATGAAGGAGGTTCCAAGACAAAATGAAAGTTATTATTGACACCCTTTACCAAGTTATCGATTTCGGTAAATATTCAAGTTTGAATTCAAAACCTATAACTTACTTCCTTTATTAACTTGCCTCCTCAATTAGCTCTACACACTGTGTGTATTGTCCTTTCGAGAACTGTCAAAATTATTTCCACTTTTAGCCACTGTTTCTCCAATTCTACTTTAAAATCAGTTAATACAACCTCTTACAGTAATATCTATCAAAATTTGAGTTAAATTTCAAATTTCATGGGGTTTTATCATGAAACCCTACCTGGGAGTCAATGTTCACACCTGAGAAGCCTAAAAGCTTATAAATGTTTTGTTTATTGGATTTAAGGTCTCATATTTCATGTCTAGGTTAGCATTAACATCCTTCAAGGTTATGAGCTAACAACTATATGCTAAGAAGATCAAAAATACACTTTTCAACTTTGAAGATCTCTACATCCTTACAAAAAGGTAGGATATATAGTCACACTCAAAGTATTTTTACTCACCAACTTAAAACCACTTCTTCTCATAGCATGAAACTTCTTCTAATGATATATCTCTACCATTCTCACATTCATAACTTACCAGTCGCTCTTCTTATAACTTGTTGCTCCAAAATGTCTCTAAATTGCTTTTACTTTGTCTCTGATAACAGTAAATACTCAACACTCGGATTTTAAGGAAATAAATTTACAAAACCACTTCTTTTTTGGTCTTCTAAGATTCTTTATGGTTTAGAAACCCTTCTTCAAATCTCACTCTTTCTTTAGAGTTAAAATTCCCTATTCAAAGTGTCAATAAAGTATGTATAGAATTGTAGCACAATCTTATTACCAAAGTCATCACTATCAAGCACTCACAAGATTAAAGATAACCATGCCACTTAGTAAGCAATGCAGATGAGCACATACCAAAACACACAAACTCCTTTTACATGGATTCCTATGGATTGAATGCCTAAAAATGAACTTGCAAAAGTTTTAGAATATTATCTCAAGATCTAAGACTGATCAAACTCTCACAACAGTGCCTTTCTTCAAAATCTTGGAGCTACAATTTTTTTTTCCTTCCTTCAATGGACCATTCGAATGGTAAGAGTAATTCATTACATTTAGGCATATATAAATTTTCTAGGTCCTGTCTAATCACTTTTTGGCTTCTAGAGCCTTTAATTAGTACATTTTTAGCATTAATTAACACCTTCAAGACCTAACTTGGAGTTAGAACTCAAGACCATAGGCCTAATTCAACCTAGGAGTGAACTTAACCTAAATAGGACTTGTCACATACTTTAATGCTCCAAGAAATACATTAAAACACCATCTACAAACCAAAATTTTCCTTCAATAGTTCAAATTGGCATTTGGAGGGAAATGGCCTAATTTGAAATTATGAAAGGATTAAACTAAACTAGCATACCCTATGGACCCTAGATGACTTATAACATCTATCAACCTACTAAGACAACCCAAAAATTTGATGACACCATCATATATACAAATTGAGAGTTGATGCTCCTGCATCACTTACTCAATTCACGATTTGCAGTTCTAATTTGGCATATATGCTTCATAGTCTTCTCGTGAATAGATATTGTCAAATAGATCTTGCATGTGTAAAATTCATACTCCCTAAAACTTCGTCTATTCTTTAACAATCCCTCTAGACATATGTTTTATTCCTAGTTTTATATTTGAATGTGATTAGACAATGAAAATATGAGGATTCTAGAGTTACAACCCCAAAATAAGGTTTCAAGAAGCATGATAGAGAAAATTTGACTTATCTTGCACTATAAACCTCTTCATGACTAGAATTCTATTGATTAAGATATGTACATACATGGTGCAGTTTCCTCTTTAGTATACTAAGTCTATAAATGCTCTCACAACTCAAAATAATAAATTTTTGTTGAAAATGCAAGGAAATCACTAAGAAAAGAGCATATTTCAATTGGGATACACAGTTGACATCAAAAATCACCAAAAATACATTCCTTTATGTCTTAATATATCTCAAACCATGCAATTAAAATAGAGGATAGTATATCATTTCTAACAATTCATAACTTTTTCACCAAATTCTCGTAGTGTTACCTAGAAAAATAATGTGTAACAATGAAAAATATCCCCCTTCTGGATTGTTGTCTATTTTCATGTTATATATCACCTATTCCATAGTTATGAAGATAATAAAACTTCCTAGAGCCTCCTTCATGTTTTTTATTTGAGGTAGATTACTCGAGATTTTCTTTTTACATACTAGATAGTGGGAATAGCTTTTCCAATCTTAGACATTTGTTACAATTTGATGGATTTTGACTTGTGTAATATTTTTTTTCTTGTATAAACCTCTTAGCATACATTTCATATTATTAAAGAACTTATAACAACACAAAAATGACTAATAATAAAATATGACCTTCCTTCATGAAGTTACATAGTAACCATTCAAATTTTCAAAAAAGTGGTTTAGAGGAAGGCCTCCCAATGCCTAAAACATAGTAAGAACACACTTCTAATGCCTTACTAGGATTATTTCTTGGCTTACTGAACCTTCTAAATTCTAAAAGGTAAAAATAAAACTGTATTGCAATAACATAAGTGATGCACTTGCATAAAAAATGCATCAACAACCCCTGCTCAAGAGATATAGTTAGCAAGCATAAAAATGAGGTGTATTCAATGGTTGTCATAGCCAATAATAAGAAACTCATATCATCTTTTTATAATTATGGAAACCCATCATTAATCACATCATTTAGCTTGTTAGTGATGACGTACAAGTTAATATATCAATCGGGACACCTTGTAACTTTATTGATGATTGGAAATAGACTAATGGATCTAGGTTTGATTAGTTTCCTGTCAAATTATTAATATTCACACTTTCCGTAATACTTGGACTAAGTGAGACTTGATTAAAAATGGAGCTGGAATTTAGTTGAAAATAGGTGGATCAAGATTTGCAACAATATTTGGAACTTGAAAGATGAGGACAACTTTAAGCTTCTAAATTATGCGTTACTTCATTAAAACCCCCTTGTCATTGATCATCTGCAATTCATAAATGATTTTAAGCCCTCTTGTCCTTTGTAAGAGAAAGGAAACGGTTTTGCACGCATTATGAAACTACAAAATTATCAAATCCATTTGGGGAAATTTTTAACATGATTTTACTTCTCTCTTCTATTGCTAGATTTCATGGAAACAAGATCTTCTTGGACTAGGAATTTTCATTAGTGACATTTCAAATACTTTTAGATAAATCATCAATATACATATTATGATAAATAGATGCTACTCATGTTTCTTTACCAGTATATTTTCTTTGTTTATTTTCATGATTGGTTGTAATTTGACATTGTTTTGTAGATGGAATACCTATCTTATATTATTCAAGCTAATGTCATGGATAACACATTCTTGCTTAAACAAGTTAAAGATATTATTTGGGAAGTCACCCAACTTGCCACAAAACAAAAGGAGTCAGCTAAGAAAATTCAGGAGCTCAAACATTTATTTAACTCTTTATATGAATTGGAAAAAGAGAGAATTCAATAATATATTTTTTTGGAAATATTACTTGTATGATGTTTATTCATCAACCAGATTCCCTGAGTCGTAACTAGTCATTAATATCTAATGAAAATTTTCCTCGTGTATATTTGGTAATAATAGTAAGGTAAGAGGACTTGCTTTAAAACACAAACACCATAAACATTTGGTTGAAATAAAGAAATAGTGAATATAATTTACCTATTTGGACTCATCCTCTAATATATTTCCCATAAAAATATGTTATCTAATTAAATTTCTCATAAAAACCACCAACTTACATATAAAAAGAAAACACTCACAATGATTTTGCCTTTGTTTATCTAGTTCATCTTGATTAATTGTGTATTGGTAGGTTTTCCTTTTGAATCCTATTATTATATTTTATCTTGATTAGATTTTTTACTATTTAATATTCACCATTACATGTGATCTTGATACACATTCTTGGCCCGCCATACACTAGCCTTTACAAATTCAGCTTATGAACCATCTCAGAAGCTACAAGATTATATGTATCGCCATTATCTGTAATTACCTTGCAGTACTTACCTTTGGATTTTCAAGTTGTTATAAATAAAGTTTTTCTTTTTGTAGGTTCTTGGGTCTCCTTGAGGAGCTTAAGCAATATCCTCTTCATGAGTAATAATTCACTAATTTCAAGAGAATCTTCATAAATAGTTGAACTCTCACTTTCTTCCTCATCTACTTGAGCTATATGAGCACTTCCTTATCTTGAAGATGGATTCTCATGGCATTCATAAGATCTATGACCAAAATTTCCACATTTGAAACATATACCAATGAATTCACTTTTTTTACCTCTAACAAATGATCTCATACATCTGAATGAGTAGCTTCCTCTTGAAGATTATTCTATCCTTTGTGATTTTTTTATTTCTTCTATTTGTGTCCGCATTTGACCTCTACCGCATGTTATCATCTACCTTTGAATGTTCTAACTCTACCCCTTGATATCTAATTGTATCTTCTTGAAAACATTTCTTCTTCTCTTAAGGCATATTGGTATGCCTCTTCGACTGATTTTGGCATCAAAATATCAATCTCATCTTGGATAGTAATTCTTAATCCATTAAGATATTTGGAAACTTTCTCACTGTCATCCTTAATATGACAAGCTCTAATGGTCAATCCATAGAACTTATGTATATTCCTTTATTGAAATCTCCTTTTTCATGAGATTATGTAATATTTTGAAAATATTTATGTTATATTCCTTAGGAATTAATATTCCTTTCAATTTGACCACCATCCTATTCCATTTCATGATATTGGTCTTTCCTTTATTCATTATTTCTTCCTGCAATCCATCCCACCAAAGAGATACATGACCTTTCATCCTGGTAACAATAAATTTTACCTTCTTATCATCATCCACATTCTCATACTCAAAATATTTATCCATGGAATTAATCCAATCTATCATCTCTTTAACATTTAAGCTCCCTTCATACATAGGAACTTCCAATTTTGGTTTAGAAGTGGCTTTCACAATGGCTTGAGCAAATCTATCTTCTATAGTTTCTTCCTCTACTACCAATTCTTCTATTTCATCTCTAGTTTTTTCTTCTCTGTCACTAACATATCCAATCTCGATCCTCTCTTTTGAGTTAATTCAACCTCTTGTAGTCTTACCCTAAGTTCTCTTGTCTCCTCCATTATTATATCATGAGTAGGTTGTCTTCTTCCTCCTCTTCTTGTTATTCCCATTTTTACTCTCTTAATGACTCTATTGTCTCTCTTAACTTAATTTTTATACGACCTTGCACTTACACAAGATTATATTATTTTTCAAGAGCTAACCAAGATCAGATACAAAATTTTATACCTATACTTAGTTTAAAACATATTCAATTTGAGAGAAAATGTAATATTCCTTTCTTGCAGCAAGATTCTTAGTTTTATGAGATGGTTTCTAGTTGGGATGAAGCTTTAGTAAGATAATATTTTTTTAGTCTTTTAGTAGTCCATAATTCTTTAAGTTAGAATAATCTATTGATAATTTTATCAATTATATGTATATGCATTTGAAACTGATTTAGTTTTTCTTTACTACTTATATCCCTATTTGGGGTTGATCCTTTGTTAATTTCTCTTCTAGAAGATATCATTAAAAATTAAGAGATGCTTAAAATACCAATTTAGGATTTATTTCAAGATATATAAACTTAAAGGGGGTTTATTTGGGGAAATCTTACCCATTTCACTGATTTACAATTCCAATTAGGCCTATACGCTTCACAATCCTCTCTGAAAATATATTGTTAAATAGATCTAGAGTTACAACCCCAAAGCAGGGTTTCAAGAAGCCTGATAAAGAAATTTTGACTTATCTTGCACTATAGACCTCTTCACGACTGAAAATATATTGATTAATATTTGTACATACATGGTGAAAGTTTCCACTTTAGTAAACTAAGTCTGTAAATGCTCTCACAACTCATAATAATAAGATTTTGTTGAAGATGCAACGAAATCACTAAGAATAAAGCAAATTTCAATTGGAATACATAATGACATCAAAAATCATCAAACATAAATTCTTTCATGTCTTAAAAAATATCAAACCATATAATTAAAATAGAGGATAGTATATCATTTCTAATAATTCATACTTCTTTTACAAAAGCGTGGAGTGTTACCTAGAAAAAAATCTATAACAACAACAAATATCTCCCTTCTTGATTTTTATGTCTCTTTCATGTTATATCTCACTTATTCCATATATAGGAAGAAAATAAAAACTTTCTAGAGTCTCCTTCATGTTATCTATTCGAATTATATTACTAAGATTTTCTTTTTACATACTAGATAGTAGGAATTAATTTTCCAATCATAGACATTTGTTAAAATTTGATGGATTTTGACTTGCACACTATTTTGTGACAAAGTATAAACCTCCTATTCTATGTTTAATGTTATCAAAGAACCTATAACAACTCTAAAGTGACTCAATCAAATACAACCTTCCTTCATGGAGTTACATAGCAAGTATTCAAATTTTCAAACAAAGTGGTTTGGAGGGAAGGTCTCCTAATGCCTAAAACTTACTAAGAACACACTTCTAATTCCTTTTTATTGGCTTATTGAACCTTCTAAATTTTACAAGGTACAAAACAAAACTTTATTTCCATGGCATAATTGATGTAGGTCTACATAATAAATGCTTCAAAGAACACTTTGCACAAGAGAAATATTTAGCAAGCATAAAAATGAGGTGTGTTCAATGGTGTCATGGCCAATAATAAGAAACTCATAGCATCTTGTTGATAATTATGAAAAAACCGTTATTAATCACATCATTTATCTTGTTAGTAATGACATACAAGTTAATATATCAATCAAGACAACTTATAACTTCATTGATGATTGGAAATAGCCTAATAGATCTAGGTTTGATTAGTTTCCTATAAAATTATTAATATTCACCTTTTCCATAATAATAACATGTAAGTGAGACTCGACCAAAAATGGAGTTGTAACTTTGCTTAAAATAGGTGGATCAAGATTTGTAACAAGATTTGGAATTTGAAAGTTGAGTTCAACTGTAAAATTCTTACTTGGAGGTTACCTCATTACAACCCCCATGTCATTGATCATCTTAAATTCATCAATAATTTTAAGCCCTATTGTCCTTTTGAAAGAGAAAGGAAATGGTTTTGCACGCATTATGAAACTACATAATTATAAAATCCATTTGGAGCAATGTTTAACATGATTTTCCTTATCTCTTCTATTACTAACTTTTGTGGAAACAAGCTCTTCTTGAACTAGGAATTTTCATTAGTGACATTTTAAATACGTGTAGACAAATCATTATTATATATTTTATGAGAATAGATGTTACTTGTGTTTCTTTACCAATTATTTTTATTAGTTATTTGTCATACCTTGGTTGTAATCGACATTGTTTTGTAGATGGAAGCCCTATCTTAGATTATTCAAGCTATTCTCATGGATAACAAGTCTTGGTTAAACAAGTTGAAGATATTATTTGGGAATTCGCCCAACTTGCCATGAAACAAAATTAGTTATCTAATAAAATTAAGGAGCTCAAACATTTCTTTATCTCTTTATATGAATTGTTAAAAAAGAGAGCGATGCAAGATTATGGCATACAAATTCATACTAGTTTTCTAGTTTATCGTTCCGTCAAATTCAAGTATTTGAATAATTATAATGGTTTCCACCATAATTTAAAATTGTAAGAGAGAAAAGTGAATGTGTAAGTGAGTTGGTTAAGTCCTATGTAAGTGTGAGCTAATATAGCTATGTAGGTGGAGGTTGAAATATCCTAGGATCAAGTTGTTATTGTTGTAAGAGGTAAAATATGGAGTAATGGTTCCTATTTCCTAGCATGGGTGAGAGAATATCTCTCAAAACATGGAGCTTTGGTCAAATTAAGGAAGGAGGATAAGAAATTTCAAGCTTATGAAGTGGATCAAGGTGCATGAGGTCGAATGGAAGTTGGAGAAAGACTAGGAGATGAAATTCTAGCCTCAAGAAGTAGAGAGGTCGGAAGTATGAAGAATGCAATGAACATGTATGAAGAAATCTTGTATTTTTAGTCATGAATAAAGTCATATATGAGTTTCATGACTATATAATGATGTTTATACTTCTACCTTGCATGTATGAATGATCTCAGATGTATGCATGTTGTTTTGATGAACTTAAATTATAGATTGGGTATGTTCTTGTTGACCGTGTGCTAAGAGGGTATGATAGGGCATTGATGGAGAAACCCTTAGTGCAATGTAAAGCGTTGAAAAAAATATTAAATGTTAAACTAGGAGGATTTCGTAGGTGGCAAGGAGCATGAGAATATTTTTGTAATTTTTGATGATACATATTTTGAATTTTGTGGCTCAAAGCATTCTCTCGGCCTCAATGTAGGGCTTCTTAGAACTATTAATTCCACTAATAAAAAGCTTGAACTTTTGTGAAACTTTATGTCCCACATTAAGGAAGAATACCCCCAAATTTTAGAGTGAATTTAATTTTCCAACAAAAGTTATGCATGTCTCGTGTTTTGGCCGAACAAGAAAATGTAAGTGTATAGGATAGTGGGTATAAATGGTAGAATTTTCACAAATCCTTCGCCATATCGATATACTTGTCATGAATGTGACATGAGGCATAATTAAGGTATTGGAATGAGTTTGAGGAGGAATGCAAGAATAAATTTCCATTATCCTAGACAAAAGACTAATTGTGCATGAAATGGGATCCAATTAGATCACTAAGAAAATTAGAAAGGGAGAAATGTGCAAAATATACATAGATCAAGGTCATAATATTTTGGGAACATCTAATCCTTTTCTAATGGTATCTGTAAACCATGATCAAAAGCCTTGATAAATCTTTGTTTGCACATTAGTAATTGGTTTGGGTTAGAAGGAGCCTAGAACAAGGTGATAAAGAACTAGAAGAAAATCTAGTGCATGATGAACCGATGTTGGATCTAAACCTCTGTTCCAGTACCATGATAAAATATGTATGCATGATCTTATAACCCTTATGCTTAATATGCCTTCAGTTGTGGCCAAATTCATGGAACAAAGGACTATAATGGGCATGAATGGGTCTTGGTGTAAGGAATCATCTCACAATGTGTAGCTAAAAGTGTTAGATATTTATAGGGTAGTGAATCAAGTGATTCCAAGGTGTTATAATTAATTCTAAGTGTTGTTATAACAAATTCTCAATATCCTTCCCACACCAAGTGACAAATATGGTATGTTCTTAAGAAGAAAACTTCAAGTGCATGTTCTAGAATAGGGAGTGAAGGTATGGTTCCAAATATTGATCCTTTTTAGTATGCATATGAAGTAGGTGTACCAAGATGTATTGAATATAATTTCTCATTAACTAGTTGATATCAATGTGGAATCCCTTTTTTTCCTTTAAGGTATGACTTCTACAAAGCCTAGACAAGTTCTTGACTTTTATGAGATCATGAAAGAGTGTTGAGATGAATATCTTACTAGATATATTGAATGGATCATTTACAAGCTAAGTGGACTTTGAAGACCCCTATCTCGTAATGAAGCTATTGGTTTGGTGATCATGAGAATAAGAATATTGATTACTTAAAAATTCAGCATCTAGACACCTTGGTAGTGCATGTAAACTCCATGAAAGGGTGTAAGACAAAGAACCAATACTTTCATACATGGTTAATTTTCTTAGAAGATGTCAAGCATGAAGAAACTCAGCAATCCTACTCTTAACAGGCCTCTATTTTTCTAGACAACAATATTCTTGAATGCACATAAAGAAGTATAGGACAAAACAAAGATCAATAAAATGTTATGTTTATGGAGCCTATTTTCATGTTAGAGTATGGTACATCTTCCATGTGTTACACTCGAGTATTTTCATGGGTGGTTTATTAACCCATGGGTAATGGGTAACCGTTATGGGCTGTTTTTGGGCCTATGGTTTTTTCGGCCTTTTGCCCATTGTTTTGATACCCACGGTTTTTGCCCTTGGTTTTGATACCCACGGTTTTGTATCAAACTGCTTAAGCAGTTGTCTATTTATATGGTCTTATGCATATGATAGATGTACAAGTAAATGTATTACAGATGTGTTTTGAATTCGGGTTTGAATTCTGTCAGAGTTTGTTGAGCATAGCTCAAACGGATCTGGGTATTGTATTGAGAGAGTGAAGGCTTGTAATAAAATCGAGCAAGTGATTCTTGGTGGACGTAGCCCAAATTGGGTGAACCACGTTAAATATTGTCTCTACGTGTTGTGGTATTTATTCGCACTTTTATTTGAGATCGTAATATTTTTCGCATATTAGTTTCTACTATTGCGATTCGTGAGGGATTATTCCGCATATTTTATCTCTTATTTCCTAACATAAAAGAAATGAAGCTTATAGAGATTAAGGAGATCAAGATAGAGAAGATCTATGATTATATGGTGTTGATTTCCTCTCTTAACACCAAAAACCTATTGTCATGCAAAAATAATGTAAGGCAAGATATCGATACATCTCAACAAGATAGGGCTAATATAAGAGGTTACACCATTGTGGTATTAGAGAAGATGATACAATTGTATTTCCTTATTCTTTTGTTAATAAGTACATGAGATTCATGATTAAGAAGAATTTTTGTGCATGTTGTTGCAAAGAAAGGGCTGATGACTACTGCTATACAAAAATTGTAGGTTTGTGAAGAAAGAAGAGAAGCTAAGAGAGGCTTAGACAAGAGCTAGTGAAGCTCAAGAAGTGAAAGGAGATCTTCATAGTCATAGAAAATCCAAGAAGCTGTGATCTAGTAGCTTGAGGTGAAAAGACTCAAGAAAGAGAGAAAATGGAGATAGAAACAGTGGAGAGTGATGAGAGAACTCTCTAGAGAGAAAGAGAGAAAGAGAAAGAAGAGAGAAGAGAAACACCAAAGAGAGGTGGAAGAAATCAAGAAGATAAGAGAGAGAATTGAAGAATTAGAGATGATGATGGACACCATGATGAAGATACCAATCCAAGGAGTTGGATGGAGGATGAAGAAAAGAGTAAAGTGGCCAAGTGAAGCTACTTGTGAAGAAAATAAGGAAAAATATTATTGCCATGAAGAGAGAGAGAGTGAATCACCATGTGAAGATGAAGAGGTGATAAAGAAATTTCTCATTGTGGAGAACAAGGAAAAGAAAGAAGTGAAAAGAGAAGGTGAAGTGCCAAGAGGAGCACTTGAAAAGATGAGAATTTCCATGAAAGAGGCATTCATGGGGACCTTATGGTCTCTTGTTTTTATATCTAATGTTGTCTTTGAATGGGTACATGCAAGTATAAGAAGCCTCTTGGAGAAGGTCAAGAGAAAGACCTTGAAAATTGAGAATATTGGTGCAGGAGAAGCCACCAAGCAAACAAGTGAATGTGTAAGAAAGAAAGAGGATGTTTCTGATATCTACCTAAAAGAAGAGATGCATTACCTAATGCATGAGAAGTGTCTTGAAGACCTTGAACCAATAAATGATGAAGATGAGTTCTATGAAGCCATGGAACATTCAGAGGAAGCAAATGAACAGCCAAGCATGCAAGAAAAAGATGGTGTAAACAAGAAAGAAGCAAAGAAAACCAATGAATCCATGGAGCAGCCTATCAAGAAGGTAAAAGTGAATGCAAATGTGAATCTTTCTCATAAACATGTAGTTTTTGATGTACATGCTAGAGAAGAAATGAGTATGATGAAAAAATCAAATAGACCAATTGATCATGGATACATAGTGCCAAAGTGGATAGTAGAGTGCACACGTAAGCAACATGTGATTGAGAGGGCATGTTTGAATGTTAATTTTGAGTTTTATCACAAGCATGCAAGTGGACAAGATAATAAAAAGACAAATAAAGTTGATCTCTCAGTATTGGCACAAGAACATGGTTATATAGTACCTAAATGGCTCAAGAAGTTAGATGATAAGACAAAGACACAGGTGTGGATGCCTAAGAGCATCGGGAATGGTAGAGAAACATCTCAAGAAGAGGTAGATGGTGAAAGGATGATGATTGCACCTAGAAGCTTGTGGAGAAAAATTGAAGTAGGTTCAAGCAAGCAAGAGCATGAGGCTGAAATGAAGAGCATAGAAGAGGTATTCCATGAAGACAAAGAGCATAAGAGGTATACTAGGGAGGTGAAAGGTAAAGGAATTATTTTTGATGATTTGTATGATAATGATCATGAGTGTAATTCTGATTTATCTTCTCAAATCAGTTTGAATGATGAAATGTGGAATGATTTGTCTATGAAGACTAATATGTAATAGGGTGAAAGTTCTAGATTTACTAGTGAAGGCCACAAAGTTATGATCAAAGAATGATGCAAAGTGAAAATATGTTGAATGAAGGTGATGATAGCTTCATGAAATAGGAAGTAATGAGAGAGTATGCTGCTATAAACCAGAGATTGGAGGATGAAAACAATGATCTAGCACCCAAATTTGATGAAATCAATGATGAGATAGATGATGGAGTCTTGAATGAAGAGTTGAGAAGGATAGAAGAATTGTTGAATCCTTCTAAGGGGCTGTTTTTGAGCTCATATCAGACTGAGATTTCCAATTTTCAACATGAGGAAGAGACAAATCAAGGGAGAGAAAGAATGAAAAAGACCAATTTGAACATGGTCAATGAAAAACAAAAAGAAATAAAAAAGAAGAACACCCTAAAATCATTCAAAAGGATGAATGGCCTCACATTTTTTGCATCGACATTTTGTTATTGTTGTGAATATAGGTTTGGAAAGTGTTAAGATAATTCAAGCACCTAAATCACTAAGAGAGTTCATGAATGAGGAAGAACCAGAAGACATGGAAGATATACATGAAGCTGAGGCATGGACTTATGAAGATGAAAAATAACTGAGGAGAAGAGCATACCAGAAAAGAGAGAAGAGAAAGAAAATGAGAGTGAAAAACAATTTCAAGAAAATAAAAACACTAGCATTGGAAACAAAGACTTGGGATCTAGGTATATAGTGAAGAATAAAGGATGGAGAAGACATTTCATTTGAATGGAGTTCAAATCCTTTCTAGTGGGGAAGTATGATGCAGAAGAAACTTCAAGATCATGAAAGACAACCAATCTCCTTATGGCATACAAATTCATACTAGTTATCTAGTTTAGCTTTCCCTCCAAATTCAATTATTTGAATAATTGTAATGGTTTTCACCATAATGTAAAATTGTAAGAGTGAAAATGGAATGTGTAAGTGAGTTAGTTAAGTCCTATGTAAGTGTGATCTATTATGGCTACATAGGTGGAGGTTGAAATATCCTAGGATCAATTTTTTATTGTTGTAAGAGGTCAAATATGGAGCAATTGTTCCAATTTTATAGCATGGGTGATGTTCCCCTTAGCTCAACATAGTCCTTCCTATCATGTTCAGGTAGTTCTTGAACCTAGGAACATTCAAATGTATAGCCCACAGTCCTATTTGATGCATGGATATTATACTCTTGGTTTTCTCAACCCATAAACCTTCTTCTATCTGTCATAGTCCAGCTCATGCATATTAAAAACTTCACTATCATTCTTGAACCTCCAAGCATACTCAATGCTCCACATGACATCATCATCTGCCCTGTTTAGACCTCTAATTCATGTTCAAGTTCTCTTTCTCCTATGTTATACTTAACACCACCTAATGGATTCAATTGGGGCATCCACCTATCTGTGATCAATTAAAACTCAACTACCTAAGATAGTTTAGTTCAAATACCTTCTAAGTACTCCAAACATTCATATGATGGCATACCTATAGTTTAGCTCTCCATTCACATGTTTGCAATATTAAGAACTTGCCTACACTGGCATGATTAGTATTTTGAAGGAAACAAGAGGGCGTTTACCTGATAAAAACCAAGTATATGTCAAGTGACCTCCGTTCACCTTGTTATCTTTGATCACATGCATGAAATATAAAAGCATCAACCAATCATAGCAATACTACCTTGTACTATGTTAGGTTCATAATTGACTCCTTACTCATATCATGATTTTCATTGGATATAAAGAGTACTAGTTATCATATTGGCAAGTTGCAATAATGAATGAATTATTATATGAATGTTCAAGCCTCCTATCTTCACACACAATACTATTTTATACTACAAAACCCATTCATGAGGTTACTAGCACATATACCTATTAAGATCTCTTAGACATAATTTACCTTACAATGGATTCATTCTTCAATTAGAGTCACAAGACCATTCGTACCTAGTAATACATGTTAAAGGTATAAAATCCAAACGTTTAGGCTCCTCTATGATTGTTCTTGCAATGGTCTTCAAATTGAATTCTTAATGCTCTGTGCCAAGCTTCTTATGGTCCTTATTGCCCAACTCAAGCCCTAAAATACAAGTGGAAGGATTTTATGCCTTAGATCCTTGTTCTATTGACATCTTTCATCACGTTTGGAGTGATATAGACCTTTCAAACACTGATTTTATGGCAATTTGTTTCCATCTTCCTCTGATCTCTAAACTCTTCAACTTTGGAATTATCCACAGTATCAAAAATTAAACACTCTTGTTCTACTTTCTATTAGAAAATGATAGAGATAGCTAGTGAATGAATTTTACTTGTACTTAGAGTCAACAATTGTAGGAAAGGAAAGAATATAAGCTCA
This sequence comes from Taxus wallichiana var. yunnanensis, assembly GCA_018340775.1. Taxonomy (NCBI): domain Eukaryota; kingdom Viridiplantae; phylum Streptophyta; class Pinopsida; order Cupressales; family Taxaceae; genus Taxus; species Taxus wallichiana. The sequence goes on from CM031236.1 coordinate 6,061,899, forward strand.
AAAACACCAAAAAAAATTTATCCTTGAAACCTCCAGAGGAGGAAAACCAGTCAAGAAGGGCAATTGCTCTTTCTTCCCACTTTTATTGTCCAATTCAAACAATAAGTACAAAAATTGCAATAAGTATGAAATAGAAGTAGATAATATCTCACACTTCCTCCCAATTACTTGCTTGCTTTGTCTCAACACTCCTTTCTTCTACAAAAACACAATTCTAGCACTAAGACCTTCTTGCTCACTTGCTTTCATGCTTCGATGATCTTATTGTCTTTTAAAAACACATATTTATAGCCTTTCTCATGTCCTCTTATGCACTGGAGAATGCGAAAGGTCATGGAGGAGAAGAGACATGAACAACATTTCAAATTCTAAGGCTGTTCTTTTCATATTTTATTTTTATGTCCAAAAGAGCCAGGACCGCCACCCAATGCAAACTGGTGGTCCCAGGACCGCCACCTTGGTTGGGCGGCGGTTTTGTAACCGCCGCTCTGCACACTGGTGGAGGTCTTGTTACTATAAATAAAAACCTCCGTGTACTTATTTTCCTTCTTCATGCTGACTAATCTGATGAAGTAGAGTCCTTTTGGATCCCTGTGGATCACACCTCCCATACTTAGGAGGATTTTGGTTCCACAAAAGCTTGCTAGGGGAGTAGATGAGGAAATAATTCCCTCACTTGCTCCTTCGAGTACCACCAGGCCTGCCTTGGTGTCTTTCCTTTCAGTCCAATCTACCAAGACTCCTGTGGACCTCTCCTAGTCTCTTTGACCTTCTACTACAAAGCACTACATCCTCCTCCAATTCACCTCGTGAGTCCAAGACGCAATCCTCAATGGAAGGTAGCAAATGTAGTTCTTCATCTTCATCTAGCATGGATGGCTCATATAGGTGCAAGTTTTCGTAGTTTACTACAGATTACATCCTCATAAATGATGGTAAATTAAGTCAAAAATAATTTTCTCCAACCTTCTCTAATATGGTGAAGGGCCCATATCGTAGTGGTTTGAGCTTCTGTGCTTGACCTTGTAGTCTCTCTTTTCCCAAGTAAAGCCAAAATCTATCTTCAACATGAAGCTTATGTTCCCTCCTATGTTGATCGTGCCTAGTTTTGTACTTGACTTGAAATTTCTCTAGTTGTTCTTTGACTTTGAGATGGATTTTCCGGATCCTCTCAATGAATTTTTTTTCTCTAGTCACCTATGTTTATCCTCTCTCCTTCTCATCTGCTGCCCAACTGCTATGTCCAGTGGATTTGTAGGTACATATCCCAATCATGCTTCAAACGGTGACTTCATATTGGATGTGAGTTCTTCTCGGTTATAGGAATGCTAAATGTAGGCTAAGGACTCATCCCAAGTCCTTGGGTATTTTTGTTATACCCTCTGATCAACTGTACCAAATTCTTGTTCACCACCTCTATTTTTCCATCTGTCTGTGGATGGAAAGTTGTACTCCTTTGTAACCTGGTATCCATATTGTCCCACAAAGTAGTCCAAAAATTCCCCAAGAACCTAGAATCCCTATTAGAGACAATAGACTTTGGCAAACCAAAATGCACCCATAAATTAACAAAGAAAAGATTTTTTGCCTCATGTAAGTTTACTGTCTTTTTACATTCCATAAGAATACGCATCTTACTGAATCTATCAACAACAACATAGAGATATTCATGGCCATGTTTAGACATAGGTAATACTCCTACAAAATCCATATAAATGTCCTCCCATTGACGAGTAGGTATTGGAAAAGGCATATACAAACCCTCCTTCCTAGTCTTAGGATTGCTAGTACAACAAAGTTTACATCCACGTATAAATTTTGATACTTCTTCTTGCATATTGGGCCAATACACATACCTTTGCAAGTGGGCTAGGCTTTTACCAACACCGAAATGTCCCACTACTTTCGAGGTATGTGCTTCCCTCATCAATATAAGTCTTTCTTCTTTAGGCACACAAAGCTTCCCCCATCGGTAGAGCAGACTGTCCTTGAGATAACAATATTTGATCCCTGTCCTTTCAATCCCTTGGGACTGTAACTTATAAAATGTCACCCCAAAGTCTCTATCTTGGGCATATGCCTCTCTAAAAGCTTCCCTCGTGAAGGGCTCAATCTGAGAGATAGTGGCCAAACATGAGAACTTCTCTTATGTGGGTGGCCTATACAACATGTCTCGCCACCAAATTTGTACTACCCTCCTTGTATTTGATCACTAGATGGGCTATGAAGAAACCCCATCTATTTGTAGTGCCTTTTTTGCTGCAATTTAGACTGTGCTTACAAATACTAGAGGGTTTGTGGTCGATGAGCACAATAGTTTCTTTACCCAACAAATAATACTTCCATTTTTATATTCTGAACTAGTGCATACATTTCCTTATCATATACTGAATATTCTTTAATTGCTAAAGTGAAAGTTTCATAAAGATATCATACGGGTTTACCTCCTGAAGCAACACTGTGCCCATAGCATAATCATTGGCATCTGTCTCTACTTCAAAAGGCTATTGTAAACTAGGAAGAGCAAGTACTAGAGCATGAATAATCTTGTATTTCAATAACTCAAAGGATTTTTCTTGTTCCTTACCCCATTCAAAACCCTTACTCTTTGCGGCCACTATGTGTAGAGGTGTTGCAATCACAGAGAAGCCTGAAATGAACTTCCACATGTACTATACTACTCCCACAAAACTCCTAGTCTCTATGGCTCCTGTTGGTGTTGGCCAATTAGTGATGGCTTCCACCTTCTTTGGATCCACTCGTAGCTCTCCTCCTCCAACCACATGCCCAAGATAGATAAGTGACTATTTGGAAAATTCACATTTCTTCATATTACAAAGCAATTGTTTCTCCTTGAGAACTTGCAAGACTTGTTGTAAATGAGTTAGATGTTCTTCCCATGTGGCACTAAAAATAAAGATATCGTCTAGATATACAATGACACATGAATCTATGTAATCCTGAAATACATCATTCATCAATCTCGTAAATGTTTAGGTGCATTGCATAACCCAAAAAGGAAGTACTAACCATTCATACAAACCCTATTTTTTCGGAATGCAATCTTCCATATATCCTCCTCCTTCATTCTGACTTGGTGATAACCTGACTTGAGATCCAACTTCATGAAAATTTTGGCATGTTGAAGCTGGTCCAAGAGATCATCTATGTATGGAAGTGGATATGTGTTCTTTATGGTGATCTTGTTCAAAGCACGTGAGTCGATGCACATTCTCCAAGAACCATCCTTCTTTCGCACCATCACAATAGGCGAATGGACGGTGAGGTGCTTGGACGTATCACCCCTTGGTTTAGTAGTTCTTAGAGTTGTTTCTTTACTTCAAGTACTCTCAAGCAAGGATTGCCTATACAACCCGATGTTTGGTGGATGGGATTAAGGCAATCACTAAATCTCATGCTCTACTTCCCATTTTGGTGGTAACCACCTGGGAGCCCGAAATACTTCTGAAAAGACTGAATAATACTATCCAAATCATGATTTCCCTAGTTAGAAATATCTGTAACGTCTACCTCATCTTGTTTATCCTTTAACAAAAGTAAACAAAACAGATTATGATTTGCCTCAATAAGTCGTTTTGCTTGGTTAGCACTCACCATAGTAACCTGTGTCTTGTTTGGTGCACGAGAGGTTCATTAGCTAGGCAATATCCTAGCACGTGGGTTCATATTGAGGTAATTAAAATTAATAAAATTAAATTCAATATACCGGTAGAAATGAGGGGGTGAAATGGTTTAATTTATTAATATTTTAAATCAGGTATTGGGGTAGGTTAGAGAGGTGGGCCAAAGGAAATGGAGGTTTAATTTTAATATAAAACTAAAACATTTGAACCCTAGTTTTTAAAAGTAAATACCTTAAAATTGTAAAAGGAGTGTGTTGATAAAGTTAAATTATAATCTCTTTTTGAATAAAGAAATATCAATTAAGAGATTCTTAACCTAGATAAAATAAGATGGTATAAAACAAGGATTGAGTATCCTTTTCAACACAAGTGATATTATTTCACCATCTTAATTATTTGAATAACTATTGATAAATGATTAAAGCTTAACATTTGTAAGGTGATTTTTAATAGGTCTTGAATGGCTTCAAGCTATCTTTCGAGAGGAAATACATATTAAACAAATTTGAGTGAGAAATAGGATATATTTTGTGTTTAATATATTAGAGTAGATATAAAAAGGGGTAAATAAAGTTATAATTTAAAAATGGGTAAGGTACATGGAAAAAATAGGGGTTATTTTCATTCTAATAATATAACAAGAGGGGGTATTATTAATTGAATATTTAGAGGTAAAAACTAGAATTAAGGGTATTCTTTAATACCCTTCAAATGCACTTGATATACCATACTTTTCCTAAGTGAACCCCTTGTGCGTTGGTGTGCCGGATGTTGTAGCCGATCCCATCCTTGACCCACTGTGCACCGATTTTCCCTTCTCATAAATATAGCATCCCTAATATACAAGTAAGGACTCCCGAATACAACATCAAAAGCATCAAGTGGAATAACGTCAGCTTCCAAAACATCAATATACTAGGAATTTATCCCAAACTTGACCTTACATCTTCTTGTTACTTGAATTTCAACACCCTTCTTCACCTAACCCAAAGGATAATGGTGTGGATGCTCGTAAGTCTCAAGACCAAGCTTCTTTACAACTGCTTTAGAAATCAATTTGAAATAAGAACTGGTATAAACCAAAGCATTTACCTTTTTCTCTTGATCTGGATTTTGATCTAGAATAGTCTACTCATATCCTCTTTCTGGATGTCCATGTTGGTGGCCGTGTATCCAAGCCTTTTGTCTACATCAGAGTCATCTTCGATTTCCACCTCCCCTTCTATTTTTACAGATGTCATGGACTTCTTTGAGTCCTTGGTTCGGTTCTTCGGATGTAACTTCCAACATGTAGCGTCAGTATGACCATTGATATCACAGTTCTTGCAAAAATTCTTGGGATCTTTACAAGTATTTAAAGTAGTGGTAGCTTGTTTACCTTTCCCTTTCCACTTTCCCTTGTTACTTGTTTTCCCATACTCTTTTTTCTATTGATTTTTCAACTTCTTTACCCTTGGCTCTACTTCTCCTTTCTTCTTTTCATCATCTATGTAGTATGCTTATACACATGCTTTGTTGAGATCTTTGGGCTTTATGGAGATGACTTTTCTTCGAAGGTGAGTGTGAAGTCCTCCCAAGTAATTGGTCATAATATCCTCATCCTCCAAGTCCATGTTTAGCAACATGGCTTGCCTCCAAAAATCCGTAGTATAGTCCTACACACTTTGACCACTTTGCCTTGTCTAAAATACTGCCACTTAATCATTTGGTCAGTTTTGTGGCCAATAGGATAGAAGTTAGCTCTAAGTAATTCTTTAAATTCTTTCCAAGATTTTACAATAGGACGCTTCTTCTTTTCACAATTGGTTAGATGGGTTTCCCACCAAACCAGAGCATGTCCCTCCATTTTGAGACATGCAAAGGTGATCCTTTATGCCTCGGTGACATTATGGACGATAAATTAGACTTCTAACTGTTTTAACCATTTATCAAGCAACTCTACATCTACTTGTCCTTCAAAGCTCTTGATCTCAACTTTCGTTTCAACTTTAAAAGGAGTATGATCGGATTTTACCTTTTCTTTTGTGTTTGAAGTCTCTTCTTCATGCTCTTCCCCATAATATTCCTCATGGTGGCTCTTCCCTATACCAAATTTTTAGTTAAGCCTCGAACCACTGATTCCATGGAGTCTTGCTTGACAAAAGTTGTCTTCTGCAAATCTACAAGTTCTTCTTGCCTTCTAAACATCCTATCCATCATGGTCTCCAGCATCTCAATTCTACGGACCAAGTTCTCTTCCTCCATTTGTCCCCGAATTCTCTATTTCCACTTCCTTGTAGAAATTTCTGGATCACAAGGTAAAGCCTCTTCACCTTTAGATCTCATCACTGTCATACAAATCCAAGAACGAATACCATAGTCTTGGATACTTGTTAGCTCTGATACCAAAATGATCTGTAAACTCTTCAACTTTGGAATTATCCACAGAATCACAAATTAAACACTGTTGTTCTACTTTCTATTAGAAAATGACAAAGATAGCTAGTGAATGAATTTTTCTTGTACTTAGAATCAACAATTGTAGGAAAGGAAAGAATATAAGCTCACAAACACAAACAAGTTTTTATCTTGAAACCGCCTGAGGAGGAAAACCAGTCATGAAGGGAAATCACTCTTTCTTCCCACTTTTATTAGCCAATTCAAACAATAAGTACAAAAATTACAATAAGTATGAAAGAGAAGTAGATAATATCTCACACTTTCTCCCAATTACTTGCTTGCTCTGTCTCAACACTCCTTTCTTCTACAAAAGCACAATTCCAGCACTAAGAACTTCTTGCTCACTTGCTTTCATGCTTTGATGATCTTATTCTCTTCTACAAACACATATTTATAGCCTTTCTCGTGTCCTCTCGTGCCCTGGAGAATGCGAAAGGTCATGGAGCATAAGAGACACGTACAACATTTCAAATTCTGAGGCTATTCGTTTCATATTTTATTTTATATCCGAAAGAGCCATGACCACCACCCAATGCAAGCCAGTGGTCCCAAGACTGCCGCCTTGGTTGGGCAGTGGCTCTATAACCGCCGCTCGCACGCAGAGCGAGAGGACCCATTACTATAAAGACAAAACCTTCATGTACTTATGTTACTTCTTCGTGTTGGCTGATCTGATGAAGTAGAGTCCTTTTGGATTCCTATGGATCATCCTCTCTTTGTCAAAATCCTTAGTGATCTAGCTAGATGCACAGTCAGTCTTAATGTTATGACGGTGGTAATTTCTTCATAACTCCTTGTTAGACTCATTCTAGCTCCTTAATAGGCTCTGAGGTCTCATTCATATCATTATTTCTCTTGACACATCTAAATTTGTTCAAAATGACCTCAAACTGCCTCCTACATTGTCCACTATGTTTTACAGTCTTCTTTGAAAGATACTGTCATCGATATATTTTATTACACTTGCTCAATCACTATGAAACTTTGGGGTTATCTAATTCGAAGTGAGACAGAGGTAATTTGAGAATCTTAGCTCATTCTATCAGTGCAATCCAAAACTGGAGAAATCCCTAAATCGAGCCCGAGAGAAGATAATTAACCATAAAAGCCACACCATAGACTTTCAAGATCTGCAAAAATAATGGTTACCTTCCTTAACACCTATAGAATATTTCTATATTAGCAGTCAAGAGAATTTTAACAAATAAATGGTAAATAGGGTTTCATGTCCACTGTCCCGGCATATCATCCATGCATAGTCCACTACAACCTGCAACAAAAGACTTAGATCATCCTCGAATCATGCATTTTCCACTATAATCATGTAACATGCATACTATAAAGGAGGATTCAGATGTATATGAAGTCAATAATTTCAATTCCATTCATTTCATATTCAAACATGCTCTACAACATAATGCTCCACACTGATTTTTGCACTTCTTCCCCAAATTTTCAATTCCCTCTCTACAATATTCACTCATTTTTCTATGTTCTCTTAATGATACTCAACCTCTACTACCATTACATAGCTTGAATTAGTTGTATTAATCCTCATCTAGGCCTAAAAGTCATATTTTTGAGAGATACTCTCCACTATACAAGCACAATTCAAGGAATTGGTTGGTCAACCATGACCTTGGACAACTAATGCTGTTAACACAATATATTTAGACTCTTTTAATCCTCCTCCTTCAAAGATAATGGAGATAAGATAGCTCACACACACCTATACACCCAACAATAACCATATTTTGGACTAATACACTTACTTTTACACTTGTACAAAAGGAATTTACATCACAAATTTAAATATTCAAACCTAGAGATTGGAGGGAATAATAATGACAACTCTTAATACATGTTCAATGCCTTTCAAAGGCTTATTCAAACTTTATTGTCCTTCAAAACTACCATGATGATGCTCCCTGCATCAATGGGTGAAGAATATCTCCCAAAACATGGAGCTTTGGTCAAATTAAGGAAGGAGGATAACAAATTTCAAGCTTATGAAGTGGATCAAGGTGAATGAGGTCGAATGGAAGTTGGAGAAAGAATATGAGATGGAATTCTAGCCTCAAGAAACAGAGAGGTGTCGAAGTATGAAGAATTCAATGAACGTGTATGAAAAAATCTTGTATTTTCAGTCATGAATAAATTCATATAGGAGTTTCATGATTGTATAATGATGTCTAGACTTCTACCTTGCATGTATGAATGATCTCAGATGTATGCATGTTGTTTTGGTGAAATTAAATGACAGATTAGGTATGTTCTTGTTGATCTTTGCCGAGAGGGTATGATAGGGCAATGATGGAGAAACCCTTAGTGTAATGTAAACATTGAAAAAAATCTTAACTATTAAACTAGGAGGATTCCACAGTTTGTAAGGAGCATGAGCATGAGAATATTTTTGTAACTTTTGATGATACATATTTTGAGTTTTGTGGCTAAAATCATGCTCTTAGATCAATTTAGGGCTTCTCATAACTATTAATTCCACCAATTAAAACACTTGAAATTTCGTGAAAATTTCTATCCTAGATTAAGGAAGAAGACCCCCAAACTTTAGAGTGAATGGAATTTTCCATCAAAAGTTATGCATGTCTATGTTTTTTTTGAACAAGAAAATGTAACAGTGTATAGGACAATCGGTATAAATGGTAGAATTTTCACAAATCCTTCATGGTCATGTCGATATACTTGCCATGAATGTGACATGAGGCATAATTAAGGTGTTGGAATGAGTTTGAGGAGGAATGCTTGAAGAAATTTCCATTATCCTAAACACAAGCTAACTTGTACATGAAATGGGATCCAATTAGATCATTAAGAAACTTGTAAAGGGAGAACTATGCAAAACATACATAGATCCAAGTCATAAGATTTTGGGAACATCTAATCCTTGTCTAAGGGTATCTATAAACCATAATCAAAAGCCTTGATAAATATTTCTTTGGATTCTAGTACTTGGTTTGGGTTAGAAGGAGCATAGAACAAGGTGATAAAGAAGTAGAAGCAAAACAAGTGCATGATGAACCAATGTTGGATCTAAACCTCGTGCCATTACCATGATGAAATAGGTATGCATGATCTTATAACCCTTATGCTTAATATGCCTTGATTATGGTAAAATGCATGGAATAAAGGACTAGAATGGGCATGAATGGGTCTTTGTGTAAGGAATCATCTCGTGAATGTGTATCTAAAAGGGTTAGATACTTATACGGAAGTGAATCAAGTGATTCCAAGGTGTTAGAATTCAATCTAAGTGTTACTACAACACATTCCCATTATCCTTCCCACACTAAGTGACAAATATGGTATGTTCTTAAGAAGACAACTTCAAGCGCATGTTCTAGAATGGCGAGTGAAGGTATGGTTCCAAGTATTGATCCTCATTTGTATGCATATGAAGTAGGTGTGTCGGGATGTATTAACGGTAATTGCTCATTGACTAGTTGATATCAATGTGGAGTCCCTTTTGTTCCTTCAAGGTACAACTTCTACAAAGCCTAGACAAGTTCTTGATTTTTATGACATCATGATAGAGTCTTGAGACACAAATCTTATTAGATATATTGAATGGATCATTTGCAAGCTAAGTGGACTTTCAAGACCCCTTTCTCACATAATGAAGATATTGATTTGGTGATCATGAGAACAAGCATATTGATTACTTAAAAAATTGAGCATCTAGACACCTTGGCAAAGTGCATGTAAACTACATGAAAGGGTGTAGGACATAGAACCAAGACTTTCATACGTGGTTAAGTGTCTTAGAAGATGTCAAGGATGAATAAATTCAGCAATCTTGCTCCTAACATGCCTATATTGTCCTAGACAACAATATTCTTGAATGCACATAAAGAAGTATAGGACAAAACAAATATTAATAAAATAAATGAAGCTTATAGAGACTAAGGAGGTCAAGATAGAAAAGAATTGTCTTGTCTCTTTCACCAACCCCAGAGCTTTGTGTTCCATTTTGCAGGTAAAATCCATGAAGATTGGGGTTTCTAGAAATGATGAAGCCTCAAAGGTTGAAAATTCTTTTCCCTAGGGAATTAACCCAGAAAGCATGTTGTCGAGAAAGATCAAAAAACATAAAGGAATGTGAGACTTAAAAGTTACGAGGGAATCTTCCCTGACAACATGTTCCTGAAAGATCTAGAGACTCCAAGTTGAACCATGCCTTGAAGGATTTTCAAATTGTGCCGCTCAAATTATTTTTAGAAATGTTGAGAGCAATTAGACTCAAGGCAGTCCCATTTCTAGAGGAATGTTACACCTCGACAACTTGTTATGCATGCAGATCCATGAATTTGAATGATCTCCATATATTTGGGTATGGAAGCTCCCTCCCTTTAATCTAGAGCATTATTTGATCCACAAATATTGTTACATGGCTTGGCAAATCCATACTTTCATCACCAATCAATATGTCAACTCCCTCAAGTATATTGTGATTCAACACTCTGTGATTGATTGACTACAACACTTAACTTTCCAAGATTTGTACGAATAGTTCTTGTCAAGTTGTTGTGAGTTAAATCTAAACCCTGGAGATTTTGTAGCTCAATCAACTAGGGTGGGATACTGCCTTCAAACTTATTAAAAATCAAGTGAGAATTTTTAACTCCTTGAGACCTTTGAACCAAACAGTAATAGTTCCTTAAATTTGGTTATGCCCTATGTCAAATACTTTGAGAGATGCACAATTTGTAACATTTGGAGGCATAGTACCATGGAAGTTGTTGCCATTGAGATTTAATGTCTCAAGGTGTTTCAAATTTCCTAGCTCCTCGGGCATCCCACCTTGGAAATCATTTTGAGCCAAATTTAAAACTCGTAGTGAAAGACATCTCCCCAAGTCTGTAGGAATTGCATCCGTTAAAGCTTGTTCCTTGACAAGTCCGAATATCGGAGTCACTTATATGAGTACAAATAGAATGTGGAATTCCTCCCTCGATTATTCCACGATAAGCATAGAAAATAGATCGATAGAAATTGTATCGGGAATAGAGCCATTGAAGTAGTTGTCTCGACAAATCCAATATGCCTCCTTGAAAATAAATAGCTGGAATAGGGCCGTGGAAATTATTATGCATTATATGTAGGCTTGGACATCGAAGGGGGTAGAGAACCTTGTAGTTGGTTCTTTAGAAAGATTCGGCGCTTCAAGATGGGAAGCTCCCATGACCATTGGGAACATTTCCCTCAATCAGTTACACTGATAGGTCCAAGTCTTCTAATGAATATTGAGATGACAAAAATGTACGAAATTTATCTTGGATATTACTGATAACCCAATCCCACATATAACATCTGCTCAAACCTGGGAACCCTAGTAGAAAGAGATGCCAACCGTGAAATGATTTCGTGAAAGGTCAAGTGCTTGAAGACTTGAAGTTGAGTCAAATTTTGGAACATGGAAAGAGAAACACCGCACGATAAATTGTTGAAAGAGAGCGTCATGACTTTTAAACTAACACGCTCGAAATGGAATCTGGAATTGCTTACAACAATGGTTATTATCTAGTATGAGATATCTAAGTATACTTCCCTTCAAATTGTTACTTAAAGATCAATGAATGAAAGAGAGCGGAGTGCCCCCAATTCAGATCCAACCGGTGTATATCTCCCTGTCAAGTAATTATGTCCTAAGTTTCAACTCTTGAAGTTTTGAAATGAGTCCATCTACACTTTGGTATACTCCATAGAAAGGATTTGTGAGTGAGGAAGAGTGATTTCGAAGGAAAGAAAGGTTTCCCCTCGGTCGTAGTTACTGGCTGACTCAATGTTGTTCATCTTTGGAGCGTTGCAAGAAGTTTGAAGGGATGGAACCATTGAGATCACAAGTATGAGAGATCAAGGGAAACCAAAAACGAGACATTGTGAAACCAAGTGGCACCGGATGGAACACAAATGAATTACTTGGAAGGTAGAGTTGGGACAACTTAGTGAGGTTTAGGAGAGATGGGATAGTACTGAAAGCCCACAACTAGAGAGGTCAAGGTGGGTAAGATTAGAGAGGCTGCTAAGGCGTCACCCCCAATTCTCGGATGCCTTTGTCGATTCACTCCGGTCATAGGCAGGTATTCCAAGCTTGTCATATTTTTTATCCATGCTGCGAACCTCCCGGTCTCAAGTAATTATTAAAATACTATCATCAGTACTTGAGAGATCCGGGTGACACAAGGTTGTAATGTTTCCCAACGCCGAGAGGATCTCACCTCCAAATTCAGCATTTGACAAGCTAAGGAAAGTAAGCTTGTTGAGGTTAGCGAAGTGTGGAGATATAGGAGTACAATTGAACTGTTGTATCCCAAATCCAAATCTTGGAGATCTTTGCAGTTTGAACAGTGATGGATGAATCTCCCCACTCACTTCATTGCTGGAGTATCCATGTGAATAATAGTAATAATGGTTATTGAGATGAAGGGCGATGACATGGGATGAATGGGAGTCACAAACAACGCCCTTCCATGGCATTAGTTGAATCATTGGGTCTTGTAAATCAACACAACCACTTACCTCGCGACGACAAGACCCCTAAATGTAAGAAGGATACCACTTTGGAAGAATCATTGGGTCTTGTAAATGAGTGAGTCAAAAAAACGAAATATTTGTAAGAGATATATAAATTAACGAGAGCTATGAATAAGCTGTTATACTTACGACACGTACGCAATATGAGTAAAAGAACAAAACAATGACCAAAACTCGGGTCCGGTCCCCTTTGGCGTGCAAATGTTGTACAAGAAACTTCGTTCTCGCGCGGGTGAAAGCCGATACTAGAAGCCACCAACAACTTCGAATGATGGAGGGCTTAGGACCTCAGATGTAGATGTGGATCTATGGGCGCAAAGAAAATAGATGTATGATATAAAGAAGCTAGATCTGTAAAACTGAAACAGATAAGATTAGATAACAATATGTGGGGGTTTCTTGGACAATGTTGGTTCCAAGAGGATTTTAACTCCCTTGGAGGATGTCAACCCTCGTGTCCAGAAAGATAATGATAAAATACAAGATAAACAAATAACATGCAAGCTGATAAACAAAGGAACCTAACATTGCGGGTGTGTAGATGGTGTTATTGATCTGATTCGAACACAATGTGCAACAAGAACCACGCTACGTGAACTAACGAATCATGAGTAGAGTATCATGGGGATTACAATGTCGTTACGAGGACATCATGAGGATATAAATGATAAACAAAAAGCTAAGAATTCAAAACAACATTTTCCCAAATTTTCTCACTTTCATTTCCGAAGGGGGAAAGCCCATATTTATAGCCTAATGGTGAGGTTAGACTACAGGTTAAAAGATACTCAGGGTTGAGTAAAGCAACCCTGATTAAAAGAGGTGATGTGATTCAACGGGGCTCACAATTTGACTTATGAGATGGATGTGATATGAGGTGGGGGTATTAGGTGAAATAATGTATTCTCTTTTTGAATTTTAAGAGTGGGATGTCGGATGGGTGCATTATTGCCCATGTTTTGCATTATTGTTGAGATATGACAATATTTGGATTATTAAATGGGTTATGTAGAACCCATTAATTAATTAAAACTATGAATTAATTAAAATGTAGATGGATGGGATTTAGAACAAAAGAAAAGTGGGAGGAGATGTAAATGCGGGATGACGGAGAGGGGTTACACCCAAAAATAGGTGTCTACAATCACATGGGTCCACTGGAGCCCATTTGATAATTAATTAAATAAGGTCAGCAAATGGATGAGATTTATTGAAATTTAAGAAAAATAAAGGCGAGAGGGGAAATTACATGAATGTGAGATGACAGAGGGCGCTATACCAAAAATTGGTGTCTACATTTTCATCACCCCTTGAGCCAGAGTGCGCTTCTTTTCCCGTTGTTTCTAGTAAGTATAGTTATAACTCGAGTTCAGTATGTTAAGTGAATGTGTATATATGTATCAAAAAGAAAAGAAAGATAATCGACACGTTCAACAGGTTAACATTGAATCCGCAGTGCGATTGAAAATCCTTTACATACTAATCTCAAGTAAAAATGCCACATAGTTGGAGATTTAGTGGGCGCCTCATGTATTTTAATCTCAATTAAAAATGCCCGTTCGGTTAAAGCATTCTGAAAATGAAAGTAATAGACTCAGAAAATATAGCGATCCAATGAAGGATACATGAACTCATCAGGAACTAACTTTGTGGCAACTGAAAATTAGCAAGATACATTCTGCAATAGTATGTAATCCTCTCACAAATAGACGCCATTGCCTCTGTGAAATACACAGATTTGAACGGAACAAGTTGATTGGTATGATAAAATGGGGATTTGTTTTTGTTGAAGGTCTGGACTAAATCCAATCTTCTTTAGTTTAGATGTAAGGTCTGAGGGGTATCCATTCCGTCAAAGTCACCGGAGCACGATCGTGGCCTCATCCCTTTTGAAGATGCCTTAGGCCTTTGCACTCAACAAGAATTGATCCCTAGTAGGCTCTTTAATAAAATGAAGATTTCATAATAGCGGTGGAAAAGTATATTCCGTGCACTGGATTTTGAGATCATGCGCCCACCACTGATGAATACCATGCGCCCTTCGAAAATTCGATGCAGAGCAGAGATTCACTGTAAGCCTCGCATAGGGAATCAAATGCCCTGCCTCTGACTCCTTCCCAAATGCCGACAAAACAATGTCACTCATGGAATGTTGTGCCTCCAATGTCATATATGTTTGACTTTGTTTGTTCAATCTTCCCATCTATATCTATGTGGCTTCATAAGCCGAAAAATATATTGTGTTGGCCTTCCCATTTCGCTCAAATCAGATATCCCTCTTTAAATGCATCTTGAGATTGCTTCTACTACTCTAAAAATCCTCATTTGCACATTTTATTATGTAAATGTATGCTCAGTATTTGAACACGTCTCCATTATGAAAGCTCAAGATAATTTTGGCACTTAAACTCATCCCATTATGACTGCTCATGTGAGTTGATTATTATTGAGTCAAACCAGTTAATGTCTTTCGTCTCTGTAAAATCTAGAAATCGAATTGCATCCGCCATTATGTTTACAGATTGAATACTTTGAACTTCGGAGGGATCTAAACATATATTTCAAAGTTCTAATATAACTAAGTTTAAATTTTGTTTCATTGCTAGGCCGCTAGTGGTTGCTGGTACCTACTTAGCATTCAAAGGGCAGAAAAATGTCTGCAAAACCAATGCGAAGTCACCGAAGGCTGTATTTTTCACATATTTATGGTTCATCAATAGTCAGGAATTCAGAGAGATTAGGTTGCAATCTGCATACAAGGAAATGGCAGGTTTAACTATGGGGCTTATAAATGGGTGGTACCTCTGGTTACAAACACAAGAGAAGATACTCTTCCCAATATTTTGGGGTTTGATGACGCTCAGGTATTATTTTGATTATGGTATCATTCCTAAAGCTTGTGGATTCTTTGTTTAAGATTTGCTCTGCTTTGGGACAATGCATGAATTTGACTAATAATGGCAACAGTTTTGACAGCACATTTGGAAATTTGGAGAGCACCACAGAATGGCTGGAGGTGATTTTCCAACATTATAATTCTAACCTGTGGGCTGCTTCTAGTCACAATGCTTATTGGCAATATGGTGAGCTCTAATTCTGAGCTTTAATATGTGCATATAGACTGCCTAGAAATGTATGAGAACATCCTGATTAAGAACATTTCTTCAGGGGTTCTATCCAGGGGTATTGTGTGCATGAATAATCTGTCTACTGAAGGCTTAAAGTTGAGATGCAGAGGAATATCTACTCAGCCAGTCAACCAGAGCTTACTGAATTTTGATTTGATAAAATCTGTTTTGTAAGGTGTTTCTGCATGCTGCAACCTCAAGGAAGCAGTCGATGCAGCTAAAAATGAGAAACATTGAATGGTGGATGAAGCGCAGGCAGCTGCCTCAACGTTTAAGACACAGAGTGAGAAACTATGAAAGACAGAAATAGGCTGCAATGCGGGGTGTAGATGAGAGTGCCATGATCCACAATTCGCCTCAAGGACTCAGACGAGACATCAAATACCACCTCTGTTTGGATCTTGTGCGCCAGGTATTGCAAATTTACATATAACCCTCATGGGTACTTATTGAAACTAAATCTAATTATGAAATTGCTTTGCAGGTGCCCCTGTTTCAACACATGGACGATCTGGTTCTGGAGAATATCTGCGACCGAGTCAAATCAATGCTCTTCACCAACGGCGAAACGGTATTTAATTGCATAAAAATGTGCGAAATTTGCAGTTGATCCCATTTCAAAAATTAACATTTTGGCAAGGCAATTTTGGAGTGCAGATTACAAGAGAAGGAGATCCGGTGCAGCGAATGCTGTGACAAACGGCGTTACGAGAAAACTGGCACATTATTCATCTTGATGACAGATCCAGAAGTGTGATGACGAAATACGCTGTTATTATTCAGAAATTCTTTTAATTTTGATTGTCTGCTCAGGTTAGAAATCTCATATTCAAACAATCTTCAATTCCATGAGAATTTCTAAAAACTGCTTCCGTGAATCTGTGTAGACAAAGGCCTTCTGCCTCTCAAAATTTAATCACACCGATGAAATAAATTGCAATAATTTTTTCCAAGTTCGAATTGTATGCAAAACAGGGCCCGAATAAATAAACTAAATAAATTCCTGTAAACTCCACCTTACAGCAGGAATGGAATGCGCAGGAAACAATCCAGTAAACAGGAGTTGAAATAACGATTAAAGGTCAACATGAAATCATGCCATGTAAGACAGCCACGTGGCTTGCATAAATCAACAGTGGAAAATGTTTATATGAATGACCATAAAGTAATTCTCATAGGACAAACACCTTAGGCGTGATTACAACGTACATATTCAGCTTAACTATAAAGACCAGAATACATTGTCATTTATTTCAACCCAACACCCCTTTAAACATGGCAGCACTAGCACTGACACTGACAATCCACGTCCTCAGCAAAAGAGATTCAACCCTCAAAAAGATACGCCAAAATACCATCCATCACAGCAAAGCATTTGTTTCCCCATTTTCTGTGGAAGCACAACACGGCAATCACAGAAGCGAATCCCACCCCAAAACATAATCCCACTGCCACTTCCCACCATTTATCCATTTCATCTGCATCTCCATCTTCATCTACACCTGCAACTGGGCTGCCTCTTTCACCAACCCCAGGGCTCTGTGTTCCATTTTGCAGGGAAATCCACGAAGATTGGGGTTTCCTAGAAATGATGAAGCGTCAAAGGTTGAAAATTGTTTTCCCTGGGGAATTAACCCAGAAAGCATGTTGTCAGAAAGATTCAAAACAGAAAGGAATGTGAGACTTAAAAGTTCTGAGGGAATCTTCCCTGACAACATGTTCCCTGAAAGATCTAGAGACTCCACTTGAACCATGCCTTCAAAGGATTTTGGAATTGAGCCGCTCAAATTATTTTTAGAAATGTTGAGAGCAATTAGACCTGGAGCAGTCCCATTTCCAGAGGAATGTTACCACGACAACTTGTTATGCGACAGATCCATGAATTTGAATGATCTCCATATCTTTGGGTATGAAAGCTCCCTCCCTTTAATCCAGAGCGTTATTTGATCCACATATATTGTTGCATGGCTCACAGTGAATCGGCACCATCAAAACTATTTTTAAATGGTTGTCATAGTTTAATTTGATTTTTTTACAAAAACATATTTATTTAGTATTCATCTATAAACATAAATTTTATATTTAGAATAATATTTTTGTAACAAATACTTATTTTATAGAAACATTTGTCAAAACCAAATATTTTTTTCATTTTTTTAATCACTTGAAATACTTGTCATTACTTAATAAGTTTGTTAATAATAAAAATTAGTAGTTAATATTACTTGAGAAATGTTGTGAATATGATAATCATTGCTAATTGAGATAACCTTGTAATTCGTTAAGAAGTTAAGGGTTCGAAAAAATATAGTTTTAATGTTTTTTCTCTTCATTCATTTTAGATAATTGTCATTACTTAAATGTATTACATTCCAAATAAAAGTTTATCATAATATTTTTTTTACTTATGTGACCAAAATTCATTTTGATGCATGATAACTTATTTTCATTAAGGTATATGTGAATGATGAATCTTCAATAAGATATTATTGAATAATACATTCCATATTTTAATTAAATTTTAATTAAATGAAAAACCATTATATGATTGAAGGAAAAACTAAAATCGTATATGTATTTGTAAAATGTCAATGGATATAAATTTTAAGGGGGTAGAAGCATAATAGTGTGTCCCACTTCTGCCAAAAATGTGAGTCATGAATCGTGGCTTCAAAAAAATTAGGGGGTTTGGGAAAACACCCCTTTGTCATTCGGGGCATTGTCCACCTCACATGATGAGTCATCTCACTTAGGTGAGATCGTAGGTCTTTACTAGTTATATGACCTATGAAAGATTCCATCATAGAATATGTCATTAACATTTGCATCATTGACGTTATATGGGTGTTACATTCAACCTTTGGGAATTGTAACTCTTTTTCTCCTCATAGGGGAAATGATTGTCCAAGAACGAGAGTTACACAACCCTCCCATATGTACCCTCTTATTTTTTATCTATGAAAATGGGTGGATTATTTTTCTTATGTATGATTTTTGTTATTCAATTAAACTCTTATTGATTACTTGAATCTTGTTCAATTATGTTGGAGTGCACATGCGTTTGTTTGATCCTCAAGACAATCTCACATGGTATTAGAGATGTGATTCGATAAATGTGTACTCACATTTATTTGTTGCTAAATTCTTTGGGTTTCGTTTTTATCACATTTCGTGTAAGTTTTTAATCATTGTATTGATTGTGTTCATCCCAGGATCATATCTCGTTTTTGGAGTTTGTAGTTTGTGGTCTGTTTTGTGCATGTGCGTTTTAGATCATTGTTTGCTAAATTTGGCTAGTCATAACTACATATGGCGGAAAAACTTAGTTTGGAGGTATTTACAAGTTACTAGTTTTATTGTATTTTGCATTAACATTTAGTTTTTTCGTGAAAATTTATGTTTTCCTACATTCTACACCTCCCTACTACCCTGCTCCGCACACCACCTAACTCCTCTCCTTCGAGCTCAGTCGATCCCTCTACTGGCTTGGCAAGCCCCTCCATGAGCTCTCTCTTTCCCCAGCTCATTTTCATTCCCATTAAGGTCGTTTCAAGCTACTCGGCCTCTTGGTATTTCTTTACTCGGTTGTGTGCTTTTATTGGCTCGTTTCTTTTTTTGGACTCAGCATATCCCCTATTTACAACTGAGCACTTGTTTTTCCCTTATTTACCACTCATTCGTCACCTATGCTTGACCATGTCATGTGTTTATATTGGACTTGGTTGTGTTGAGCTCGAACCCCATGTCTTTGGATTTGGCTTTGTCTCATCGAGCAGCTCGGTCGTCTATCAACCCTATGACCTCCGTAGCCACCTCGATTGTGTTTCTGTGAGCTCACCTTGGCTCTGGATCTCCTGTAAATTTGGTTGGGTTTACTTAAACTTGGACCTTTTGTTGTGCATTATCGTTGGGGAACTCTCTCAGTTCACCTTCGTATCATCTCCCTCTCCTCCATGCCTTCTATCCTACAACTTCAAGGTCAGCTTGACTGATGTTACGTTGCAATCTGGTTGTGCATGTGTTCATGCTCTGACCGTTTTAACCCTTAGTCCACATGACTTGCTAAGTCAAAACCAACCTGAGACACCTGTCTTTGATCCCCTTCCCAACCGTGCCATGTGGCACTCACTACATCGTCTATCTTCCCTTTAACCTTTTTTAAACCTTGTTTTCCCTTTCGAAGCCCACTTTATATTAAGATTTGTATATTTTAAAATAACTTGGGATTATTCATTATAGCCTTGGTTGTCTTTTTTTACATAGCCATAAATTAATCTAGTTAGGGATTTGTTATTTTTTAAGGAAGGGATATTAATATCTTAAGTGGGTAATTTTATATCTAGAGGTAGTTTTTCAATCAATGAATCCCTTTTTATTTTTATTTTTAATAATTAAATTAATTGGGAAAATATTTGCAAAAGTAGCATTATTGGGTGTTACTAACTGTGTGGGTGTGTAGGAGTCATTTTCGCTTTTCAAAGGCTTTTCTTATGTTTTAGGAGGCCCCTTACTCATTTTGAATCCTTTTTGCTTGTTATCAACTCTTGTTATTTCTTGTGGGATAGTGAGTGTGCCCGCCACATCCTTGTGGCAAGGGAGTTTCTTGCGACATGAGACGTTATTTATCACATAGAACTGTATTTCTCTCCCCTCTTCTTGTTTTCACATCATTTTTCTATTCTTACGGTGTCAAATTATTGTGATCATCTGAAACTTGATTATGGTCTCCATACTTACACATTTTTTATGTTGA
The DNA here is from genome assembly GCA_018340775.1 of Taxus wallichiana var. yunnanensis. Classification (NCBI taxonomy): domain Eukaryota; kingdom Viridiplantae; phylum Streptophyta; class Pinopsida; order Cupressales; family Taxaceae; genus Taxus; species Taxus wallichiana. The sequence goes on from CM031236.1 coordinate 6,082,415, forward strand.
TTTCAAGGTGAGTGACCAACTATTTCACAACATACATTCGCATTTGATTGTAAGAAATGCACTAAACTATAAAGTGTCACAAACAAGGGGTAAAATTTTTATTTTGGGGTGTGTGTTCTTCCCTTATTTCTACGTTCTTTCTTTCTCTCTATCCATGATGGATGCTAGGCCACTTATTTTGCTCACACCATTTAATTTCTTTAAATAGAGATAAAAAATGGTTATGACATTACGAGGTAAATGGTTGTTCCTTTTCACTACGGGAGTGGAGAAAAACCAACATTTGAACCTAAAAAATCTAAGTGGATTAACCAATGTGATAAAGCCTTAGGTCTTCTCAGCATGTCCGTCTCTCCCGAATTTCTCTTCCACGTTGAGTCTTCTAGAACACCTAATGGAGCCTAGAAAACTTTTGACGATATGATTGGAAAAAAATATGACATGAAAGCACATGAATTGGATAGTTGTCATAAGAATTTACATGGGAAAAATCCACCCGAAAAAAAGGATAACTTTACCCTAGCTTGCTCTAGCTCCCCAGCAGGCGCCTTGGACCGTTGTCATGCATTCGAGGAGAAGAAGGGGCGTTTTGAGCCTCATGTTTCTCGTTCTCCTTTAGACCTGAGTAACTTTGTATTTGGTGTTCCTTAGACACCCCTCTAGGGGTTATCTTTTGTTGTTTTTCTAGGCTTCGCCTTTTCTATTTGTGGCTTTGGGGTGTGCTCTCATACCGCCCACTTTTTTTGTTGAGAGAATCTTGTATCATGTTGCATTTAACTTAATATAAGATCCCCTTTCATAAAAAAACATTAATACTCTTACCACATGGCTTGGCATTTAGCTTGGTTGACCGGTCCATCTTCGCAATCCCCATGTAACTGCCGCCTTAAGCTTTCCATGTTGGGCTCCACACTAAATGTGGGTGGTCATCTTGGCACGTGGGAATTTTAAGTTCCCACCTACGTGGGTTTTGGAATTTACATATGCCTTTATAAAGGCCTTATCCGTTGTTCCCCATTTGCCACGTGATCATCCATTTGACATGGGAGGTGGAGGATAAGACAAATCCCACATACGTGGGGATCTAAACCTGCATGGCCTTTATATAGGCTCGTCGACCATCTACCATATGTGGCTTGGGTCACATATTAATTGTTTTTGCCACGTTGGTGGCTCCTCCCTTAGTCGCTCACCGGGGAATATAATGTGGTCAGTGGCTATTAATTCGGCGGTGGTGAGATAAAACATGTAGCTTGCTGACGGAGCTAGACATTGAAATGAGTTTGGTCTCCCATAGAACTAATGAGCTCGCCCAATGTTGACTCGATGTAGCCCGAGCCAATAAAAATGTAGCCCGCCGAGTTATGTAACGAGCTCACCACGAACTCAACCAATGCAATAAAAAACTTATTGAGCTGGCCAATAGCGAATTGAGTTGGCTCGGTATAATGGTACGATCATTGTGGCGGTAGGCCACGTAGTGGCCTGAGGCCCCACCACATTGCGGAATATCGAATACACTGGTAAAACTACCCGTTCGGATACGAGTGTCGAAGACCGGCATCACAAAACCACATTTTTTGCTCCCCCATGCTCCCGCCACGTGTCGTTGCCACGTTGGTCAATTGCCTTTGTTGGGTCTTATGTTTGACCAAACTTTGACCGGCTCTATCTTAAGCATATGGAGTCCGTTTTCCGCATTCCAGGTACCGATGGAAAGCTCATGGAATTCTCTACCACTTTTTTATGGTTTAGGCAGATATAAGGATTTCTTAATGTATCAAAATGTCTTCCAGATCAATCTTACCATAAATTGTGAAAACTACATACAGTGTAGAGTTTGTAACTAGAAGTTGAAATTTTCCTCGAAAATTATGATAATTACTGAGAGTGACACTTATTAGTCACGATGGTCAATGCGTAAAAGGATGTTTTGGCACATTTAATCACCTAAGGTCTTATTTTGGATGCAAGTGTGGGTTGGGCATTAACCATCATTAGGTAGTCCCTAATTTTATGATATATGGTTTTGGCAATGGAAACATGTATTAGGTAGGTGCATATCAAACATGCGTTGTATCAACGTCTTATTTTCTAAATTTTATATCAATGGATTATCTGACATCCTTAGAAATGTCCACCTCAACATACAAACACTTTTAATTGTCTCGCCACATAGAGCATTACTTTCTCAAGCCCTATGTAACGGCCAAGCAACTTAATTAACTAATCCACAAAGTTCTAGAGTGGAAACAAAAAACTAGGTAATTCAATCCTTAATGGGATCTTAAGCTTTGCTATGATTTAAATATGTAATTGAATCCTATGAAAACCGATTAATTATTATTTTTTTAAAGAAAATGAAATAAAATTGTAACAATTACTTAGAAAAAGTTGAATATTCAAAGAATGGAAAATTCAAAGGAACATGGTATAGAGGAATACTCTCCAAACATACAAAATGACTTCTTTTTCTTCATTCCACTAGAGAACATTCTAAGAAAGGAAATTTTGAGGAACACGATTAAACATACAAAATATCTTCAAACTTTTTCTATCACTTAATTTTGTATAAAAATATATTAAATTAACTTGTCCATTTATAAATTTGAAAAAGTCTCATCACCGAACACTTTAAGAGTGTATAATTAGACACCGGATTACATAGTTTAATGACATCTCTACCTAAATTCCAGATAGAATATATAGATTCAACAGTACAAAATAAATATTAAATCTAATTATAATATTATTAAATATATAATTTCAATTTAAAGTTAAACCTAGATAAATTATTGGATTCGATTTAGCAAGATAAATTATTAGAGTCATCGGTGGGATTTGAACCCAGCCGTGACTTTCACAATCACTGGCTTTGGAAAATGTTGGCTAGCTACAGATTGTACATTTGGAAAAATAGAAAGAAGTTATTCGAGCTATTTTGTTTGTTTCAAATGACTCCTAATGTCAAAGTCAATGTCGAAAAGTAAGCACTTTGTATGGCTGTGGTTTTCATCGTCTTTGATCTTTAATCTAGGGGAGAAAGTTACATATAGTCGTTGGATGCTTGCATTTTTGCCAACCATGTGTTGCGCCTTTGCCTTGAAAATTTTCACAAAATTTGCATTAGTTCCCATTTACTAAATTTGAATCGAGGAACATCTTTTTTGACATTAATTAACGTCCCCATGTGGACGACTTAGCACGTCAAACAGGAAATAACATTCAAATAATAATAAATAGTCTTAACATTGAGTATTATAAACTTATTTGTTATCTAGTATTCCAAAAAATGAGATTGAAATGTTATGTAGTAAATTACAAATCATTGTGCGGTGGAAAGAGTTCCCTGATATTTGTGCATTCGTAGGCAGAGTTGGCGTATGTTTCAATTTTTTTTTGGGAATTTTAATTGTATTCTACATTTTATAAAATAGTCTATTTATCTTTATTTGACGTTAAGATATTTGGCAAGAGTGTCATTATCACTATAAATATTGATGCAAGGCTTCTCTAAGTCATCTTCAAGTCTACAAGAACTAGCAAAAACAACTCATTAAAATTGTCTTTTACCTGTAAAGAATGAGGGTCTTCTTAACCCTGAATCTTGATTTGTCTCTCAACTATGAAGTTTTGTCTCTTGGAGCCTTTACTGAGATTTGAACTTCATATTCTTGTTTGCCCATCCTTTACATGCAATTTTAACATAGAAAATGCTTGACAACAAAGGAAAATTGTGAGTTTCATTAGGTTCTGTCTTGACTGCCATGTCTATTTCGGCAGATCCAGAATTTATTGTGCACGATGCGAATGTCTACCCTTCCTATTTCTCAAATTCTCCAGTCTTCACAGTCCCGTCGTCACACATAAATCAACTAAGTCACTCTTTCCCTCTCTTGCACTCAGGGTTTCAAATTTATTAGCTTACTTGCTTGTGTCAAATATGTACTTTATTGTTAATTTATCATATGTGACTGTAATTAAGGTTTGACACATAATTCTATTTTTGTTAAATCAATAGTTATTGTCTTAACTCAATATTACAAGACCCCTCAACTCAAGTTCCATGCTTGAGTCAAGTACCATAAACAAAGTCTCCAAACAAACACCAAGAAGATAACTTTTGACCCTCAAGAAGGAGTTTACACATTGTACATACACACTAGTATTAGTTAAAGTTTGTGTTGTCTTCCTAGTTAATTTTATGTCAAACTCAAGAGTTAAAGTCAAATTGATCATTGTAATCGTGTTTATTGTTATTGACAAGTTTTTCTAGTTGGTCATTTGTGTCATCTAAGTTGTGCTAGTTATTGTGAGTAAAGTTCATTTTAGTCAAAACCAATTGTCTATAGTCAAAAGAGTCAAAAAAATTGAATCATGGTAAAATTTAAAAAAAATTGCCTCACGAACACATTTTTGGTGTAACCTGACATCCTAAGATTCATTGAGCTTCATGGTCACATTGTGCTGAGTTAAGAAATGACACACTGGAGGATGGACGACAATCAATGTCCTCTCGTCAGTCACCAACAACGGGGCCGCTTCTGCTATGGTAACATTTGTGAGTGTGTGTGGTGTTTTCAGAATAAATGTGTGGTGAAAACTTAACATCTCGGGGGGAAATGACACAATGCTTCATTTTGTATGTGTAGATTGTTATGTTTGCACTGTGATGGATTCCGAAATGTTATCTCCGAAAGAGCAACTACGATGAGGGCCAAAGCATGCATTGGAACATCGCGATATGGTTATAGGTAAACCATTTGAAAACCTTCACCCCTTTGTGGTTTGTGGTCAACCACTAGAAAACCACCTCACTCTCAGTTTTTGGTTAGCTGATGGAAAACTAACTTGTGGTTTGTGATAATCCAAAGGAAAATCACATGATTGCGAAATCAAGTGCAATGTAGTATGGAGGTTTTCCCCATGTTCGCACTAAGGGGGAATGTTAGGAATTAGTTAGAGCGTACATTTGAATATTATAAAGAATAATATAATTGCAAGGTTATTGTATTAAACAACCCACGTAAATAAATTATAAGGTACGAGTTGTTAGAACAACACATTTATATTGTTTGAATGGTTATAATTTCTTCCTATATTATAGGGGCAATATTGGTCTATAAATTTGGCTATGTATTTGCAGCAAAGTAATAATAAAACGAAGGTTTTTTTTGCTAAATCTGCTCTTCTCCTTCACAGAACACATAAGCATTTTCCGCTTCAATGTTCAGGGCCATCAACTGTGAGATAACGACAGGTAGAAGTGGGGTGGTCTGTAAAGTGAGGTGTATAAGGCCTTGGTCAACGTATGTCAATTGTGGGGCTAAGTTTGGTTGAGGTACACATGGATCGCACACTAAATCTCTATGTTTCGTAGGGCCTTGGATGGTCATGTGGGATATGAAAACTACTAAAACAAATAAACAAACAAACTCGCAAAGAAATCCTTAAGCGGGAAAGGTCAAGAACCTAATCCAACTAAGGATACATGTGGAGATGTGTTAATTCCTTTCTAATTAAAACTATGTGCCTAATTAACAAATGAAATCTAATTAATTGATCAGAGGAACAAAACTAATCTATCTATTTTTGTGCTTTTTAATGATTTAAACAAAAGGGGGAAAAGAAAAATAAAAGCAAACTAATTAATTTAATTTAATGTTTTTGTATTTTATGTTTTACTGGAATAAAAGGAATGTTCATAGACAAACTAACTTCTAGTTAAATGAAATTACTTTTATTCTAATGCAGATTAAACTAAATAGAGAAATATCCAGATGTGGCTATTTCCTGTGTAGAAGATTTAATTAATCTAATAAAATAAATCCTTTTTCCTATTTGTAATTGTGGATGTAGAAGCTTTCTAATGAAGAAATGTAAATCTAACACAGACACAAAAGATTCTAAAGCTAACTTCCATGCAAATCCACAAGCATAGGCAGAGAAGCGGCTTTTCACGAAAGCTTTGTTCATGTGCAACCAATATTGAATTTTGAATGTAATGAACTTTCCTAAACAATTTAATAAATGAAGAAATGATATCAAAGAAATGTAGCAGAAAATTTCTCCAAATACTTCTCAGGAAAATCCACAGGGATAAGCTGAGAGGAAATCCTCAACAGTAGCTCTTGCAAAGAAAATCTACTATGATAACTATTGCAGTTGAATATTTCTGAAGAAATGTGTTTAATCAAACTAAAGATTTGAATATATTTAAAATAAACAAAGAAACTTGCAAGAATTCAAAGACACCCCCAACTTGGACATGTTTTATAGAGACACAATTAATGTTGGCGATGATTCTTGATGTCCCCTCAACTTCTTTCCAATGTGTGTTTAACGTATCTAGAGAGTTGTGCTAGAAAATGTGTAGGAAGAATGGGGTAATACTGGAGATGGTTGGTTTGCAAATAATCTGGTCGTAATGCGAGCAAGAGAGCAACAAGGAAATAGAACGGGTTTTCTTATTTACTTCTTGGTAGGATTCTAGCAAGATAACAATGTAAAATCAATTGAGAAACAATTCATTAGAAATCCGCTCCTTGGAGTGACTTTAACCATTGGCCTATTCCTTAATAAATGGCTTAGTCGAGCCATTGTTGTCACACACCTTGGCTTATGTTAGGAAAGAAGAGATTAAATATGTGGAATAATCCCCTTACGAGAATCGCAATAGTAGAAACTAATATGCAGAAAATATTACAGATCTCAAATAAAAGTGCAGAATAAATAACACAACACAGAGAGACAAGATTTAATGTGGTTCACCCAATTTGGGCTATGTCCACCAAGAATCACTTGCTCAGATTTTATTACAAGCCTCCACTCTCTCAATACAATACCTAGATCCATTTGGAGCTATGCTCAACAAACTCTATAGAATTCACACCCGAATTCAAAGCACATCTGCAATGTTTTTCATATCTCTATCATATGCATGAAACCATATAAATAGACAATTGCTTAAGCAGATTTTACAAAACCATGGGTATCAAAACCATGGGCAAAACCCATCCCATAAACGTATGGGTCAATAATCTCGCCCATATGAGAAGAGCACGTTTCCCGATATGTCGGGTGCATTTTTCGAGGCCACAAAATTTACGCGAGGATACATGAAAAGTGTATAGTACTCTTATTATATAGTTTTCAACACTTTCACACATGAAAATAGGCTCCACAACCTAACAATCTCCCACTTGGAGACTAGTTTTCCTCTAAGCAAGCTTCTCAACCCTTCACTAGTTTCTGTGAAGACCAACCAAAGCTGAACACAACTTCAGTTTTTCCCTTGTGACCACCTTGGTCATCATGTCGTAGGATTTCGACTGGTATGAATCTCTCCAACTTCTCTTCCTCCAAAGTCAGCTAGATGAAATGGTACCTTAACTGTATATGCTTTGTCCTAGAGTGGAAAGCAGAGTTCTTAGCTAGGTGTATAGCACTCTGACTATCACTATGCAACTTTCCTTCCTCTTACTTATGCCCCAACTCCTCAAGTAATTGTTGTAACCAAATCATTTCCTTGCTTGCCTCTGTGGCAGCAACATACTCAACCTCCGTGGTTGACAAAGCCACCAACTTCTATAGTCATGAAATCCAGCTTACTGTTGTTCCACCTACAGTGTAAACATAACCTGTTGTGCTCCTCCTGCTGTCTACATCTCCAGCCATATCTGAATCTACATAACCACACAAAATGGTGTTTGATCCATTGTAGCACAAAATTGTCCCCATGGTCCCTCTCAAATACCGAAGGATCCACTTTACTGCCTGCCAATGATCTCTACCTGGATCACTCATAAATCTACTCACCGCTCCCACTGCATGGGCAATATCAGGCCTAGTGCACACCATGGCATACATCAAACTGCCAACTGCTGATGAGTAAGGTACCTTGGACATTTGGTTTCTCTCTTGCTCTGTCTTGGGACACTGCTCCTTTGATAACTTGAAATGGCCTGCCAAAGGAGTCCCAACCGGTTTAGCATCCTACATATTAAACCTCTCCAAGACTTTCTTAATGTACTCTTCCTGAGATAAAGTCAGCTTCCATTCCTTCCTATCCCGAGATATCCTCATATCAAGGATTTTTTTGGCTGCCCCCAAATCCTTCATATCAAAGGATTCACTTAGTTGTTTCTTGAGTACTTTTATTTCTTGCATGTTTTTACCAAAGAACCAACAATACAAACATAGGATAATATAACTTCCATCCTCAAATTTCTTTGTATACACACAATGGTCAGAATGACATCTAATATAACCTTGCTCCATCATGAAGCTATCAAACTTCTTATACCATTGACGTGGAGCTTGTTTCAAGCCATACAAGCTCTTCTTCAGTTTACACACCATCTCCTCTTTACCTTTGACCTCATAGCCCTCTGGTTGCTACATATATAGTTCCTCCTCCAAATCACCATGGAGAAATGCAGTCTTTACATCTAATTGTTCTAAGTGCAAGTCTTCTGCTGCCACTATTCCAAGAACAGTTCTAATAGAAGTCATTTTTACTACAGGAGAAAAGATCTCATCAAAATTTATACCTTGTTTCTGTGCAAACCCCTTGACCACCAACCAGGATTTATATCTTTTCTTTCCTCCTTCTTTGTCTTTAACTCTGTACACCCACTTGTTCTGCAATGCTCTTTTGCCTTCCGGTAGCTTCACCAAATCCCAAGTCTGGTTCTCCATGAGAGACTTATGCTCCTCATCCATGGCTTGCTAACACTTCTTACTGGCATCTACCCGCATGCTTCATCAAAGCTCTCTGGCTCTCCACTATCAGTGAGTAATAAATAATAAAGAGAAGGAGAAAAACATTCAGGTTCTTTTCTTACCCTAGAAGACCTCCTCATTGTAGGAGATTGGGGTTCCTGTTGAGTTGGTTCTTGAACTGATTCATGGGTCACTGTCCCATCCGAAAGATCCTCTACCACTGCATATTCTTTCTTGGATTCTTCCCTATTTTCCTGCAACTGTTGCTTATACATGACTTTCTCATTAAAGACCACATCCCTAGACCGAATGATTTTATTGTCCTTAATACTCCAACATTTAAATCTAAAGTCATCACCACCATAACCAATGAAAGTACATTTTTCTAATTTAGCCTCTAGCTTGGTCCTATCATCCTTGTCTATATGAACAAACACCTCACATCCAAAGACTCTAAGAAATGAATAATCAACTTTCTTACCATACCAAGCCTCCTCAGGTATGCCTCCATCCAAGGCACTTGAGGGTCCTCTGTTTATCAAGTACACAGCTGTGCTCACCGCTTCTGCCCAAAAAGAAAGAGGCAGTCCTGCATGTAACCTCATGCTCCTAGCATGTTCCATTATTGTTCTGTTCATCCTTTCTGATACCCCATTCTCGCGCAGAGAGTTTCGGAGCCGTCTTTTACCTGCGGATTCCATTCTTAGAATAGTAATCATTAAATTCATTACTGCAATACTCCCCTCCATTATCTAACCTGAGACATTTTAGCTTAAGACCTGTTTCATTCTCTACCAAGGCTTTCCATTTAACAAAAGTGTCAAATACATCAGATTTGTTTCTAATACAATAAACCCAAACTTTCCTTGTTGCATCATCAATAAAAGTAACATAATAACTTGAACCCCCAAGAGATGATACCTGAGTTGGCCCCCACACATCAGAATGCACCAGCTCTAACTTACTCTCTTTCTTTGTAGGTCCAACCTTGAGAAACCTTACTCGCTTCTGTTTCCCATATATGCAGTCCTCACAAAACACCAAAATTTTTTCGTATATCCAGGAAAATTCTTCTTTATGATGTCCATGCCCTTATGGCTCATATGACCGAGCCTATAGTGTCATAATGTTGTATCTACATCTGAAGCCACAAGATTACAATCATTAGTACTATCAGTGGATAAATACAAGGTTCCAACCTTCTTACCTCTTGCCACCACAAGAGCACCCTTGGTAACCTTCCAAGAGTCAGTTGTAAATATCACAGTATAACCATCACTTCCCAATTGCCCCACCGATATCAAATTTCTCCTTAATGTAGGCACATGTCTGACATCCTTCAATAGCCATATATTCCCATTCTGCATCTTAACCTAAACAGAACCTTTTCCAACTATACTGCAAGGCTCATCATCACCAAGAAAAACATGCCCAAAATCCCCTTGAACATAATCAACAAAATAATGCCTATGTGGAGTAGCATGAAAAGAAGCCCCTGAATCTAAAACCCAAGATTCAGTAATATTATGTAAAGAAAGAATCAAAGCATCCTAGCATACATTACCCGATGCCACATTTGCCTCCTTGTTTTCTTCCTATTGTTTCTTCTTGTCCCGAAGCTCCCAACAAGTCCTTCTTTGCATGCCAGACTTTCCACAGTTCCAACATACAATCTTTCTCTTGGATTTTGACCTTTCCCGATCTTTCGATTTTCCACAGTTTCCTCTATTCTTTGTCTCCCTTTGGTTTCCATTGTCAAAGCATTCCCTGAAGTAGAAGATTCCCTGAGATTTTTCTTCACATTTCCTCGCTTAGAATCACCCCTACAACATCCTCAAACTTCAACTTCGAGTTAGCTGGAACCGAGTTGCTCGCGCCACTACTGGACTATTCCAACTTTCGGGTAAAGAGCACATAATTAATAAATCCCTAACTTCTTCATCAAATTCTATTGTAACCGAAGCTAGCATATTCACAACCGTATTGAAATCATTTAAATGATCTACTACTAAACCATTCTCAGACATCTTCATATTAAACAAATTTTTCATTAAAAATATCTTATTAGAGGCAGAGGGTTTTTCATACAACTTCCCTAATGCATCCATAAGTTCTTTTGTAGTCTTTTCCTTTGAAACATTAAATAATACCGAAGATGCAAGACACATCTAGATCGTTCCAAGTGCCTTCCGATCCAACAAATCCCATTTTGCATCTGTCATACTTGAGGGTTTGTTCACCTTCTTAGAAAGTGGAGTATAAAGATCCTTTTGATAAAGGTAATCTTCCATCTGCATCTTCCAAAGATTGAAATTCTGCCCATTGAATTTATCAACCCTAGATCTTCCATCATCTGCCATAGCTCCCACTCAAGCTAAAAATTTCCTGCGATTCAACACTTCAGCAAACCAAACTATGCTCTGATACCAATTGTTAGGAAATAAGAGATAAAATATGTGGAATAATCCCTTACAGAATCGCAACAATAGAAACTAATATGTAGAAAATATTACAGATCTCAAATAAAAGTGCAGAATAAATAACACAACACAGAGAGACAAGATTTAACGTGGTTCACCCAATTTGGGCTACGTCCACCAAGAATCACTTGCTCAAATTTTATTACAAGCCTCCACTCTCTCAATACAATACCAGATCCATTTGGAGCTATGCTCAACAAACTCTACAGAATTCACACCCGAATTCAAAGCACATCTGCAATGTTCTTCATATCTCTATCATATGCATGAAACCATATAAATAGACAACTACTTAAGCAGTTTTACAAAACCATGGGTATCAAAACCATGGGCAAAATACGTCCCATAAACCTATGGGTCAATAATCTCGCCCATATGAGAAGAACACGTTTCTTGATATGTCGGGTGCATTTTTTTGAGGCCAAAAAAATTTACGTGAGGATACATGAAAAGTGTACATTACTCTTATTGTACAGTCTTCAACACTTTCACACATGAAAATAGACTCCACAACCTAACAACTTAAGCCATTTTGTTCTTCTTTTTCTACCCTCTCACAATTTTCCACCCCTTGAGGGATTTGTGCATTCATAGGCCCCATTAAGCCTTTGTCTGTGTACAATTGTGCGGAACATAAAGAGGATAGTCCTTGATCTTAAGATCAAAGGCCGGGAACGCATACATGTGTTGGGTAGGTTAATGTATAAAACATCTTTGGGAGTAACAAGTATCTCCCATTTGAATTTCCATTAAATCCTTTAACTCTTGGGAGTGTAGACAAAAATTATGCACTTTGGGTATCTATATAGGCTCGATCACATACTACTATTCATATGATTTTCAAGTAATAAAATTATTAATTAACCCCATGCCTTTTGCTTCTTTTCTTGCTTTCTGTTATCCTTATTGGTATTGCACACCTTGTAGCCCACTTTGTCTTTTAATACTTGGCATTTCTCATTCTAGACACGAGCCCAACCAAGATGCTAATTAAGATCAATATGGAAATATATGCCTAATCTAATTATTATTATAGTAGTAAATAAATGATCATTTAAGTACAAAAATTAATCGAAGAAAATTAAGCCAAAATATGTAAAACCCTAAGTGCAAAGAGAGGGTAAAAAGCCTTAGCTAATTCGTAGGAATCGCGAAGGTTCGAAGATCTGGAAAATTGGAAAATATAGAGTAATGACTATCATAATTAAACTCGATGAAATGTAGAGATGGAGGAATATGCTGGACTGGGGTGGCTGTGGGTGCCCTAGGCCTATTTTTGAGTGCCTGTTTCTATGAAATTTCTCAGGAAACCTCCTCTGAGTGGTCATAATTTGTTCTCTATTGTTTTCCTTTGGTCTCTATGAGGTTGCACAATGATCACTGAAGTCATTGGGAACTTGCAATGAAGTATTGACCTATAAAACCCTCAAATAGACATCAAATCCTAAAAAGAAAGATGCAAAATAAGGGGTCAGACTATCCTCAGCTGTCACAATGGTGATATTACGACTGAGTGTTGCACTACATCTCATACCTAATGTCATTCTATGTATGTGTAGCATACATTTAGGGGTGCCCACGCGCAACTGTTCTGGTCTGGGTGCTAGTGTATGTCTTGTGCTAAGGACCCAAGTCTGATTTTAAGCCCTGTCTGATACTGACGAATGTGTTATATCGGTATTTTTTTATGTTGAAATGTGATTGTATTATGTTGTATGGGGTGACTGATTCACCCAAATGATGCCCCCTCATTTGGGGAGCATGTGATGTCAGTTGAAGGAGTATGTGGCCCAAATGAGGACCGATTGATGTGTTAAAATTGTTCCTGCAGGGGAAGGAAGTGTTCTTGGTAGAAACCAAGACACACATAAATAAAGTGGTGGGAGAGAAGTGTTATTATAAGAAAATACAAACACACATGTAGACGACAAAATGTATGCTAAACAAGTAAATATGTAAGCTAAGACGCAAGAAGATTATGTAAACAAACAAGAAGACAATATAGACCGTGGAAAGGGTTAGAAGAAAAATGGACCGAGGGGGTTGAGTCCATCCTTACAATAATTTCAATTTAGATTTCATATCTGATTAATCAAAACTCATAAACATTCAACCATCCATAATGTGTGCATATAATAAATAATCACATTTGTAAGAACCATCAGCAAGATAATCAACACAAGATATAAGATATAAGTGGGAAACCCTCAAGGGGAATAAATACCACTGAAACAAAATATTATATTGATATGTTTTAAGATTTAGAGAGGCACCAACCCCACAAAGAGCACCAACCCCTAATTTTGTGAAGCACCAACTCCACAAGGAGGATACAACCCCCCAAGATGATCAAGCACCCAATCAACCACCTTATAAAGATATAATATTTGATTTTTTCTACCACAATAGATGGAGAACAAGTATTCAACTCACACTTCTTCAACTCTTCACACAAACCCTAGGTGATCAAACCATTCACAAACAAGCTCTCCCTTCACTTCTCAAACCTTCAAAAAATTACACACATACTTGATTATCTTGCTTAACCTACAATTTTTTTATTCAAATTCATTCATGCTTCAACAACTACAAATATCTCACACCTAAGTCGCACACCTTGCACACAAACAACTAGATTTCAAAAGAACCCTAAACTTTGCTTTTATAAGCTCCTCTTGATTTCAAATTAAAACACAAAACTTTTCCCTCCTTTGGCTCCACACATACATTAAGGGAAAATCCCAAATTTGAATTACAATAGTCACAAGTGACCCAATTATGTCTTCTAGCCAAAAACCTCATTACATGTGCCAAAAATGGCTCAAAACCCCATGGGCACAAAGATAGAAATTCCCTTACATCAAAACCACACTTATTCATGACCCATAAATCATTACAAGTTATTAAAATATCATTTAAAATTCATAAATGGTCGGAATTTAGCTCAAACAATCAAATTATTTCATTTAATGGGCCCAATACTCTTTGTATTTCTCAAAATGGTTGCTTCCTACACCCTTCAAAGACCCCTGAAACTTCATTATGCCATGAAATCACTTCAACTCAACCAAACCATGCCATGTGACCACTTGATAGAATTTTCAGAATCTGTAGAAAATTTTTAAGTAAGTTATAACTCTTGAGCCAACCACTACTCAAAACACAACCACTTTTGTCTTCATCAAATCAACTCCGCCAAAAATGTTGTTTCCAAATATTAACTCATAAAAAATTATATAAATAATAAATACCTATAAGTATATTAATTGGATTCAAAATTCATCCTAATTCACATTCGAGGTGATAGAAAGCATCACATAATCCATCTCATGCTTAAACCAACTCAAAAATTTCAAAGAATCACATCTGTCATGCACCGGAAATAATCTTCTTTTCTAAATCTTGACTGGAAACTATGTAAAAACACCTCATCATGAGCAAAAATCAATCAATGGAAATATATCTGAATATTATTTCCAAAATATTTTAAATCATTCCAAAATCCACCGATGCCTCTAGATATACTCACTTTATTGAACATTGCTTTTTAAAGCCTCAAAGCGCCATTTGACTAGTCAACCTCAATGAAGCTCATTTGGCCATATACCTGGATGAACATGTCCTAAAACCTCCATGGAAATAAATATGATATCACATACATTCCATAACATAAATTTAGCTCATACCTCATTTGGACAACCTTATACCAAAACACTCTTCTTCAAAAATTAACATGTTTGAATGGTGTCTACTCATCACCTTGACCTCAACCATAACTTTATGGAAAGATAAGAGATTCATATACATCATAAAATAATCTATTTTTATTAATCAATAAAAATTGGGTCACTATACTTCTTCTTCTTGCAGATCGTTTCTAACTAGGGTTTAACTAGGGTTTTAGACTACTTTATCTTCTTAAACTCCTCTGTGTTCATAAAAATTTGAAGATGAAATTACCTCATTATTTTTGTGAAACCTTATAGACTCACCATATAAAAATTATTTAAATCCACAAGGTCCCATGCAAAGCACACAATTTAGGGTGAGCATCAGAAATCCCAACTTGAGCTGGATTTGCACTAGATTTTGACCATGTCTCACAAAAACTGACATAACTTGCAAAAGTAAAATACTAGAAACCTGAAATTTTTCTTAAAGCACCATGAAACATCCTAAAAAATTATCCAATCATCATAATTCATCACCATACCTCAAACTCTCCAGACACTGAGACTTGTATAGTAACTCCTTAAGGTTTCTCACTATAGAAGCTAAGGTCAACTAAAATAATGGTATAAATAATCATAAAACCAATTCAAATGAACAAAAAATTCCTGATACACCTTTATATACATGAATTAAAGCATAAATTATCTCATATAGCTCTAAATATCAATCTCATACCTCCTAATAACCATGCCTTATCCAAATGAGCACATGTAACATAGTCAATCACTTGTATTTGCATCATGAAAATGATATGAGTGCCTAAAAAATCTCTAAAATTTTTATCCATCATGTCAACATGATTCTCAAGCAACCAAGAAGCTCATATAATCATGCAAAATCACCCAGGCACCTGAATAGGCATGTAAGAGCTAGAAATCCTCATTGAATCTCACTGTATCACCATGAGCGAATTTGAATCATCATACCTACATCACATACAACATTATCTAACACTACTCCATCCAATTTTTCATTAATGTGGTTTTTCATCAATGAAAATACCTATAGGACCACATGCCAACAATCTCCCCCTTTTTCATTAATGGAAAACTACCTGAACTTCTCCTCCTTTTTAGATTAATGACAAAGGAATACCTGTAACAACATATCCTTCACATAATTAAGATTCATATAATCATATTTTAGTTAGAAACATCAACCAAATATCTCAACTAAGCTCAAACCCTTGAAATTTAACTCAAAATCTGATTTTCCTTCATTTTAAGCATGTAACCACCATGCTCCCCTTGATTAAGCATCTACATCATCTGAGAATCATCAATAAAGCATTAAAAAAACATTATCATACCTTATTTGGATCCAAAACATCATATTCCATCATCTAGGCATGTAAAGGAAGTTAAATCCACTATCAACCCTATTTTAGCCTTCAAGAACCAACTGTAACTAAGGATTATCTGAAGCATAAACATCGTGAACATGAAAAAAATTTCAAACTGAGCATAACATATCATTACATCACCTTTCTTGATCATAAACCAACTTGTCTGGACATATATCAAGTTTTTCACTTACCATTCATGTCATCATTCAACCACATGGACTCATGTCCCTAATCAGTCATCTTAGTGCAATTTCAACCAACTTTGGCATGCCCTAAAACGTCATACATATCTTGATAATGCAATTCATAGCTCCCTTGGACTTAAGACTTCCATTTCTCTTTCATGAGTACAAAAACGAGCTTCTTACCTTTGCATCCATGGCTAGAGAGCACCTTTGACACTTTAGCAAGGTCCTAAATATTTTCTCGGTCTATAACAATCATATTTGACTGAGATCATGCATTCAAAAAAAAACTTGGTCAATACATGAAGTAGATACCCAATACATACCTTAAATGCATTGAGACCACTATTTATCCATCTATAAGCTTTCTCCTAAGCTCCCCCTGACATGGAGATCTCATACACACCTTGAATAAACTTTACACACCCGTAGGGACACCATTTCATGCTTGACAACATCTCAATTATCAATACACCACTGAGCCTAGGCATCAATTTGTCAAGAATATGGCTCATTATCATAGTATATCACATGTAGTAACATTAGAAAGTGATCTTGATGCAGGAGCATCTATAGATGGCTAGGTATTGTCATATGGTATTATAGTGTTTAATTCAATTTCCCTCCATTTATTTGTATTTCAAATAGTCAAAGTGTATGTAATTTCCATTTGGAAGGTTAAATTTCATGCAAATGGATATACACAAGCTCATGAGTTGTATTTAAGAGATAATTATCATGTTTTCATAATTAGTATATTGTTGAGTCAAAATAGGGAGCTAGTTGAGAATTTTAGGGATTTTGGTTGAGCTCTTAGAGTGAAGACTAAGTCATTTTAGGAGAGAGAGAATAAGACTTGTTTTGGGTGATGGATCCAATTTTGGATCAAGAATTCACAAGAAAAGGTTTTAGAAGAATGTAACAGAGAAAAAATAAATTATTATGAAGGGTGGAAATAAATATTTGGCGAGCTTGGAGTGAATTTTGTATGTTTTTATGGGACTGTGATAAAATCTCCATGATGAGAACAACGTATAACAAATATGTAGTCAACAATTTGAAGGCAAGCTAGCCAGAACTACGACATTGAAATTCAAGTAATTTAATCATCCAATTGAGCTGAAAATTTAGATAAATATTTGTCTCATCTAGAAACTAAAGCATGAAAAAAATATCTCCTAAATCCACGTGTAAGGGAAGATATCGATTTCAGAAATTTTCAAACCTATGTAGAGAATTATGACTAGGGCATGAATGGAAAAATGATCATATCTTGAAAATTAACCAACAAAAAATCTGAAATTTGGACAGAAAAATCTTCTTACAAATACGAATCCAAAGAGTTTAGTTTGAGGTCAATTGGATATGTGTGGAGAAAGTTATGATCAAATTATAGACCTGTAGTTCTGAGACAACACAGAAAAAACGTATTTCAATAAGTAAAATCATCAAAAAATGAAAAATACTCAGCGAAATTGTCTAAAAATTGGTATGCAAGGATTTTTTTTGATATCTTTCTACTTAAAGTGATTTGAAACATTTTCATTGATTATAAGTGAATATATTCACATTTTTCAGAATGAAGCCCTTCATATGTAATGCATGGTATGGTCTTGATTATGAGTGAGTTCATTTTGATCAAGTTTATGCATGTTTCATTGTTAAGCTTTCATTTCTAATTACATAGAAATATCCTCATATATAATTTGAGTGGATTAATCACAAAGAAAAATATGAATGCATGAGAGATTGTTTGAAGTTGCTAGTCAACCAACATCCAAATTACAACAGTTTATCAACAAAAGTCAATTGAAACACAACAGAAAGTCAGCAATAGTGTTGCACTACTAGAGTTGTGTTAAATAATAAGGAAGGTGCATCATTTTTGGTATCAGAGCTTAGATCTGTTAGGATAAGATATATTGCAGATTTTTAAAACATTTAAAGTTGATTCAAGAGTGTGTCAAAGTGATAGTTGACAACATGATGAAAGAGAAGGAACCATCCCTACAAGGGATTATGGATTTGCTTAAGGGAGAATTGATGAGAAAGATGGATAACATGATGTACGAGATAAGTGATCTAGGGAAAATGATAATAAAAATGGAAGCAATATGCTCAGCTATGGAGAAGACAATTGATAGAAATGATAGTCAGAAGCATGGAGAATCATTGTTGCTAATGAGATTTCTTCTACATCAACAAGCCAAAGCTCAACAACTAGTCTGCAAGAGAAGTATATTTAGGACAGATGCAAAGAAAAGGGTAAGTGTTGCAATGTCACTATTGATAATGGTAGCACATATAACATCGTCTCAGAAGAAATGGTTAATAAATTGGGATTAAGAAGGTTAGTTCATCCTACACCCTAGGGTAGCATGGGTTCAGAAGATCATCAAATTCTTGTAAATGAGCAATGTATAGCTCCTTTCAAAATTAGAAGTTTGCATGATGAATTCTTGTGTGATGTGATGCCTATGGATGTATGTTATTTACTCCTAGGTAGACCATGGGAGTATGATAGAAGAGTGGTGTATAATGGTAGGTTGAATAATTTTTTTCTAATGAAAGATGGAAAAGAACATATTTTGGAACCTTTAATGGATCAACATGCAAGAGATGAAAAGAGGAACATGGTGTTTAGACTCAAGGAATTTTTTAAGAAGACCAAGAACTAGGTCTTAACCTTCATAAAGGAGGAAGGAAGAGTGAATGAATCCTTTGAAGAAGGATGTTAAACAAATGTTGTCATGCAGAGTAACAATCAAGATCCATAGAAATGGATCATGAAGATTAGATGAAAGAGAAGAAAAAAGCCCAAGTGAGGCCGAGAGATAAAATTGGGTTCTTAAGAAGAGTGAGAGGTAAACGAGAAGGTGAAATGAGTCACATAAATGAGTGTGACAACAAAAAACTACAACAAGGTAGTGATGAAGAAGAGAGAACATGGAGTTTGGTCCTTGAAGACTTTATGCAAGGCCATGAAGAACAAGACCAAGAGATGAATAAGCATGAGATAGTACAAAAAGGTACTCATAGGCCTAGAGGATGTTGTAATAAATGAAGAAGTAATTGATAAAATATGTGAGAAGATGAATAGAGAAAGACAAGATACTAGCAAGTTGGGAAAGTGTGAAGAGAAACCAAGAAATGGTGATGAAGAAGCAAGATTTTTAAAAAGCTTCAAGAAGAATCAAGTCTATGTGGAAGATCAAATGATGGTAAGGACATCTAAGGAGGATGAAAAAATTTTGATTTTTGAAACTAATCAGTTACCTATGTGTGTAAATTCAGGTATAAATAAAAATGCTTTAAATGAGAGCATTCACAAAGAAAAAGTAAGTAAAAGTGGAAAAGAAAGGAGAAAAGTAATTCCCATGAAGGCATTTAAATGGTTTGTATCGCCTCAAAAAGGTGTTGAAAAATGCAAGGAGCAGCAACATGATGATCAAGAAGATGAGCATTAGAAGAAAAGGAAGACAATTTAGGGAAATGCAGAGATGAAGAAGGATAAGAGACAAAGGAAAACAATTTGGAATGTTTTTAATGCAATTTTGAATCTATTAATGATTGAAGAAGGTCAAGAAGAGCAGATCAGTGATATAACAAGTGCAAAAGTGAAAAGAAAGGAAAGAATCAGACATAGAGTTCTAGGTACTAGTTCAAGTGTGCATAAAAATGAAGATGAATGAATTTCAGTCAAGAAAGAGGCTAGTATGATAGTACAAAAGCATGAATATTTGCATGAGGAGAGCATGAAGTCGATTATAAGACAAGTTAAACAAGTGATAATATTACAAGAGCTAAAAAGACAAACATGGAAACTAGAAGCCTAATTCCTAAACAAGGTATGTATGCATATGAGCAAAGTGTAATTATAGTTGAGAAAGAGTTTCATGGTACTTTAATGGTAGCTTGGTATAATTTTTGTATAAGAATGATATGAGTAAGGAAGTAATAAGTATGAGAGGTATTGAATGGAAGAAGGAATTTCATATGAAACGAGGATATGACAAGGCTAAAGGCACATTTGGTGATTGATGAACTAGGTAAAATGAAGGTAAGCATTCCATACTACTCCTTGGTGGAGACAAATTGGTTTGAAACTATTCTATATGCAAGGATAATGAATGAAAAGGACCAAATGAAGGACAAGATGACAAAATCAGATCTAGAAGGTGCCTTAACTATTTATTAAGAAGAGTTAATGAGAGGTGAGTATAAAATTGATATGGAACATGATGTTTTTGTTTTAAGAAGAGGCTTAAAGAGATTCTGTATTTTTGTTATAGGCTGAATACACATGGAAGAATGCTTGTAAGTATGATAAAAATGGAAGATTATGTTGTTTATGTTTTGATAAACTTGATGGAGGATAGTTTACAACAATATGTTCTTATGGAGAATAAAATTTTATGGAGGAGTCTTCTTAGTATATAAGGTAGAACATACATCCAAATCAATCTTACAAGAAATGATGAATTAAAAATGCAGTTGAAGAAAACTAAGAGAATCCAAAAATGGGAAGAAGATCAGACAAAAGGAAGCTATACAAGCAATTATATAGATAAGATAGTGTTCATCCAAAGCAAAGATGGATTAAAAACCTTGACACAAAGGAGAAGCCAAACACAAGAAGACGAATACAAGTTAAAACAAGAAGAACATGGAGACTACTCAAGTAGAGATGCTAAGTTTCATGATGAAAATAGGGACATGCAGCAAATTAAGAAGAATGAGGTTACAATTAAAGAATCATATGGATTTTGAGACATGCAAAGAAGTTAGACCTCAATCTTGATGATTTTCATTACATGGATAAGGTGAAGAGTGCTTATGAAGAATCTAGAAGTAAAGAAGAGAAGGATGAAATTATGAAGCAAGTGGAGGAGACACTTAAGTGCCATATTTTTTAATTTAATATTGTGTTTATGTTCAGGTACATGTACACAAGAAGGAAGAAGAATGATGGAAGAACTAGTAGTAGAAATACAAACAATACATATACAAGAAAAACTAAGGAAAGAGAATGTAATCTAGCTTTGAAGTTGAGGAAGGCTGGATAGAGACAAAAGAAGGAGAAACAAATCAAGAAAATCAAGAAGAACAATCAAATCAAATAAAAAAGAAAATCAATCAAGAGTACATATATGGAAGATGAGTACAAGAAGAAAAATAAATTGGAAAAAGAGTAAGAAGTCAATTCTTAGGGGTGTTTTTCTTTTAGGTTGGACGTATGATGCAGGAGAATCTATAGGTGGCTAGGTGTTATCATATGGTATTAGAGCATTTAATTCAATTTACGTCCATTTATTTGTATTTCAAATAGTCAAAGTGTATGTAATTTCCATTTGGAAGGTTAAATTTCATGTAAATGGATATTCACAAGATCATGAGTTGTATTTAAGAGATAATTATCATGTTTTCATAATTAGTATATTATTGAGTCAAAATAGGGATCTAGCTGAGAATTTTATGGATTGTGGTTGAGCTCTTATAATGAAGACTATGTCATTTTAGGAAAGAGAATAAGACTTGTTTTGGGTGATGGATCCAATTTTGGATCAAGAATTCACAAGAAAAGGTTTTAGAAGAATGTAACAGAGAAAAAATAAATTATTATGAAGGGTGGAAATAAATATTTGGCGAGTTTGGAGTGAATTTTGTATGTTTTTATGCGATCGTGATAAAATCTCCATGACAGAACAACGTATAACAAAGATGTAGTCAACAATTTGAAGGCAAGCTAGCCAAAACTACGACATTGAAATTCAAGGAATTTAATCATCCAATTGAGCTGAAAATTTAGATAAATATTTGTCTCATCTAGAAACCCAAGCATGAAAAAAATATCTCCTAAATCCATGTGTAAGGGAAGATATCGATTTCAGAAATTTTCAAGCTTGTGTAGAGAATTATGACTAGGGCACGGATGGAAAAATGATCATATCTTGAAAATTAACCAACAAAAAAATCTGAAATTTAGACAGAAAAATCTTCTTCCAAATATGAATCCAAAGAGTTTAGTTTTAGGTCAATTGGATATGTGTGGAGAAAGTTATGATCAAATTACAGACCTGTAGTTTTGAGACAACACAGAAAAAACGTATTTCAATAAGTAAAATCATCAAAAAATGAAAAATACTCGGTGAAATTGTCTAAAAATTGGTATGCAAGGATTTTTTTTTCTGATGTCTTTATACTTTAAGTGATTTGAAACATTTTCATTGATTATAAGTGAATATATTCACGTTTTTTTAATGAAGCCCTTCATATGTAATGCATGGTATGGTCTTGATTATGAGTGAGTTCATTTTGATCAAGTTTATGCATGGTTCATTGTTAAGGTTTCATTTCTAATTACATAGAAAGATCCTCATATGCAATTTGAGTGGATTAATCACAAAGAAAAATATGAATGCATGAGAGATTGTTTGAAACTACCAATCAACAAGCATTCAAATTGCAGCGTAGCTTGATCAATCAAAACACAAGTAGAAAGTCAAGAACAAAGTGTTGTTCTACCGAGTTGTGTTAAATAATAAGGAAGGTGCATCATATCTCATGCACTCCCATTGTCCTAATAAGTACAAAAGGCATCCTTGTAGAAACTCCTTCTTCTTAGTACTGTAGCAGTCTGATTTAGACTACCCTACAAAGATTCATCAATTGATATCCCTTCACACCATCAGAATACCCTACAAAGATACAAGGTTTGGATTGTGGTTCTAAGGCCTTGTGTTTCTTCTTAGGAATCTGAGTCATAGCCTTGGATCTAAAGACTCAAAAGTGCTCAACATCATGCTTACGTCCAAACTAGGATTCAAAGGGTGTCATCCCTCTTACTGCCTTGTGTGGAACACGGTTCTAAATGTAATTTACACAATTCACTGCTTCGGCCCAATATTGCGGAGGAAGAGACTTCGAGTGAATCATACAAGTGGCCATCTCCTTTAAAGTACGGTTCTTTCTTTCTGTGACTCCATTCTGCAAAGGGCTATAAACAACTGTATGCTACAAAGAGATCCCTTCAGAAGTACAGAAATCCATGAACCTATTGTTTACATATTCACCTCCATTGTCAGTTCGAAGAACCTTGATAGAAACGTTCACTGTTTCTCAAAGAAGAGCCTTAAAGTCCGAAAATGTTCAAATACTTCAGACTTAAGCTTAATAAAATATACCCAAGTATATCATGAATATTCATCAATGAAGGTTAGCACATAAAGAGCTCTAGTAAATGAAGGAGAAGGAAATGGACCAGAAACATCATTGTGAACAAGATCCAAAGGATGAGTAGCTCTTCAGGATTTTCCTTTGTCAAAGTTCTTTTAGGATGCT
This sequence comes from Taxus wallichiana var. yunnanensis, assembly GCA_018340775.1. Taxonomy (NCBI): domain Eukaryota; kingdom Viridiplantae; phylum Streptophyta; class Pinopsida; order Cupressales; family Taxaceae; genus Taxus; species Taxus wallichiana. Next base: position 6,106,222 of record CM031236.1, read on the forward strand.
TTCCAAGGGTACAACCCTCACAAAGACCCTTAGAAAACTTGACGCAGGGCAACTCATTGACCATTTCATTTTGGCTCAATTGTTCAAGGTAGCGATAATTTAGATGTCTGAAACACTCATGCCATAGCTTACTAACCTCATTTGCATGAGTGAGCAAGGAAGTGGGTGTAAAATCAGAAGTAAAGTGGGAGAAGGTGTATAACCGTGAACGGTGATCTACCTTTCCCTCAGCCACTATAGTGTCATTGTTAAGCTCACGAATAATCACTGAGTTAGGACCAAATTTCACTCGCATTCCTTCACCAAGGTGAGTAATTTGGTAAACCGATAGGAGATTGGTAGAGAGATCAGGAACACTCAACACTTGGTTAAATGTTCCCCATCCATCTCTACCAATCCACTACCGGAAACCGACACTGTCGTGTCATTACCCATCGTGATTTGGGACATTCCACAAGGTTCGATGTTGGAGAACTCAACATGCGAAGAACCCATGTGGTGCGATGCACCAGAATCTATAATCCACATCAATGAAGGAGTAAATATAGCTACAAGGGCCTTTCCTTTCTTCTTATCAAATTTAGAACCTTTTGCAAAGTGGAAGACTTGGCCTTCGGAGCATTTCGTTTTATGGATTCATGAACACTTATTTTATTCTTCTCAAGTAACTGAGATAAGTGATCAATCTGTTTCTGGAAACAGTGGTGCTTGTCATGACCAGAATTCTTCCAATAGGAACACAAAAACTTGCTTTTATGTGCCTTAGGCTCAGAAGTCGAAGTGTTTGTGTCATTTTTAGGTTTGGTCTTGGTTTCTTTCTTAGGTTGATCCTTTGTTTCTTTCTTCTTTTCAGTCTTCTTTCCCTTGCTAGTACTTGCTACAAGGGCATGTGACTTGGACTTGAGAGACCCCATTTGAATGAGTTTGTCCTATTCTTGAATGAGTTGGGACGAAAAATAATCAAAGGAGGGCATAGTCCAAGCATCGCCTAAAGCAGCTTTTGTAACGTAAAAAGTTGACACGAAGACAAAATATCCAGGACCTAGCTTAGAGAGAATCGACAAGATCAGTTGAGAATATTTTTTCTCTACTTGACATCCCTTTGACAACAATCTAATGTAGAAATTTTTGAGAAGAAAGCTTATAGGTTTTCAAAGTCACTAGGATTTAACCCTAGTAGTTTGTTTTCCAACTCATGTGCTCTCATGTCATCTTGTTGTCCAAACATTTCATCCAGCGTTATCCACGCAGATTTTAGTGTTTGGACACCTCAATGTGGAAGAGCAAGTAAGGAGAAATAGACATGCAAAGAAGACCTAAAGCTTCATCACTACGGTTTAACCACTTAGATTTTTCAGGTTCGTCGTATGGTTCAGTCTCAGTTCCCATGGTGATGCGATATAACCCTTTACCCCTTAGTTTCATAATCATTTTTGATCTCCATTCGAAGAAGTTGAACGCATAAGCAAAGGAATTGAAAGTGCATCCATAGTGAAGAGAGAGAGAAAGAAATGCAGAAAAGAAACACAACCACCCAGGACAATATAACAACCCCCGCTTTCGGCACTTTATAGTTTAGTGCGTTGATTACAATTGGGTCCGTGCGTGCGGTTTGAAACACTTGGTAACTCGTCTTGCAATTAGCGTAATAACGCGCAAGAGAGGAGACCACAACAATGTTTTGTGGAGCGCAACAAATAGGACACCGTAAACAAGCACAAGCAAAAAAACAAGGAAGGAGGCGAAAGCCAATCCTGGTTGTGAGAAAAAGCATCTCACGTCGCAAAGAGTACCCCCTTGCAGACTGTGGTGGACATGCTCACTAGTGTAAGTAATAATAAGGGTAAAATATAATGATTTTAAATGAACTCGAAGGAGTTCAGAGGTCTTCAGAACGCCAAAAAAATGCTCGGAAGGGAAAAAAATGCTCAAAGTGTCACTGCACACTTGAGCTCACGATTAGTTAAAAAAATCGACAATTAAACGCCTAAAAATTATCGTGTGGAAACGTCCAATTTAGCTAATGGGAGTTAAAAAAATAAGATAAAAAACGTTTAATAAGAGACGATTTTTAAAATATTTACTAACCGTAAATGAGATTAAACTTGAAATTAATAAAACTAGATTTAATTAAATTAAATCTAATTAATTTCAAATAATAAAAAACTAATTAAGATTTAATTAAAAATATATATCCTAAATAAAAAAACTTTCCCTTTTTAAAAAAACTATTTTAAAATTAAATAAATCTAAAAAATTAAAAGCTCCTTTTTAAAAAAGAAAGAATTTTATTTTATTTTTAAAAACTTTAAAAAAGCTTTCACGTTTTTAAAAAAATTTAAAAGCAAATGAAATAAAAAGAATTTAAAAAAGAAGCTTTAAAAAACGCAGAATTTTTTTAAAAGAAGATTTAATAAAAAGCAAAAACAAAAAAATAAACGTACCATTGATTTAATGAAACCATGGAAGAGTTTTTTGTTTTTTTTGTTTTGCATGGAAAAAAATGTAGGTTTTGTTAAAGGACAGCGTGCGCAGGAGGGGAGGAGGAGGGAGGAGCGGCCAGGAGGGAGTAGCTAGGAAACAACGCGTGGGAGAGACAAAAGCCTCTTAAATGCGCAGGTCAGAATAGTCACGCGGGCTAGAACAACCATCGAATGGATCAATTAATAAAAAGGTAAATAATGCACTGAATGTGAACCTCGAGCCACAGATGAGAACCTTGTATCCTGCAAAGGGACATGCAACAACATAGAGAACCCGAGAAAACCAGAGATCTTAAAAAAATTTAGTTTTAATAAAAAAATTAGAAAAACTAGAAATTACTCTAGTTTAGCAAACCAGCTAGATTTAGTTGCAGCTAGCTAAATGTAGCTGAAAAAACCCCCGAAAACTTCAGGAATACCTGCACATGCACAAAAAAATCACAAAAAATGACACAACTTTCCGAGAAAGCTTGTTAAAGACGTTAGCAAGGAAAAACCAGAATATAACGATTGAAAACTTGCACGAGGAGTAAAAAACGAAACCAAGAGTAATCGCAACTAAAAAATAATGAGTGCACGTTTACCCGATCTCAGCTCGATACCATGAAAGAGTTGACAATCGAATCAGAAACTGTGCACCACAATGAAGTTACACTCAAGTTGAATCGCAATGGCTCCAACATAATCACAAGGAAGAATCGATCAACAACTGAATAACTTGCATAACAGAACAAAGCTTGCTCATAAGAAAAAGACAACGGAGTGTCTTGGCATGCTCATAAATGAATAGTAAGAGAGTACATATAAGGTGCTGAGTAACCCTAGTGCATGACATGTAAACCCTAAACCTAAACCTAAACTTGACCCATGTGAGATGGCCCTCCAATATGTGAGGAGGACACATAGGATAACTCACACCAACAAAATCTCGCAGTCCCTAAGTCCGCAGCACAAAAAATTGTTAATACGACTTCTTGTCCTCCATCTCCACTACGCTTAAGTACCCCCATGAACGAGTGCAAGGACAATTACACAACCAATGCAAGTAGATGCAAAGGATAAAATTCCCAATGAATAATAGGTTCCAGAGAAACTTCAAACAAATGTGCAACCAGAAAGTGTAGGACAATAGAAAAAATGGGAGGAAGAGCTAAAAAAGAAGGAATAATATAATAAGGTAGAAAAAAAAAGCACAATGTAATGTGAAGGACAAAACAAAACAACAATTACAAAATTCACAAGCTATCGAAGAAAAATAAAATGAAGAGGATATTGAAAAAATCAAATAGGAAGAGGAAGAGAAAAAGTGCAAATAAAAGGAGACCAAGTAGCAAAAATAAGCAACTCATGCAAACAAAAGCTGAAAAAACCACTACAAAGAAGTACCTTGAAGAAGAAAAGAGGAATTTTTGAGTATAAAACCACCAATCTTTCCATTCTTGTAGGAAGAAAATTTTCGTATTATGAAATAATTGGCATGTATCCCTAATAATATACTTTTGGGTAGTGCTTAGCGAGGCCTCTTACATTCGTTGAGTATACTATCACAAGATAAATTTTGTTTTCTTTTATCTCTCTTCATCATCATCGAATAAGAATTAATTTTTTTAGCAAGCTACAAATAATGATTTATTTTCATATAGTCATTAATAGTGAATGCTTGCATTTTGTATTTCATGTATTCGTTATCATTGGGTGGTCACAAAGGGTTGTACTCTCTGTAAAAAAACTAATTTGTAGTCGATAACCACTAAATTGTGCTCCACCTTTGAGTGTTTGGCCTCTGATGGAGATTGTGATGGATAAGATGTCATAGCTTGGGTATGGGAATTCAAGAAGACATGTTTTACCTATGGTTTCTAAATAAGGATAGGTTCCTCATATTGGGGTAGTATGGGGAGAATCCACCAATATCTTACCATAAGTTGTGAAACTACTTACAGTGCAGGGTTTATAAGTAGGAGTTGATTTTTTCCTCGTAAAGTAGGATTGCTGAGAGTGACTCTTATTAGTCAATATGGTCAATGCGTTAAAGGGTGTTTGGGCACATTAGCCATCATCACATACAAACTAAGGTCTGGTTTTGGACGCAAGTGTGGGTTACGCATTAGCCATCATCAGGGTAGTCCCTAATTTTATGATATATAGTTTTTCAATGGAAACATGTATTAGGTAGGTGGATATACAACATGCATTGTATCAACCTTTTATTTGCTAAACTTTATATCAATGGATTGTTTGACATCCTTAGAAATGTCCCCCTCAACGTACAAAGACTTTTTGTGGTCTCGCCACATAGAGTATGGGTTTCTCAAACCCTACGCAACGACCAAACAACTTAATTAACTAGTCCACAAAGTTCTAGAGTGGAAACAAAAAACCAAGTAATTCAAACCTTATCGGGATCTTAAGCTTTGCTTGTTTTATGACCACAAAACACATGTCTAGTGAGAAAACACAATTAGTGTCTTTTGGATATTCAAAAAAGGGAAAATTGAGAAATTGTTTTAAAGGGAATTTTCTTTAAACATATAAAATATCTTTGAATTTTTTCTTGCCAATTATTTCCTCTTTGAATTTTCTTTAAATATTTTGTTATTTTGTGAATATAAAAAAACTTGTTTATTACCATTTAAATATGTAATTGAATCCTATAGAAACCAAAATGATTAATTATTATTTCTTAAAGAAAAATGAAATAAAATTGAAACAATTACTTAGAAAAAGTTGAATATTCAAATAATGAAAAATTCACAGGAACATGATATGAAGGAATACTCTTCAAACATACAAAATGTCTTCTTCATTAAGTCGAGAACATTCAGAAAAAATAAATTTTGAGGAACAAAAAATTAATTAATTAATTAAACATACAAAACATCTTCCAACTTTTTTATCACTTAATTTTGTATTAAAATATATTAAATTATCTTGTCCTTTTATAAATTTGAAAAATCTCATCCATTATCAGTTTAAAACAAAAATAAATAAATAAAAACAAACATTCATAAAAAGAAATTTAAGAAATAAACTTTAAAAGAATATTTATCAAATTACATACAAGATGTCTTAGAACATTATCTTACAAAAAATTTAAATTGATTTTTTAAAATCGAAATATTTTTTTTTAATGAACACCTCTAAGGGTGTTATATAATTAGACATTGGATTACATAGTTTAATGGAATCTCTACTTAAGTTCCAAATAAAATATATAGATTCAAAAATGCAAAATAAATATAAAATCTAATTATATATATATATATATATATATATATATATATATATATATATATATAAAGTTAAACCTAGATAAATTGTTGTATTCGATTTAGTAAGATAATGGAATAGTACGTGGGTTCGACCCCAAATTGATGTTAACAACCACTCGCTTTGGAAAATGTTGGGTAACAATAGATTGTACTAAAATCAGTACAGTTGGAAAAATAGCAAGAAGTTATTCGAGCTAGTTTGTTTGTTTCAAATGACCCCTAACGTCAAAGTCAATGTAAAAAGAAAGCACTTTGGATGGCTATGGATTTAATCGTCTTTGATACAAAGTTACATATAGTGGATGGATGCTTTCTTTTTGCCGACCAAGACTATACACTAAGAGTATTGTATACTTTCCACAGTTGTCTCGCCGGAGTTCGAGGGACGGGCCAAGCCGAAGCGGGGGTCGAGGGTGCAGCCCAGAGAATTTTGGCCTCAAAAACATGGCTGATATTTCGGGAAACATCCTCTTCTCATATGGGCGGGATTTTTGACCCATATGTTTATGGGATGGTTTTGGCCCATGGTAACGTAAAACTGATTAAGCAATTGTCTACTTATGTGGTTTTGTGCATATGGAAGGGTTAATGTAACATTGCAGATGTGTGTGAATTCGGGTATGAATTCTATAGATTTTGTTGAGCATAGATCTAAATAGATCTGGGTATTGTATTGAGAGAGCGGTGGCTTGTAATAAAATATGAGCAAGTGATTCTTGGTGGACGTAGCCCAAATTGGGTGAACCGTGTTAAATATTGTCTCTTTGTGTTGTGTTCTTTTTATTTTGTACTTTTATTTCAGATCTTAATATTTTCTACATATTAGATTTCTACTGTTGCGATTTTGTGAGGGATTGTTCTGCATATTTTATCCCTTATTTCCTAACATGAAATGTCATAGCTTAGGTATGGGAATTCAAGAAAACGTGTTTTACTTCTGGTGTCTAAATAAAGATAGGTGTCTGATACTAGCGTAGTCTAGAGAAGCCACCAGTATCTTACCATAAGTTGTGAAAACTACATACAGTACAAGGTTTGTAACTAGGAGTTGAAATTTTCCTCGCAAAGTAGGATAATTCTTGAGAGTGACACTTATTAGTCACGATGGTCAATGTGTCAAAGGATGTTTGGGAACATTTAATCACCTAAGGTCTTATTTTGGACGCAAGTGTGGGTTGGGCATTAAACATCATCACGTAGTCCCTAATTTTTTGATATATGGTTTGGCAATGGAAACATGTATTAGGTAGGTGGATATACAACATGCGTTGTATCAACCTCTTATTTGCTAAATTTTATATCAATGGATTATTTGACATCCTTAGAAATGTCCACCTCAACATACAAACACTTTTAGTTGTCTCGCCTCATAGAGCATGGGTTTCTCAAACCCCATGCAACGACCAAACAACTTAAGTAACTAATCCACAAAGTTTTAGAGTGGAAACAACGAACCGGGTAATTCAATCCTTATCATGATCTTAAGCTTTGCTTGTTTTATGATCGCAAAACACATGTCTAGTGAGAAAACACAACTAGTGTCTTTTGGATATTCAAAAAAGGGAAAATTGAGAATTTGTATTAAAAGGAATACTCTTTAAACATATAAAATATCTTTGAACTTTTTCGTGCCAATTATTTCCTCTTTGAATTTTCTTTAAGTATTTTGTTCTTTTGCGAATATAAAAAAACTACTTTATTACCATTTAAATATGAAATGGAATCCTATAGAAATCAATTAATTATTATTTTTAAAGAAAAATGAAATAAAATTATAACAATTACTTAGAAAAAGTTGAATATTCAAAGAATGGAAAATTCAAAGGAACATAGTACAAAGGAATACTCTCTAAACATACAAAATGTCTTCATTTTATTCATTTCAGATAGAGACCATTCTAAGAAAGGAATTTTGCGGGATAAAATAAAAATAAATAAATTAAACATACAAAATATCTTCCAACTTTTTTCTATCACTTAATTTTGTATAAAAATATATTAAATTATCTTGTCCTTTTATAAATTTGAAAAAGTCTCATCCATTATCATTTTAAAACAAAAATAAATAAATAAAGGTAAACATTCAAAAAAATAAATATGAGAAATAAACTTTAATAGAATATTTTTCAAATTACATACAAAATGTCTTAGAATATTTTCTTACCAAAAAATTAAATTAATTTTTTAAAATCAAAATCTAATCTTATTTTATTGATTGAGTATCTCTAAGGGTGTATAATTAAACACTAAATTATATAATTTAATGGCATGTCTACCTAAATTCGAGAGGGAATATATAGATTGAATAGTACAAAGTAAATATAATATCTGATTTTTATATTATTAAATATATAATTTCATTTTTAAGAACTATTATTGGAATTGTCGGTGGGGTTTGAATCCAACTTTGAATTTCACAACCACTAGCTTTGGAAAATGTTGGGTAACTACAGATTGTACTAAAATCAAGTACAGTTGGAAAAATAGCAAGAAGTTATTGGAGCTATTTTGTTTGTTTCAAATGACTTCTAACGTCAAAGTCAATGTAAAAAAGAAAGCACTTTGGATGGTTGTGGCTTTCATCGTCTTTGATACGAAGTTGCATGCAGTGGATGCTTGCATTTTTTCCTACCATGTGTACACGAATTTGTCTTGAATTTTTTCGCAGAATGTGCATTAGTTCCCATCTACTAAATTCGAATCTAGAAAATCTTTGACCTGACATTAATCAACGTCCCCATTGTGGACGACTTGGCGCGTCCAACAGGAAAAAACAAAGAAATAATAATAAATATTCTTACTTAGTATTATAAACTTATCTGCTATCAAGTATTTCAAAATGTAATGTAATAAATACATAAAATTCTCATCTACCAGTAGGCATTAAATTACAAATCATTGTGTGGCGGAGAGAGTTTCCTGATATTTGTGCACTCGTAGGTAGAGTTGAGATTTGACGTCCGTCTAAGATGTTTTTGCATATTTTAATTGTATTTTACAATTCATAAAATAGTCTATTTATCTTTATTTGACGTTAAGATATTTGGCAAGACCATCATTATCACTATAAACATTGATGCAAGGCCTCTCTAAGTCTACAAGTTAGCAAAAACAACTCACTAAATTGTCTTTTACCTTGCAAAAAAGGATGGTCTTCTTAAACCTGATTTGTCTCTTAACTATGAAGTTTTGTTCCTTTGAGCCTTTAGTTGATTTGAACTCCATATGCCCTATTTTCCCCCTTTACATGCAAAGTTTCATTAGGTTCCATCTTGACTGTCATGTCCACTTCTTAATACTGCTGACATCCAAAGCTTATAGTTTGAACAATATACAATGACCCTTGACAAAGTAAGAACATTTTGTAGTACCCTTTTGGGCACTTATGTTTCATGCCAAAATTTATTTTTCAACCCCCAAAGTAACCCCTCATTTCAGTATCTTGTTCTCATGTAACTAGGTATCTAATCAAGTAGCCCTGTCACAAGAGTTTTCTAGGCATAAATTTTGATTCAAAGGGTTTCTACACAAACTAAAGAGCTTTTTGGGCAACGATTTCCCCCTTTTAGCTTCACACAAAGTTTTAGCCCCAAAATCACAGTTTAAACCTTTCAAGTCACTAATTCTTGTGATCAATTAGGCCTCTAAGGCTAAATCAGAGTTCCTATAAGAGAGTAAGTGTTTCAAAAATACTAAATAGTACTCTAAGACCGAAAACCTTAAAAAATCTTATCCTCCTACTGTTACAGTTTCTTCAGAACAAATTCTATCTCAAGAAAAAATTGTGAAGACCTCCAAATCCAAAATCTTTCTAAAATCCTAACTAGGGTTTTACATAGACCCGGTAGGAGAGAAAATCAATTTTAGAGAGTTTTATCAAGTTTCAAGCCTCAAAAATTGACATGGAGGTCTGTGAAAGTAGCATGTGTTAGAATAGGTATTTACTTTAGCTCATGTTCACCTAGGTACTTTATTTACCTTTATTGTATTTATCCTCACCCACTTATGTGTGTGGATATTTCTTTTTATTTATTTAGATATTAGGGGGATATTATATTGTTGTTAGGTATAGTTCTTTCCTTGATCTATGGTATTGACTAGATCCTTGATGTCTATTTCTCTCCTAAATCTATGGTCTTGACTAGTTCTTTGATGACTAGTTCTTTCCATGATTTATGGCTTTATCTACGACCTTGACTGGTTCTTAGATTGTTATTCCTTGCCTATATAAGCAAGGCCCATTCTTATTGTATTTCATTAAGTTCCATAATAATATATGATATTGTTGATCATTTGTTTGCAAAGATTTTATGTAAAGTTATTATGAAAAATTGCTTTCATATTATTGATCATGGTGTTTGATTAGCATCTTTGTTCTTGGTTTAGTACGATCTGGTTATCGTTAATTTTATGGTATTAGAGCAGGAGATTGTTGTTGACATCCGTCTGTAAGTTTCGCATTGCAAACATTTTTTTATATATATTCATATATTTAGGATTTTGTCGTATTTTGTTCTTTGCGTGGTGAAGGCAAGAGCATTTTATTTTGTTTTAGTGGCAACTAAAATAAATAGTAGAGCATAATATTGAAAATCTTGTAACTTTTGATCGGTAAGTCGGTTTTGAGTGTCATTTTTTACAAAAGTGCTTATTTTACAGTGCTCTTTCCATTGAAAATATTTATTTTGAAAATTTCACTATAATTATAAAGTGCCATAATGTAACACACACTCATTATAAAGTGCCAAATCTGGGGGGCTCTTGTTGCATTGCTTGGGGGTCTTATTGCATTACTTGGTTCTTGCATTTATTTTGGTGATTTTTTGAGGATGGCATCTACTTCTACATTAGATCATGTTTATCCATTAACAACACATAATTACCACACATGGAAACCAAGAATGGAAACAATAATTAAGCGGAAAGGATTATGGGATTTAACTTCTTCAAAACAACTAGTGTTCACTAGAGAATATGAGAAATTTCAGTACCAGTGCAAATTTGATGAGTGTATGGGTTTGATAGGAACTTATGTAAGTGACAATATTTTGTTTCATTTGGAAAAATATGACTCTCCTTTCAAAATATGGGAGAAATTAGAGGATTTATTTAGTAAGGTGGATCATATGAGAGCCATGCAACTTGACATTGAGATCACCTCTCTTAATCCTGAAGATTTTCCAAAAATTATAGACTATCTTACCAAGTTCAAGCATTTTTTGACAAATTTGAAGAGGAGTGGAAGAGATAAGAAAGATGAAGAGTGTATTTACTTGATTTTATCCAAGTTGAGAGGACCATTCCAAATTTTTTCTTCAACCTTTTTCTCTAGCATAGATGCCTTAGGTGATACATTCAAAATGCCTAACTTAGAAACATTTTGTGAAATACTTACTAGGGAAGAATCGAAATTGTCTCACTTTGAGTCTTCCACCTCTCAAAAGGCATTAGTTGCATCTAATCCTAAGGGCAAGGGAAAACCAAAAAGTAAAACCAAATCCACCCCTTCTCCATCTCAAAATGTTCCAAAACCCAAAGAAAACAACTCTAAACCCAAGGAGTCTTCTAAATCCAAGAATAAGTCTAGTCTTTCATGCTCTTTTTTTGGGGGTAGTAATCATGAAGAACATAGGTGTTATAATTGAATGCAAGCCTTAGATGATGCAGTCTAGAAACACAAAATTTCTTATCTCCACTCCACCTCTTTCTAATCAACATGGCAAAACACTTAATGTTGTTGGGAGATCTCAGTCACCACTTGCAGATAGTTGGGTTATAGTTTCAGGTGCTTCTCATCACATGACTTCTTCTAAGGAGTCTTTTGTTTCTCTAGGTTTGAGTTCTACTTATAAAATTGAGGTTGGAGATTCTTCCTTTCTTTATGTTAAAGGAAAAGGTGATATACAACTTGATGGTGGTAGTATCCAAGATGCACTATATGTCCCTAACATCACTACAAATTTGTTTTTGTATATCAAATTTGTCATTATGGTCAAGGAAAATAGTGACTTTTACACCACATGGGCAGAAGTACGAACTTTGTTGGAGCCTAATTCACTTGTTTCTCAAGTATTATTGATCATAGTTCTAGACTATATCACTTTGAGGGTTTTGATGACACTTCCTCTATAGGGACATGATTGGTTTCTCATGCAGATTCAGAGAGTAAGCTTTGGCATGAATGATTTGGACATCTTAATTACATATATTTAAAGGAGTTGAGCACTCATGGTATGGTAGATGGTGCCTAGAGTTTCTAGTCTTGAGGGAGTTTCCTCTTTGTGAATTATGGAAAAAAACCAAGATCTATTTCCTAAGAATTTGTCTAAGAGAGTTTCTTCACCACTTGATTTTGTGCATAGTGAATTGATGGTTTTTCCTATCCCCTCTTTCAATGAAGCTAAGTATGCACTTATGTTCATTGATAATTTCTCGAGGTGTACTTGGGTCTATTTTCTCAAGTACAAAAGTGATGTTTTTCACACTTCAAAGTCTTCAAGGCTTTGATCGAGAAACAATCTTCTAGTTGCTAAACTTTATATCAATGGATTGTTTGACATCCTTAGAAATGTCCCCCTCAACATACAAAGACTTTTTATGGTCTCGCCACATAGAGCATGGATTTCTCAAACCCTATGCAATGACCAAACAACTTAATTAACTAGTCCACAAAGTTCTAGAGTGGAAACAAAAAACCAAGTAATTCAATCCTTATCGGGATCTTAAGCTTTGCTTGTTTTATGACCACAAAACACATATCTAGTGAGAAAACACAACTAGTGTCTTTTGGATATTCAAAAAGGGGGAAATTGAGAATTTTTTTAAAGGGAATTCTCTTCAAACATATAAAATATCTTTGAATTTTTTCTTGTCAATTATTTCCTCTTTGAATTTTCTTTAAATATTCTGTTATTTTGATATTATAAAAAAAAACTAGTTTATTACCATTTAAATATGTAATTAAATCCTATAGAAACCGAAATGGTTAATTATTATTTTTAAAGAAAAATGAAATAAAATTAAAACAATTACTTAGAAAAAGTTGAATATTCAAATAATGAAAAATTCACAGGAACATGATATGAAGGAATACTCTTCAAACATACAAAATGTCTTCTTCATTAAGTCGAGAACATTCAGAGAAAAGAAATTTTGAGGAACAAAAAATTAATTAATTAATTAATTAATTAAACATACAAAATATCTTCCAACTTTTTTATTAATTAATTTTGTATAAAAATATATTAAATTATCTTGTCCTTTTATAAATTTGAAAAATATCATCCATTGTCAGTTTAAAACAAAAATAAATAAATAAAAACAAACATTCATAAAAAGAAATTTAAGAAATAAAGTTTAAAAGAATATTTATCAAATTACATACAAGATGTCTTAGAACATTATCTTATTCGATTTAGTAAGATAATGGAATAGTCTGTGGGGTTCAACCCCAACTTTGATGTTAACAACCACTCGATTTGGAAAATGTTGGGTAACTATAGATTGTACTAAAATCGATCTGATTGGAAAAATAGCAAGAAGTTATTCGAGCTATTTTGTTTGTTTCAAATGACTCCTAATGTCAAAGTCAATGTCAAAAAGAAAGCACTTTGGATGGTGTGGATTTCATCGTCTTTGATATGAAGTTACATATAGTGGATGGATGCTTGCTTTTTTCCGGACACACGTGTACACCACTTTGCCTTGAAACTTTTCGCAGAATGTGCATTAGTTCCCATCTACTAAATTCTAATCCACAAATCAACGTCCCCACTTGGACGACTTAGTACGTCCAATAGGAAAAAACAAAGAAATAATAATAAATATTCTTACTTAGTATTATAAACTTATACATTATCAAGTATTTCAAAATGTAATGTAATAAATACATAAAATTATCATCTACTAGTAGACATTAAATTACAAATCATTGTGTGCCGGAGAGAGTTCACTGATATTTGTGCACTCGTGGGTAGAGTTGAGATTTGACGTCCATCTAAGATGTTTTTAAATATGTTAATTGTATTTTACAATTCATAAAATAGTCTATTTGTCTTTATTTGACGTTAAGATATTTGGCAAGACTGTCATTATCACTATAAACATTGATGCAAGGCCTCTCTAAGTCTACAAGCTATAAAAAACAACTCACTAAATTGTCTTTTACCTTGCAAAAAAGGATGGTCTTCTTAAACCTGATTTATCCCTTAACTATGAAGTTTTGTTCCTTTGAGCCTTTACTGAGATTTGAACTCCATATGCCCTATTTGCCCCCTTTACATGCAAAGTTTCATTAGATTCCATCTTGATTGTCATGTCCACTTCTTAATACTACTGACATCCAAAGCTTATAGTTTGAAACAATATACAATGACCCTTGACAAAGTAAGAACATTTTGTAGTACCCTTTTGGGCACTTATGTTTCATGCCAAAATTTATTTTTCAACCCCCAAAGTAACCCCTCATTTCAGTATCTTGTTCTCGTGTAACTAGGTATCTAATCAAGTAGCCCTGTCACAAAGGTTTTCTAGGCATAAATTTTGATTCAAAGGGTTTCTACACAAACTAAAGAGCTTTTTGGGCAAAAATTTCCCCCTTTTAGCTTCACACAAAGTTTTAGCCCCAAAATCACAGTTTAAACCTTTCAAGTCACCAATTGTTGTGATCAATTAGGCCTCTAAGGATAAATCAGAGTTCCTATAAGAGAATAAGTGTTTCAAACATACTAAATAGTACTCTAAGACTGAAAACTCAAAATCTTATCCTCCTAGCCCTTGGAGAAAAAGTTTAGCTCAAGAAATCCTTAGCCCTTGGTCATATGGTATGGTCGTATGAGGGCTTAAGCTGGTGATTTCTACTAGTAGGTGCTTAACTCCAGCCCCCTTTCATTTTATTTGTGTGGTGAAGGCAAGAGCATTTTATTTTGTTTTAGTGGCAACTAAAATAAATAGTAGAGCACAATATTGAAAAGCTTGTAACTTTTGATCGGTAACTCGGTTTTGAGTTCCATTTTTTGCAAAAGTACTTATTTTCCCGTGCTCTTTCCATTGAAATTATTTATTTTGAGAATTTCACTATAATTATAAAGTTCCATATTGTAACACACACTCATTATAAAGTGCCAAAATTTGGGGGCTCTTGTTGCATTGCTTGGGGTCTTATTGCATTGCTTGGTTCTTGCATTTATTTTAGTGATTTTTTGATGATGGCATCTACTTCTAGATTAGATCATGTTGAGCCATTAACAACACATAATTATCACACATGGAAACCAAGAATAGAAACAATAATTAAGCGAGAAAGGATTATGGGCTTTAACTTCTTTAGAACAACTAGTGTTCACTAGAGAATATGAGAAATTTCAATACCAGTGTAAATTTGATGAGTGTATGGGTTTGATAGGAAGTTATGTAGTGACAATATTTTGTTTCATTTGGAAAAATGTTCTTCTCCTTTCAAACTATGGGAGAAATTAGAGGATTTATTTGGTAAGGTAGATTATATGAGAGCCATGCAACTTGACATTGAGATTACCTCTCTTAATCCTGAAGATTTTCCAAAAATTAAAGACTATCTTACCAATTTCAAGCATTTGTTGACACAGTTGAAGGGGAGTGGAAGAGATAAGAAAGATGAAGAGTGTGTTTATCAACATATTTTACTGATAATATGTTTGTATCAAACATATAATGCCTGAAACTTTGTAATACTCATAAATACAAGTCAAGGAAACAATATATATTTTAAATTATTAAAAGAAGAAAAGATACGGGAGAGAGATTGATAGTAATTTTAAACCCTTTGAAATTCATATATTTTGGGTTTAACAAGAGGAATCAAACATCAATTCTTATCCTTGCTTGTAGGGTACACACATGGAGGGAAAAAGCACACTTGAAGCCTTCCATTAGTCTCGGGAGGAATTTTGTAAGGTTTATTGTTTCGTATAGGGACTTGACATATGTATTTATATTTTAAAATTTTTATTCAATAAATTTATCCCGCATAGTATGTCTTACTCTCATAAAATGCACCTTTATACATGTATGCCCCCATAAAATATATACATCTCCATGTATAGGAGGGTCTCACTATTAGTTGCCACATCACAAGTGTCTAGATTTTTCAATATATGGTTTTGACAATAAATGGTTGTATATGTTTTTATGCAGCTCAGTTGGAAGGACTGTGCACTAGTGAACAATAGGTCGCATGTTCAAATCCCAGAAATCGTAGTTGAACGGAATGTGTTTTTCAATAACATTGAAAAATACACTATATTTTTCAATAAAAATTAAAAAAACTATGTAAAAATGTGCACAACACATGCATGGGATGGGTACATGGTAATTTTATGGGCACATGTACACAAATTCAAAAAAAAACTATAACGGATGGGTAATAATATTGTCACCCGTAATTGCAAATACAATGTGAATTGCTCATTTTATCTTGATTTAAAATGAGATTGTCTTAACCACCATTCTTTAACCGAGGAAACCTGTAGTTAGTAGATTGGTTTTAAATTTCGTTCAAGGAAACCTGCAATTAGTAGTTTAAGAATAACCTTCTCTAGAGTTAGTCCTGCAAACAAGGATTATGTATGTTTTCTTGAGGTGGAGAGGATAAGATGAAAGAAGAAATACCACGTTTTTTATTTCTAATATCACTTCGAAAGTGTGAGGAAAGAGCATACGCGTTGAACTTGTTCGAGACAAATAAATGGAAAATGATTGAATGGTATTATTCACATCAAAGATGCATATAAATACAAGAGAGAGCAAGAGGTTTAGATGGTTAGAGCAAGTGGTTAGGAAAACAAAATACCTACATGGAGGCCACCTATCATATAACCAACCTAACAATGCAATATTGTCCCAACATTCCCCCCTTATTGCATTATTTTTTTAAACATCATATTTCTAGATAGTGGACCTTACCTTATTTCAAAGAGTGTAAATTTTTTTACACTCTCCATGTAGCCTATACACCTTTGAGGTGGCATGCCATCTTTCTGGCTTTATAGTCTTGGTGACACCTTGGTTTTTCCTTTCATTATTACCACAAACTTGGAAGCAATGATCAAATTTGAAGGGCTAGTTTAAATTTTAATGTGAAGGACATATATTTAACAAGCCCTTCCATGATGAAAAGTAATATAAATATTTACACTTCCCATGACAAGAGTAAACCTGATACACACTTCATAAAATTTATGAACATTTTTTTCTTAAATGAGTGATTACATTAGAGAACACAATAGTTTGGGTGAGGGTATTGTGACTGGAGCTAATTCTAGGACACATATTAAATGAAGTCCCAAAACACCTCTAAAATATTTTAAGTGTCTTCCATGCTAAGAGAGTAATAATAAATATACTAGTTTACATCAAACATGTTTAACATGAGTAACTCCACTAAAAAATGTATTAAACTAATATATATACATATACACATTCATTTATGGGTGAAGGCCTAACGAAAAGTTCAAAATTAAATCCCCTTATTAGCATTGGAGCTGCATTGTACAAATTTTAAAAAGGTTACAATTTAACAAACTAAAAATTTAATAATGATAATTTTATTTTATACATATATGTGTTTACAAGGAAGACTAGATTAATTAAGTTGTGTAAGTTTTATATTATAGTGATGTACACTACCAAATCCATTCAAAGTAGACATTTTAAAGATAAAAGTTTAATCATTAAATTTCAATAATTTTATTTTGTCCATGAAACTCTTATGTCTTATTGAATAGCCACAAGATATAAACTCCAAAATTTCTCCAATTAAAGGCCACCAAGAAAACGGAGAGGAAAACCAATTTTCTTCCCCCAAACTCTCCCACCTTTTTCCAAATTATACAACATTTTTCTCTTGAAAGGAGAGATAATCTTAGGGACTAGATGACACCATTCCAAGATGTAGAAAGATGGATACATTTGAATAAAAAAATTCAATGATGCTAAACTTTATAGAGTTTCTAATGCCTTGTTTTTAACAGAAAAAAATAAATTCATCAACAATGTATAGTTCGTACCATAAACTTCACTCATCACATGTACTCCATTATAGATATAGACATCCTCATTTAAAAACATGATGAGAGTTGAGAGTGGTGTGTGTGGAAAAGTAGTAAATACATTAGGACAAGGATAATAATTTATATTTTTACATTTGTTTTGTTGTCCAGTTAGAATTGACAAGATATTTTGGGTAGTTTTGACAGATAAATCGATATACAAATTATTTATTGAGTCATATCGTAAATGTATTTGCAAATGGAAAAGTCAAGATAAACGGTGGGAAGTGAGAAGTCACATAATTGAAACTTGACAAATGGAAGTCAAAAATTTAGTCAAAACAATTCAGGCAATAGTCGAAGTGCAAATTGGTTATTGATTAACTTATTATCTACGTATTTGTGGAACACATTAAGTGTGGAACTAAATCTGAAATTTGATGAGACTTGTCACAAGACCACGTGCAACATTGCAAATTAAATATGCCACCGATGATAATCTGAGTTCCTTTATTTATACAATTATACAATGAATCGTTGAGTTATGAGATATGTGCAACTTGTCATTGGGCCATTACTTTTAGACTTAGAGTGACTAGAGTCCAGACATTGAATTTTCATTATTCATACATAAGTTGTTTAATTTAATTTTTTTAATTGAGTAAAATACATTATTGAAATAGGAATTATACGTGTAGCCAATTTATAGTTTCAACAATTAACACACAATTCATCACGGAAAACATCAACTAGCATTTTCATTTAAATACATATAACATCACAAAGTCCTTTATTAATTCTAAAAGAAGTACATGCACTTCCAAGCTCATCACATGACGTCATGCATCATTTTTCCCATATGCAATTTCAACCAAAGCTCAACCCTATCAAAACAATTCTTATCTCATACATGTCAAAGATTGATTGAAATTATAATTGGGATAGTATAGAACAGAGGGAACGTATGACTGCACTATTTGAAACTGAGAACACACTAAAATCACTTTTAAAATCCATTTGTAGAGGATTTTCAACGAGAACCAGTGATCAAACATGTATTTCGGGATTTGAAAAAATCGATCATATTGTTGAGTACTTAGTAGACGGGCATTTTTCACATCCACCCTTCTTTTGAAAATTTCAATAATAAGTTGTACTTCTGTGATGTCAAGTAATATGTATATCTTGAATTTTTTTATGGTGAAATTTTTAGTCACACATTCTTGACGGGTTTGAAGCCCTTAGACGTGTTGTGACGAGCTTAATTTTGATCACTGCCTAGAAGTGACATGAGTACATATTTTTGCTAACACCTTTGGCGGTTTTGGTTTCCCAAATTACCACGAACCCCTATGGTTTTTCTATTTGTAGGTTTACCATGAACTTGGAGATGATAGGAGGTCTCAATTATACACTTCGGTGGTTTCTCGAATTTCTACAAACCCTTTACCAAGAACCAAACACTACTTTAGTGCTTTTTCTCCTCATAATGTGTTTTATCCAGGAGGTACCAAAATAGAAAAATGCTCTGCATTTTTTACTGCACACCAAAAACCACATTACATGCAACATAAAAACATACTAACAAAATTGTCACCATAACAATGATGTGACCCCGTCGTACGTGACTAATGAGAGGACACTAATTATCCTCCAACCTCCATGTATCGTCCAACCTCCATTAAGTTGCTACTTAATTAGCAGATATGGATTTGAGGCTCATTTTGATTCAAACAATCTCCACACATCTCTGATCTCCTATATGCTGTGCACAGGTCCATTTTGCTCACCAATGTCGTCCTTGTTTGGATGTTGGTTTCTTAGAGGCACAGAATCCAATGCTTAGGTCTTTGTCCAAGGTTGTTTGCTTAAAATGTCAAAGAAGATAATGTATCCTACACAACATCACTAGAGAACACGCTGGGGAAGGATTCTTTCCATGCAGGTATGGGCTTTCAATTGGCGATGTTACTTCCACACTCATCTTTGATCTCCAACGAACAATAGAAAATAAAATGATTTGAATTTCTTTATTCCTAGTCGCTACAACTTCCAAGAATTTATGTGTGATGGAATTATTGTATGTGTATAACTTTAATCAACCTCTTTAGTATGTTTCTCCTCTTTTTATTAACTATCACTAGAGTAGCCTCCCCCACAAACCCCTAATATTTATTTCACGTTTTGTATATAAAGTATTATTCGATAGCCCTGGCCCTTTACTGATAGAAAAGACAACAAACCATGTTAATGAAAGAGATGCCAAAAATCAGGTTATGTGTATTTGATCCAACACTTGTATTTATGTGATCCATTCTGGCTCAAACTGGAAAATGATATGACCATTTGGTTTACAGAGAATTGGAATGGATGCACGCTAAGAATTTCACCCAAGAGTTTATCTCTATGCTAGCACATTTGACTGGTCTCCCAACCATCACGTCTCCAAAACAATAGGTCGTGTTTTTTTAGTGAAAAGCATATCCATATATTAATGAAGATAAGAAATGTACAATGCTAATCATACAAAATCAGGTGGAAAATATCACACCCCATATGCAGGATCATAGTAGCCATAAAAGGGCTATGAGTGGCACAAGTTACATAATCATATCGATAGCAGCTTTATCAATAAAAAAAAAGTTTGAAGCAAAATTGTAGAGAACTAGCAAAAATATCCATAAATGGAGCTAGGCAGTAGCAACGAACATGGAGGAGGGGGGTGAATGTGGCGGGCTCTTAGGATGGTCACCCCAACCACCAAGAGTAGTGGCGGGTGTGTCATCAATCAACTCCCATCCGTATGTCTGTTGTTGCTCCTCCTTGTTTCCCCACCGGGAGGGCGAGATGGCCAAGGAGAGCCAAGGAAACTTTGACTGGTCGGGTGCCTGCCACCCGAGCCACCACTGCTAGAGTCCAGCCGACCAAACACCCCTGAAGTGGGTGGATTCCAGGATGGAGGTGGAGAGGGGACATGCTAGTGAGAAGAGGCACTCCGTTTCCCACGAGCCAGACCTCGATCAAAGTTGTGTCGCCTGTGGGAGCGCGAGTGGTGACCTTGCAAGCGGGAGCGGTGGCAAGGGGAATTAGGTGGAATGTGACTAACAGCACAAGGGGCACTACCCCAATGGTCCAGCAAAGTTTGAAAATGTTCAACTTCAGTGCAGACTTTCTCCACCTACACCTAGATCTAAAGTGAGACATTGGAGATAACAACAAGCTTGTTAGAAATAGCAAAAATTCTATCCACTCTCTCCTTATTAAAAATAGCAGCATTTCTAGATTTCCAAATATGATATAAAATAGCAGCTCTGAAAGAATGCCAAATGTTGTAAAATTTTGTAGGAATAAAGGCCAAATCCCCTAGAAGAACCATTTTCCATGTAAAGAAGGTGGGCAAAAAGGTTGAAAAAGGGTATGAATCCAGTAGGCAGACTAAGCATGAGGGCAGAACCAAAAGAGATGAAGAAGAGTCTCAATGTGGTTGCAAAAAGGGGAAGTGTAACGAAGGAGCTCCGGAAGAAGAAAGGAAATTACCCATGGGAAACCCTTGATGGAGAAGGCTCCAAAGAAAGTGTGCAACCTTGGGCTCTATAGGAATGGCCCAAACAATAGTGAAGTGATGTTTCCACCCAAAATGAGTGGAATGTAAGCTCTAATGAGCATTTAAATTTTGAGAGGGGGCTGCTTTCTGCGTGAGAAGCTTGTAGCCCACCCGAGGTTTATAATTTCTAAAGGGGGTGGCAGAAGGCCAATGCCAATCAAACCACCATGGGCGTTGCGTAGTGACACAAATTTTATGCAGACAATCACCATGTATGAGCTCTTGAATAAGAGAAATGGCTTGTTTATCATTATCATGAAGAGAAAATTTAGCTTTCAGGCTAACCCATGGAAGCCAATCCCTGGTGATAGGACATAAAAGGTCCTGAATAAACTTAATCCCATTTTTGAAGAAACAAAAACCCTTAAGCTGTAAGGAAAGAGCAAGAGGCTTGTCATGATATTGAAACACCGAATTCCACCACAAACTAAGAGAGTTAAGAGAGAGCTCATTCTGGAAACCATCACCTTGTCAGAGCAGGTGAGGTTTGAGAAGCTCCTAGGCTTTCCATATGCTTTTGGCCACAAAAGAACCACCAATTTTAATAGGAACAGGGCATAGAAATAAAGAGTAGTAGTTCAAACCTTGCCAAGCCTTCCGATTAAGTGGAGACCCTTGAGATATATAATTTCTGAGAAGAATTTTCCAAGACTCCTCACCTTCAAGGCTGCGAATAATCCATTTGGCAGTAAGAGCAAACCCTTGCAATTGAATGTTGATAAGGCCAAGACCACCAATTTCTTTGGGTGTACAGCAAATATCCCAAGCAACCCTGTGAAAACCATGGTTCCCCTCGGAGTTGGCCCACAGGAATTCACGCAGAATTTTCTCCAACCTATGGTAAGCAGCTTTAGAAGGTGCCCAACATGAGGAGTAATAGACATGAGTGGCAGCCAGAACCTTGGAACAAACTTGAAATTTTCAGCAAGAGACAGATGCTTTGTGATCCAAAAGGAGATTTTTTGTTCAACTCATTGAATCACATAGTTCCATAGGTCAGCAGGGGAAGCCATAAAAGCAAAAGGAATGCCAAGAAACTTAAATTGAACACCAGGTTCAATCCAGAGCCATTGAAATCCCTCTAGCCAAGGAGGTTTGGGACCCATTTCCCTGTAACATTGGGTTTTCTTCCATTGGATGGGAAGAACCAGAAGCAAGACAAAAGTATCAAGACATTGCATGGCATTAGTAATAGAGGCCTCAGACTCATCCAGAGTGAGAAAAGAGTCGTCAGTGAAATGACCATTAATCAACTGCTTAGGAGAAGAAGGTAGTTGGATACCTTTGACTAAACCAACATTAGTAGCATTAGCGAGCAAATAGTTGAGACCTTCGAGACCTTCATAAAGAGATCAATGACATCAAGAGAAGGATCAAGAGAGAATCACTCAGACTGTTGACCATTGATAGTAATACAGGCACCCGCATCTTGAAAGAGCATATTAACAGAGCGGATGAACCGGGGTCCAAAACCAATAGCCTACAACATGGCCAGAATGAAAGGCCACTCAACTATGTCATAGGATTTTTCAAAATCAATTTGAACAAAAAGAGCTAGCTGAGAAGTCTGGCGGGCATATTCCATGCCCTCCCAAACTGCAATAATGTTGTCCAAAATATATCTATTTTTAATAAAGCCGGTTTTTTCACTCTTGATGATCAAAGGCAATAAATTTGTTAGCCTGTTAGCAAGATCTTTGGCAATAATCTTATACGAGACATTGAGAAGAGTTATTGGCCACCAATTGGTGATAAGCTCGGGGTCTCCAGTCTTGGGGATGAATTTGATGTTCCCTTGGTTAATCAGAGCACCTAGGGTGTTGGAGGACATAGCTTCCAGATAGACCTGGTAGAGATCTGGACCAACAGTAGGCCACAGAGACTGGTAAAACTCACAGGGAAAACCATCAACCGGAGCTTTATCAGAGGCCATCTGAAGAGAAGCTTCCTTCAAATCATTAAGAGTGAGAGGCTAATCACAGGAAATGCGTTGAATTTCAGATAGCTTGCAAGGAACAACATCAATGCATTGGAGGAGAGCAGCATCGCGAGCCAGAGTAGCAGGTTGAGTAGAAACACAACATGATAGTGATGCACAAAAGCTTGCAGAATATCAGGTAAAAGGGTAAGCCTTTGATTGCCTTCCTTAATTGCTTTGATTTTGGTGAGAGTTTGATTAGATTTAAGAGAAGCAAAAAACTCCTTAGTAACTCTGTCACCAATGCGGAGCTAGTGTAGTCTGGCTCGAACTTGAGCTCCTCTAGCCTTATAGTGCTCCTCAACCTGAAGCTTATGCTTCCAATGAGCAGCTTGCACTTGAATGTGAGTGTTGAAAGGAGACAGATTAAGCTCTTGAATAGCTCTCAAGTATTCAATATGAGAGGCTTCATGAGCATTCTTGTAAAAAAATCAGCTTGTTTCCCATACAGCCGAAGAAAAGAAGTGGTGAGTGATGGCATGAGACCACCAATCAATCTAGCCAATCCCATCAACAGGTCTCGGGTCAAGATTCCAAATACGTCTTATGTAATCCAAAGTTTTGGGATGAGAGAGGTGAGACGTATTCAAATAGAACTGAGTGGACTTGGGCTTGGGACACTGAAAGTTCCATTGAAGCCCAAAGAAGATAGGCTTATGGTCAGAAACCAAAGCAGTGTCCACTACCGAGACCGGGAGGTTGTTTGAAGCATCAAAGGAAAACCATTGCTGCTTTGAAAGAGAGCTCTGTCAAGGCATTTATAAACTCTATCATCGCCAACTCTAAAATTGGACCATGTGAACCAAGGAGTGGTAGCATTAGAGTGCTTGCGGTGGTTGGGATCAAATAGACAGAGCTTATTGCAAGTAAAACTAGGCTTCACGCTCACCAGCACACCAACGCATAGGAAGCCGGCCCAATTTGTCTTCGGGAGATTCAACCATGTTGAAATCACCACAAAAAAGCCAGGTAGTAGAGGGCAGGTGATCAACCAACCACCGCCAAAAAGAAGAGCGCTCCGAAGCATCATTGGAAGCATAAATGTTGGCCAACCCAAGAATGTGGCCATCAAAATCAAAAAGGGTCCACACCACCCGATGGGTGGGGTCAGAACCCCATGATATGATGTTGGAGGTGAGGTCAGGGCTTAAAAGAGTGACAACACCACCTCGACCATTATCATGCACTGACATCTGGCAGAGAGAACCAAGCCAGATGGTATGCATAGCAGCAGAAAGATGGAAGCCAATGATTTTGACTTCCGTAAACACAACACCTGAAACTTTGTAAAATGCTTACAACTGTCTCTAACAAGATATCTGTGAGTTAGATCGTTAGCCCCCTGACATTCCATGAGTAAACTATCATGGAGAACTATCAAGGTGCATGTTTTCCTCCTCGAGGCCTGCTAACGCTCCAAAATGGTTAGAAAAAGTGACTTATTGCGCATTCCCATGCATATAATCTCCGAGCTCAAACTGCCGGCGAGGTCTCTATGAAAAATCCTCCTCGGAGGGAGGGGAGGGACTTCGTGAATGACATAAGGTAGTTTTTCTCACTCTGTCTGAGCAACCGAACCACCGATAGTGTTATCTAAAAAGCTTGAGGTTTCGGGAAGTGAGGGGTGTGCAAAAGCAGGAGCTGATGGGTGGGAGCTGATGACAATAGCAACTTGGAGTCCAGGAGATAATGGATGTGGGCTTGGGAAGGGTCACAATAGGAGCATAAGCGGAAGCATTCACTGGTTTATAGGTAGCATTTTGGGGCTTGTTGCGGGCTGAAGGTTTTCGGTCAGTGACAGTGGTCCATCCATCAGAGGAGGGGGTGCTGGATTTAGGGTCCGTCGGGGGTTTCTCTGAAATGGGCGGTGAGCTTTGTGTCATGAGAGGACAATCCTTGATCATATGGTCTGATTGGCACCGGAAACAAGTGTTGGGTAGGTTAATATATAGCACTTTCTATGTAAAACGTGTGTCCCCAACCTGAATATCTAGGGTATCCTTAAGGTCTTTTGAGAGATCAATCTCAACACAGACTGTTTCTGGGGTCGAGCTGAATAAAACTTAGGTTGTTCATGGCAGATGAGATGACCCAAGGGTTTGATAAGCTGGTCAATAAATCCCCATAGAGGCAAAGGAAGGCCTAGAAATTCAATCCAAATAGGAATCTTGAGTTTGGCTTGCTTGGAGACTTGAAAGTCTCGAGTCTAGTGGGAAAACACCACAAGGGTATTACGAATAAACCAGGGACCATGATTGACAACAGATTTGTAATGTTCAACATTGGCAAAGTGAAATAGAAAGAAACCCTTGGTCATGTTTTGGACTCCCTCAACCTTGACTCCGTGGGGTTGCCAATGATTATGAATCCATTGGCGGAGGATACCTTCAGGGGGAACTTGGCCCACAAAATAAGCAACAAGAGAAAAAGATTCAAACCAATTACAGGCTTTATCAAAAGCAAGTAAATCAAGCACAATATCCGGGAAGGAGTATCAGAATCCTTACCTCGTCGAACACCTTTAGAAAAACTTCCTCGCTCTTTTCGGCGTCATTGTCCAGAGCTCCTGCGTTGAGACCAGCATCAATAAATGCATGGCCTAAGGAGGTGGTCATTATATAAGCCACCGCCCAAGGGGCGGAGAGGTGATCAATACAAAATTAATGCAGATATTCCCTCCTGGATCTGAAGATTGGTAGTGTGATGCGATGGTGGCATACGACAAGGCCGAGCATTCACTGCATAAAAAAACTCCATAGGCCGTGTTTTAAATGACAAAAGAACAAATAAATTTGTAAACCTGAGATTCTTGAAGGATGAGGAGGAGTTCTTAGTTAGCCTTCCACATTGGCTGGAGGGACTATGGGTGTATACTTGCCTCAGAACTTTCAAACACTGCAATTGATCCCCAAATGCTAGACGTCAGAACTTACAGGTTTGTCACGTCCTTTCTTCAGGTCCTTTTGTCCACGCTGGTTATTTTGATCGGTGCTTGCTCTGATACCAATGTTCAAGATAGATCAATGGAAAATGATTGAATGATATTATTCACATCAAAGATGTATATAAATACAAGAGAGAGTGGGTGGTTTAGATGGTTGGAGAAGGTGGTTAGGCAAAGAGAATGCCTACGTGGAGGTCACCTATCAAATAACAAACCTAGCAATGCAATATTATGCCAACATAATTGACTTTGATTAAGAAAAGAAAAATTTAATTCCTAAAAGTATCTAAGAAATGATCACAATTTTGATTTCTAAGATCACTTTGAAAGTGCAAGGAAAGAGCATACGCATGATCATTTCATGTGATTAGCCTCATAAAAACAAAAAAATGACAAAAAATGTAAACAAAAACCACCACAAAACATTAGTTACGGTGCACAAATGATTAAACATTTACAAAAACGCAAAAATTTCCAATAACCTTATAAGAACAAGTTTCACAATTTGTTCGATTCAAGAAAATTGATGAAAAATAATAATTAAAGGACCTAATTTAGTTTTTAAAAAGGCCTAATTAAATTAGTTAGACTAATGAAAATAATCTAAATTAGATATAAATAATTGAGACCATAACTAAAGTAACAATTAATCTAATTAAGGAATTAAACTATACTAAACTAAAGTGTAAAAATTAAAATACACTAAACCTAAGTGTGAAACTAAAGTTTAAAACAAACCTAACAATGAAGCCTATGAATCAAATAAAAATTGTAAAGAAAATAAACTAAGGCTTTATTTTTTTTTGCTTTTGGATTTTGTTTTGTTGGTTTTTTTGTTTGAGGCTGGTGCAGGGTTGGAGCTTGATGGTGATGCGTCAATGGCTCGGTATGAAGGGTGGTGATTGGGTAGCTACATGATAGTGAAGCGGGTCGGATAATGGCAGTATGGTGGGGTCCTGGCGGAAAAGTGAAAACAACTCAATGGAGTAGGCATTGAGGCTGACAGGGTTTAGACGATAATGGTACATGGCGCAATGGTTTGTGGGTGAGATCCAGGTTAGAAACAGGCTGACACATGGTGGATTCAATGGTAATCAGGTGGGGACACGGTGGCGACACAAAATTTTCGGGAAGGGTAAGCGGCATGGGAGATGCGTAAGGTGTGGGATCACGAGAGTTAGACAAGAGAGAGAGGAGGTAGTTGGGGTTTTGCTCGGCTCGGTTGAGTCACGACTGAGTTGAGTTGGGGGTGGGCGAGGTTATGTCACAGGGTGAGTCAATGAGTTAGCTCGGTGAGCTGGGTAGACATAAGGGGTAGGGAGTGAGCATCAAGGGGATTGTAGGGATAGTTGGACAAACTAGCTCGTCGAGATGGGTAGGTGAGTTGGGGGTAGAGGGATGTAGAGTTGTGAGAGGAAATTGCATCAGAGATGAGAATATTTTTAACAGGGGTTTAGATGGGCTTAGGAAAAAGAAAGGGGGGTAGGGTAGGGAATAAAGAAGGAAAAAACCCTACCAAAATTTCAAAACCCTACCAAATTTAGTTTTAGCTTGCTAAATTTGGTGGGAAATCACCTAAATCTTTTCTATTTTTTATTTATTTTGATTTGTGCATATCCAATTTATGTTTTTAATGTTTTCCACGTGCAAAAAACACTTGTAAAACTCTCACAAAAAGAGTAATAATCAGCAAAAAAATTATTTTTGTGACTTTTAAACCAATTTCTGCTTAGAAAATCCTCTCAGAATGCATCCCGAAAACACAACAAAAACACACCAAAACAACATTAACCAATTAAAATCACATTCACACAAACATTAGTATGGATTAAAAACTACATTAAAAGGTGAATAACATACGAAACAAAAATGAAGAAAAATGTGGGTAGGTCCCACCGGTGTGCCAGAATGTGAGCAATGAAAATTAACAGAAAAATGAAATATAAAGAAATAAAACACAGATATGTACCTTCTATGTAACTTTCTTGAAAACCTCAAGAAGATCATGGATGCGCTTATACTTGTCTGATCTTGAAGATTTGGATTTGTGGATGCTCTTGATATGACTCTCCACAGTGGATTTGCAAATGCTATGAGCTTGGATACACAAGTATGCGGGAAACAAATTCAGTAGAAGTTGGCTATAATTTACATAAAGCTTCCTGGGATAAGTTTGTGAAGGAAATGGCCTCCTCTTATAGTTGAGGTTAGTACCATAAAAGGTGGATGAGAGTTTGACTAAGCTCCAGGTTAATTATGGTAATTGCATGGGAATATAAAGTAGATTGAGTCTGTGGATTGCATATTTGAAGGGGCAATAGAAATTTGGAATGACAAAAGTTACATCGGGCAATTGAATTGCACGTATAATCCAATTGACCCCACCTTTGTAGGAATATAAAGGTGGATTCTAAGTGGAATAGAGAAGTTGATTTCAAGTGTAGTTAACTGGATTGAGGAAGTGGAGTCCAAATAGAGTTAACTAGGATAGTGAAGTGGCAGTTGACTAGGAAAATTAGTGTATTTTCCTAATTATGTAACTAATTTAATTAGCTACAATGTGTAAGATAGTTTATTAACCATTTTCAATAATATCCCAAACATCCTGGGATCTAAAAATATCTTTCATAGTCAAGGACCAATATTCATAATTTTTTCCAGTAAACTGTGGAGTCTACAAATTTGAAAAAGGTGCTCCGTATATGGATGTAATTAATGGATGTCAATAAACTCTACAAAGATTTGGAAGAAAAATAACTTAATTTTGATGACTAAAACCTTATGTTTTGATACCAGATGAAGAAAAGAGGTAGGGAAAGATAACAACAAACTCAATATTCATTCAATAGTAATAAAACTGATAAAACAAATGCACAACAATGGAGGACACAACACACAAAATGCATAGTAAAAATCGAAACAAAAACCAGCTGCATATATATTATATTTCTAGAAAATATTCAGCAGAGCTTAGTTGCTCTATTTTTTTTTCTTCTTCGCATATTAACTCTTTTCTCTCTTCACTCTTGCATACAAGATGCAACACACACAATTAAAATATGAAATAATAGAACTAGGATATTAACACATGGTGAGGGGCTATTTTTACATGGTGAGGGGCTACTTATACATGGTGAGGGGATATTTATACATGGTGAGGGGATATTTATACATGGTGAGGGGCTATTTTTAGCCATATACATTACAATACGAAATAATAGAACTAGGATATTAATAGTAATATTCCATCATTAATTTCTATGTAACGGTTGGAATAAATATTACATGGTTTTCAAAATAGCATATAACTATTAAACATTGCCACATCGCATGATCCATAAACTTCTACTTTGGAACTCTACGAATCACATAAAATTACTGTTCTACTTTCAACTTTGGAAAATGACAATTTGCTTGAAATATCAGAGCTTCATGAGTGATTATCTAGTGCTCTAGAAAGGAAATTGTAGAGTGGGAAAGAATACAAAAACTTTAAACACCAACAATTTTATCCTGAAAACCTCCAATGGAGGAAAACCAGTCGGGAAGGGAAAATGTTCTTTCTTCCCATTTTTATTGGTCTAATATAGATAATTTACAGATTACAATAAGTATGAAGAGTAGAAACAGTGTCAACCTTCTCTCCAATTACTTGTTTGCTCTATTTCTACACCTTTCTCCTACAATTCCATTCCAGCACTGAAGATCTTTATCATTGCTCTCATTAAACTTTGCTTCTCGATCTCTCTGATCTTCTGAATTCTATTCTCTTGCTCTTTTCATGCATTTATAGGCCTTCCCAAGTCCTCCCGTGCAAAGGAGGATGTGAAGGGGCATGGAAGGGAAGAGAAACGGAGGGGCGCTTTAGAAACACATCCATTCACATTCAAATTTCGTCTCTATCCTGGAAAGTGACAGGACCGCCGCCCTGAGCAGAGTGGCGGTCCCAGGATCGCCGCCCTGCAGAGTGGCGGTTCTTTCTAGAACCTTCGTATACCTCATTTTAATTCACTTTTCTCATTTCTTCTTCCTGGTGCTGATACAACTGATGAAGTGGTGTGTTTTTTTGGATCCCTATGAATCATACCTCCCATACTGAGAGGCTTTTGGTCCCACAAAATATTAGTGGTGGAGTGGTAGAGGAATCAATTCCCTCTCGTGCTCCTTTGAGCACCACCAGGTCTGCCTTGGTGTCTTCTCTTGTCCAACCTACCAAGGTTCCTGTGGATATCTATTTTGTTTCTCTAGTGCTACATCCTCCTCCGAGTTTCCCTGAGTACAATACTCTTTGGAAGGTAACTTCTTTATCTCTCCTTCTTTTCCATGCATAGATGGCATTAGTGGATGCGAGCTCTTACAACCTGCTACCACGTGCATTTGCATGAAGTACGGCCTGAAGGTTTCTCCAACCTACTCCAGCATGGTGAAGGTCCTATACTGAAGTGGTTTGGTCCTTTGTTTTTGGAGGTGGATTGGCCGAATCCTCTCTAAGTACATTGTTGCTATAGTCACCATCGTTCCTTGTATCTTCTCTTCTTCATGTTGTCCCATGGTCAGGTCCAGTGAATCCGTAGGTAGATACGAGTGATTGCATAGCGGAAGTTCGAATGAACAGTTCTGTGGTGGTTTCTTCTGCAACAACTGACAAGTGCTATCTAGAATATACGTGCTCTCTAATCCATTTTGCTTTTCTTTCAATGAAAGTAAACAAAACAGCTGATTTTTCTGACTAAGTCTTTGTGCTTGGTTGGCACTTACCATAGCCTTCTTTGACCTACTCTGGTGTGCTCAGATGTTGAAACTGACCCCGTCCTTGACCCATCTGAATCGGTTCTCCCTCCTTGTGTACACAACATCCCTGATATACAAGTAAGGACTTCCGAATACAACGTCAAATGCATCAAGTGGAATAATATCAACCTCTAGTACATCTATGTATTAGGTATTTATCCCAAATTGAAACTTACACTTCCTTGTAACTTGTATTTCTACACCCTTCTTCACCCATCCCAATGGGTATGGATGTGGATGTACGTAAGTATCTAAACCAAGTTTTTCTACAACCGCATCAGAAATCAAATTTGACTGAGAACCAGAATCTACTAAAGCGTTTACCTTAGTGTTCTTGATTTGGATTTGGATTTGGATTTGGATTTGAAATAGCTTACTCATCTCTTCTTCTTTTGTTGTTCTATACATGTTAGTGGCCGTGCATCCCAACCTCTCGTCTACATCTGAATCATCCTCAATCTCCACCTCCCTTTATGCCTTTATAGTGGCCATGGATTTCTTGGAATCCTTGGTTTGGTGCCTTGGGTGTAATTCCGGATGCAACTTCCAACATGTGGCGTCAGTATGTCCATTTACATCACAATTCTTACAAAAGTTCTTGGGATCTCTACAAGTATGCAAAATAGTAACGACATGTTTATCTTTCCATTTACCTTTGTTACTTGTCTTCCCTTGTTCTTTGTCCTACTGTTCTATTGGCTAGTCTCCCTTTGGCTCTATTTCTCCTTGCTTCTTCTCGTCATCAATGTAGTATGCTTGTATACAAGCTTCATTGAGGTCCTTGGGTTTTGTGGAGATTACCTTCCTCTGAAGGTGAGTGTGAAGTCCTCCCAAATACTTGGTCAGAATGTCCTCATCCTCCAAGTCCATATTAAGCAACATGGCTTGTCTCTGAAATTCTATAGTGTAGTCTTACATGCTTTGACCGCATCTCTGCCTAAAGTACTGCCACTTAATCATCATGTCAGTCTTATGGTCAATTGGATAGAAATTAGCTCTAATCAATCCTTTGAAACCCTTACAATCTTGATAATAGGATGTTTCTTCTTCTCATAAGTGGCTAGATGGGTCTCCCACCAAACCAGATCATGACCTTCCATTTTGAGACGTGCAAAGGTGATCCTTTGTGCCTCAGTGACATTATGCACACTAAAATAGACTTCCAATTATTTTATCCATTTATCCAGTAATTATGCATCTACTTGTCCTTCAAAATTCTTAATTTCCACTTTCATTTCAACTTTAAAAGGTGTATGTGTAGATTTTATCTTCTTGCTTACAATTGGTATCTCTTCATGCTCTTCCCACTTTTCCTCTTTGTGGCTGTCTTTGTTACCAAAATTTTTGGCCAGTGCTCGAACCATTTATTCCATGGAATCTTTATTAACCAAAGCCATCTTTTGCAGATCTGAAAGCTCTTCTTGTTTCCTATGCAATCTATCCATCATGGTCTCTAGCATCTCAACTCTACGGACCAAGTTCTCTTCCTCCATTTGAGCTTGAATTTTCGGTTCCACTTCTTTGTAGAAATGTCTGGCTCACAAGGTAAAAATTCTTCGCCTCTTGACCTTTTCACTGTCATACAAAACATAGAAAAGATTTGAATACCACAGTCCTGGATATTTAATCAGCTCTGATACCAAAATGATCCGTAAACTTCTACTTTGGAACTCTACGAATCACATAAAATTATTGTTCTACTTTCAAATTTGGAAAATGATAGTTTGCTTGAAATATTAGAGCTTCATGAGTGATTATCTAGTGCTATAGAAAGGAAATTGCAGAGTGGGAAAGAATACAAAAACTTCAAACACCAACAATTTTATCCTGGAAACCTCCAATGGAGGAAAACCAGTCGGGAAGGGAAAATGCTCTTTCTTCCCATTTTTATTGGTCTAATATAGACAATTTACAGATTATAATAAGTATGAAGAGTAGAAACAGTGTCAACCTTCTCTCCAATTACTTGCTTTCTCTGTTTCTACACCTTGCTCCTACAATTCCATTCCAACACTAAAGATCTTGCTCACTGCTCTCATTAAACTTTGCTTCTTGATCTCTCTGATTCTTCCGAATTCTATTCTCTTGCTCCTTTCATGCCTTTATAGGCCTTTCCAAGTCCTCCCATGCACTAGAGGATGTGAAGGGGCATGGAAGGGAAGAGATGCAGATGGGCGCTTCAGAAACGTGTCCATTCACATTCAAATTTTGTCTCTGTCTTGAAAGTGACAGGACCACCGCCCTGCAGGGCGGCGGTTCTGAAACCGCCACTCTACACAGAGCAACGGTTCTTTCCAGAACCTCCATTTACCTCATTTTAATTCACTTTTCTCATTTCTTCTTCTTGGTGTTGATGCAACTAATGAAGTGGTGTGTTTTTCTGAATCCCTATAGATCATCGCATTTATATGAATAAATATTACCACCGTAATATTTTAAAATAACATAGGTTATTAAAATCATAAAACATTAATACTTGAATAGTTAATAGTTATAATAGCTAAAAAAATGGACTTCCAGAGGCCGAGGGTTGCTAGAGAAGGAAGTAAGCGGCTTGGAGAAATTGAGAGGAAGGAAATGGGGAAGTGGGGAGAGTGGAAGTGGTTTAGCCGTGCAGGGAGAGGGGAGTGAGATGCGAGGGTTAATAGGTGAGAGATCAGGGAAGAACGCGATTGGAGATGGGAGCTGACCCCACAAAGTCGATAGTGCTAGCTCTGATGGCAACAATGGAGGCAGTGAGTCTTTTGCTCTGCATGATAATGTTGTTCCTCTCCTCTGTGGCCCTCTAATGGATCCTCCGAAAACATTTTTGGCATTTGTTACTCTCTTCGCACGCGCACACATGTTTCCTTGAGGGATCCTGATGCATTGTTTATTGTGGAAAAGGTAGCCGACACCCCTGTTGTTACCCTTTCCCTCCCAGAGGTAACTGATTCCATTTGTACCCTAAAAAATTTGGCCATTATCTGTAGATTTAATGGATTTTGGCCTCAGAGTGAAGAATTGCATCAATAGATTTATTCTACTTGGTCCCGCGATTGTGAGGTCCAGTTGTGTGCCAAAGGTTTTTTTACTATCCAATTCTCTTCTCCTACAAATTACCAATGGGTTTTTAGTGCGGGTCCTTGGTTTTGGGGTAGGGTTGGTCTTTTTGTTACACCATGGTTTCTGGGTTTTGACCCATCATCTATGGTTGTCTCAAAAATGTCAGTTTGGGTTCGTTTACCCAATCTTCCTCTTCCTTTTGGCATCCTCAGGCTTGTGCAGTGATTGGTAGCAATCTTGGTCAGTTCATCAAGCTAGATGATGAGCGGTCCAAACAGGGGCTCTTCACATATGCATGCATCTGCATTGATGTGGATTTCAGCAAAGGTCTTCCGACAATATGGAATTAATCCATGATGACTTCAAATGGACTCAAACTCTCGATTATGAGAATACATCCTTTCGTTTCGGTTGTGCCATCAAATTGGGCACCTTCACGAGGCTTGCCCACTCTCCCTACTCAGAATAAATAATAAAAGAACAAAGGGGCTTCTTAATGGCCTAAGGGTTGGCTACCATTCTCTACGCTGGAAGCCAAAGATTAGCCTGAAGTCCAAGATCAGCCAGACGCCATGACGGTTGAGTTTTCCACTGCTGGAGGTAGTGCCAAGCGGTCACATGTATCTAACTCGTCTGACTCTGACCTCATTCAGGATAGCCGTACCTTGATCCTCCACTTTCTCTAGCTCCCCAGTAGGTGCCTTGGACCGTTGTCATGCATTCGAAGGAGAAGAAGGGGTGTTTTGAGCCTCATGTTTCTCGTTCTCCTTTAGACCTAAGTAACTTTGTATTTGGTGTTCCTTAGACACCCCTCTAGGGGTTATCTTTTGTTGTTTTTCTAGGCTTCACCTTTTCTATTTGTGGCTTTAGGCGTGCTCTCATACCGCCCGCTTTTTTGTTGAGAGAATCTTGTATCATGTTGCATTTAACTTAATATAAGATCCCCCTTTCATAAAAAAAACATTAATACTCTTACCACGTGGCTTGGCATTTAGCTTGGTTGACCGGTACATCTTGAAATCCCCATGTAACTGCCACCTTAAGCTTTCCATGTTGGGCTCCACACTAAATGTGGGTGGTCATCTTGGCATGTTGGAATTTTAAGTTCCCACCTACATGGGGTTTGGAATTTACATATGCCTTTATAAAGGCCTTATCCGTTGTTCCCCATTTGCCACGTGATCATCCATTTGACATGGGAGGTGGAGGATAAGACAAATCCCACATATGTGGGGATCTAAACCTGCATGGCCTTTATATAGGCTCGTCAACCATCTACCATACGTGGCTTGGGTCACATATTAATTGTTTTTTCCATGTTGGTGGCTCCTCCCTTAGTGTTAGCTGGGTAATATAATGTGGTCGGTGGCTATTAATTCCGCGGTGTTGAGATAAAACATGTAGCTCATTGACGGAGCTAGATATTGAAATGAGTTCGTATCCCATAGAACTAATGAGCTCACCCAATGTTGACTCGATGTAGCCCAAGCCAATAAAAATGTAGCCCACCGAGTTATGTAACGAGCTCACCATGAGCTCAACCAATGCAATAAAAAACTCATCGAGCTGGCCAATAACGAATTGAGTTGGCTCGGTATAATGGTACGATCATTGTGGTGGTAGGCCACGTAGTGGCCCGAGGCCCCACCACATTGCGGAATATTGAATACACTAGTAAAACTACCCGTTCGGATACGAGTGTCGAAGACCGATATCACAAAATCACATTTTTTGCTTCCCCATGCTCCCGCCATGTGTCATTTCCATGTTGGTCAATTGCCTTTGTTGGGTCTAATGTTTGACCAACCTTTAACCAGCTCTATCTTAAGCATATGGAGTCCATTTTCTGCATTCCAAGTACCGACGGAAAGCTCACAGAATTCTCTACAACTTTTTTATGGTTTAGGAAGATATAAGGATTTCTAGATGTGCCAAAATGTCTTCCAGATCAATCTTACCATAAGTTGTGAAAACTACATACAATGTAGAGTTTGTAACTAGGAGTTTAAATTTTCCTCGCAAATTATGATAATTGCTGAGAGTGACACTTATTAGTCACGATGGTCAATGCGTAAAAGGATGTTTGGGCACATTTAATCACCTAAGGTCTTATTTTGGATGCAAGTGTGGGTTGGGCATTAACCATCATTAGGTAGTCCCTAATTTTATGATATATGGTTTTGGCAATGGAAACATGTATTAGGTAGGTGGATATAAAACATGCATTGTATCAACCTCTTAT
This sequence comes from Taxus wallichiana var. yunnanensis, assembly GCA_018340775.1. Lineage (NCBI taxonomy): Eukaryota > Viridiplantae > Streptophyta > Pinopsida > Cupressales > Taxaceae > Taxus > Taxus wallichiana. The sequence goes on from CM031236.1 coordinate 6,142,607, forward strand.
TTGCTAAATTTTATATCAATGGATTCTTTGACATCCTTAGAAATGTCCACGTCAACATACAAACACTTTTAATGGTCTCGCCACATAGAGCATTGGTTTCTCAAGCCCTATGCAACGGCCAAGCAACTTAATTAACTAATCCACAAAGTTCTAGAGTGGAAACAACAAACTAGGTAATTCAATCCTTAACGGGATCTTAAGCTTTGCTGCGATTTAAATATGTAATTGAATCCTATAGAAACCGATTAATTATTATTTTTTAAAAGAAAAATAAAATAAAATTGTAACAATTACTTAGAAAAAGTTGAATATTCAAAGAATGGAAAATTCAAAGGAGTATGGTATAGAATGGATTCGATTTAGCAAGATAAATTATTAGAGTCGTCGGTGGGATTTGAACCCACCGTGACTTTCACAATCATTGGCTTTGGAAAATGTTGGCTACCTACAGATTGTATAGTTGGAAAAATAGAAAGAAGTTATTTTTGTTTGTTTCAAATGATTCCTAATGTCAAAGTCAATGTAAAAAAGAAAGCACTTTGTATGGTTGTGGTTTTCATCATCGTCTTTGATACGAACTGAAGTTACATATAGTCGTTGGATGCTTTCTTTTTTGCCTTGAAAATTTTCACAGAATGTGCATTAGTTCCCATTTACTAAATTCGAATCCGAACATCTTTGACCGACATTAATTAATGTCCCCACTATGGACGACGACTTGGCACGTCAAACAGAAATAACATTCAAATAATAATAAATAGTCTTAGCAAGTATTATAAACTTATTTGTTATTGAGGATTCCAAAAATGAGATTAAAATGTAATAAATACATCAAAATTACAAATCATTGTGCGGTGGAAAAAGTTCCCTGATATTTGTGCATTCGTAGGAAGAGTTGGCCTATGTTTCAATTTTTTTGCGAATTTTAATTGTATTTTACATTTTATAAAATAGTCTATCTGTCTTTATTTGGCGTTAAGATATTTGGTAAGAGTGTCATTATCACTATAAATATTGATGCAAGGCTTCTCTAAGTCATCTTCAAGTCTACGAGAACTAGCAAAAACGACTCACTAAAATTGTCTTTTACCTTGTAAAGAATGAGAGTCTTCTTAACCCTGAATCTTGATTTGTCTCTCAATTATGAAGTTTTGTCTCTTGGAGCCTTTACTGAAATTTGAACTTCATATGCCTTTTTGCCCATCCTTTACATGCAATTTTAACATAGAAAATGCTTGACAACAAAGGAAAATTGTGAGTTTCATTAGGTTATGTCTTGACTGCCATGTCTATTTTGGCAGATCCAGAATTTATTGTGCATGATTGCGAATGTCTACCCTTCCTATTTCTCAAATTATCTAGTCTACACAGTCCTGTCGTCACACATAAATCAACTAAGTCACTCTTTCCCTCTCTTGCACTTAGGGTTTCAAATTTATTAGCTTACTTGCTTGTGTCAAATATGTACTTTATTGTTAATTTATCATATGTGACTCTGTAATTAAGGTTTGACGCATAATTCTATTTTTGTTAAATCAATAGTTGTTGTCTTAACTCAATATTACAAGACCCCTCAACTCAAGTTCCATGCTTAAGTCAAGTACCATAAACAAAGTCTCCAAACAAACACCAAGAAGATAGCTTTTTACCCTCAAGAAGGAGTTTACACATTGTACACACACACACTAGTATTAGTTAAAGTTTGTGTTGTCTTCCTAGTTAATTTTATGTCAAAGTCAAGAGTTAAAGTCAAATTGATCGTTGTAATCATGTTTATTGTTATTGACAAGTTTTTCTAATTGGTCATTTGTGTCGTCTAAGTTGTGCTAGTTATTGTGAGTAAAGTTCATTTTAGTCAAAACCAATTGTCTATAGTCAAAAGAGTCAAAAAAATTGAATCATGGTAAAATTTTGAAAAATTAAAAAAAAATTGCCTCACGAACACATTTTCAATGTAACCTGACATCCTAAGATTCATTGAGCTTCATGATCACATTGTGCTGAGTTAAGCAACGACACACTGGAGGATGGAGGACAATCAATGTCCTCTCGTTAGTCGCCAACAACGGGGCCGCTTCTGCTATGGTGACATTTGTGAGTGTGTGTGGTGTTTTTTAGAATAAATATGTAGTGAAAACTTAACATTGTGGGGGGAAATGACACAATGCTTTAGTTTGTATGTGTGGATTGTTATGTTTGCACTGTGATGGATTCCGAAATGTTATCTCCGAAAGAGCAACTATGATGAGGGCTAAAGAATGCATTAGAACATCGCGATATGGTTATAGGTAAACCATTTGAAAACCTTCACCCCTTTGTGGTTTGTGGTCAACCACTAGAAAACCACCTCACTCTCGGTTTTTGGTTAGCCGATGGAAAACTAACTTGTGGTTTGTGATAATCCAAAGGAAAATCACATGATCGCGAAATCAAGGTGCAGTGTAGTATGGATGTTTTCCCCATGTTCTCACTAAGGGAGGGAATGTTAGGAATTAGTTAGAGCGTACATTTGAATATTATAAAGGATAATATAATTGCAAGGTTATTGTATTAAACAACCCACGTAAATAAATTATAAGGTACAAGTTGTTAGAACAACACATTTATATTGTTTGAATGGTTATAATTTCTTCCTATATTATAGGGGCAATATTGGTCTATAAATTTGGCTATGTATTTGCAGCAAAGTAAAAATACAACGAAGGTTTTTTTGTTAAATTTGCTCTTCTCCTTCACAGAACACATAAGCATTTTCCGCTTCAACGTTCAGGGCCATCAACTGTGAGATAATGATAGGTAGAAGTGGGGTGGTTTGTAAAATGAGGTGTATAAGGCCTTGGTCAACATATGTCAATTGTGGGACTAATTTTGGTTGAGGTACACATGGATCACACACTAAATCTCTATGTTTCGTAGGGCCTTGGATGGTCATGTGGGATATGAAAACTACTAAAACAAATAAACAAACAAACTCGCAAAGAAATCTGCAAGCAGGAAAGGTCAAGAACCTAATCCAACTAAGGATACGTGTGGAGATGTGTTAATTCCTTTTTAATTAAAACTATGTACCTAATTAACAAATGAAAGCTAATTACTTGATCAGAGGAATAAAACTAATCTATCTAGTTTTGTGCTTTTTAATGATTTAAACAAAAGGGGGAAAAAAAAAGCAAACTAATTAATTTAATTTAATGTTTTTGTATTTTATGTTTTACTAGAATAAAAGGAATGTTCATAGACAAACTAACTTCTAGTTAAATGAAATTACTTCTATTCTAATGCAGATTAAACTAAATAGAGAAATATCCAGATGTGGCTATTTCCCTGTGCAGAAGATTTAATTAATCTAATAAAATAAATCCTTTTTCCTATTTGTAATTGTGGATGTAGAAGCTTTCTAATGAAGAAATGTAAATCTAACACAGACACAAAAGATTCTAAAGCTAACTTCCTATGCAAATCCACAAGCATAGGTAGAGAAGTGACTTTTCACGAAAGCTTTGTTCATGTGCAACCAATATTGAATTTTGAATGTAATGAACTTTCCTAAACAATTTAATAAATGAAGAAATGATAACAAAGAAATGTAGCAGAAAATTTCTCCAAATACTTCTTAGGAAAACCCACAGGGATAAGTTGAGAGGAAATCCTCAACAGAAGCTCTTGCAAAGAAAATCTACTTTGATAACTATTGCAGTTGAATATTTCTAAAGAAATGTGTTTAATCAAACTAAAGATTTGAATATATTTAAAATAAAAAAGAAACTTGCAAGAATTCAAAGACACTCCCAACTTTGGACATGTTTTATAGAGACACAATTAATGTTGGCTATGATTCTCAATGTCCCCTCAACTTCTTTCCAATGTGTGTTTAACGTATCTAGAGAGTTGTGCTAGAAAATGTGTAGGAAGAATGGGATAATACTGGAGATGGTTGGTTTGCAAATAATTTGGTCGTAATGCGAGCAAGAGAGCAACAAGGAAATTGAATGGGTTTTCTTACGTACTTCTTAGTAGGATTTTGGCAGTATAACAATGTAAAATCAATTGAGAAACAATTCATTAGAAATCCACTCCTTGGAGTGACTTTGGCCATTGGCCTATTCCTTAATAAATGGCTTAGTCGAGCCATTGTTGTCAGACACCTTGGCTTAAGCCATTTTGTTCTTGTTTTTCTACCCTCTCACAATTTTCCACCCTTCTTCTTGAGGGGATTTGGTGATTCATAGGCCCCATTAAGCATTGTGCAATTGTGCGGGACATAAAGAGGATAGTCCTTGATCTTAAGATCAAAGGTTTGAGAACGAATACATGTGTTGGGTAGGTTAATGTATAAAACACGCTGGGAGTAACGAGTATCTCCCATTTGAATTTCCATGAAATCCTTCAACTCTTGGGAGTGTAGACAAAATATCATGCACTTTGGGTATCTATATAGCCTTGATCACATACTACTATTCATATGATTCTCAAGTAATAAAATTACTAACTAACCCATGCCTTTTGGCTTCTTTTCTTGCTTTTTGTTATCCTTATTGGTCTTGCACACCTTGTAGCCCACTTTTTCTTTTAATACGTTGGCATTTCTCATTCTGGACACCAGATCCCAACCAAGATGCTAATTAGGATCAATATGGAAATATATGCCTAATCTAATTATTATTATAGTAGTAAATAAATGATCATTTAAGTATAAAAATTAATCGAAGAAAATTAAGCCAAAATATGTAAAACCCTAAGTGCAAAGAGAGGGTAAAAAGACTTAGTTGATTCACAGGAATCGCGAAGGTTCGCAGAGATGGAAAATATAGAATAATGATTGTCATAATTAAGCTCGATAAAATGTAGAGATGGAGGAATATCTTTGACCTGGGGTGGCTGTGGGTGCCCTAGGCCTATTTATGAGTGCCTTTTTCTATGAAATTTCTCGGGAAACCTCCTTTGAGTGGTCACAATTTTTTCTCTATTGTTTTCCTTTGGTCTCTATGAGGTTGCACAATGATCACTTTGAAGTCACCGGGAACTTACAATGAAGTATTGAATTGTAAAACCCTCAAATAGACATCAAATCCTAAAAAGAAAGATGCAAAATAAGGGGTCACCTATCCTCGGTTATCCACAATGGTGATATTACGGTGAGTGTTGCACTACATCTCATACCTAATGTTGTTCTATGTGTGTGTAGCATGCATTTAGGGGTGCCCACACGCAACCATGCCCATCTGGTCTAGGTGCTAGTGTATGTCTTGTGCTAAGGACCCAAGTCGATTTTAAGCCACATCGTCGATATTGTGAATGTGTTGTATCGGTATTTTGTTGTGTTGAAATATGATTATATTATGCTATATGGGGTGACTAATTCACCCAAATGATGCCCCCTCATTTGGGGAGCATGTGATGTCGCTGAAGGAGTATGCGGCCCAAATGAGGACCAATCGATGTGTTAAAATTGTTCCTGCAGGGGAAAGGAAGTGTTCTTGGTAGAAACCAAGACACACATAAATAAAGTGTACTGGGAGAGAAGTGTTATTACAAGAAAATACAAACACACATGTAGAAGACAAAATGTATGCTAAATTCAAGTAAATATGTAAGCTAAGACGCAAGAAGATTATGTAAACAAACAAGAAGACAATATAGACCACGGAAAGTGTTGGAAGAAAAATGGTCGAGAGGGGGTTGAGTCCATCCTTACAATAATTTGAATTTAGATTTCATATCCGATTAATCAAAACTCATCAACATTCAACCATCCATTAATGTGTGCATATAATAAATAATCACATGTGCAAGAACCATAAGCAAGATAATCAACAAAAGATATAAGATATAAGTGGGAAACCCTGAGGGAATAAATACCCTTTGAAACAAAATATTATATTGATATGTTTCAAGATTTAGAGAGGCACCAACCCCACAAGGAGCACCAACCCCTAATTTTGTGAAGCACCAACTCCACAAGGAGGATACAACCCCCCAAGATAATCAAGCACCCAATCAACCACCTTATAAAGATATAATATTTGATTTTTTCTACCATAATAGATGGAGAACAAGTATTCGACTCACACTTCTTCAACTCTTCACACAAACCCTAGGTGATCAAACCATTCAAAAACAAGCTCTCCCTTCACTTCTCAAACATTCAAAAACTTACACACATACTTGATTATCTTCCTTAAGCTGCAATTTTTTTTATTCAAACTCATTCATGCTTCAAAAACTGCAAATATCTCACACCTAAGTCACACACCTTGCAGACAAACAACTAGCTTTCAAAAGCACCCTAAACTTTGCTTTTATAAGCTCATCTTGATTTCAAATTAAAACAAAAAACTTTTCCCTCCTTTGGCTCCACACATACATTAAGGGAAAATCCCAAATTTGAATTACAATAGTCACAAGTGACCCAATTATGTCTTCCTAGCTAAAAACCTCATTACATGTGCCAAAAATGGCTCAAAACCCCATGGGCACAAAGATAGAAATTCCCTTACATCAAAACCACACTTATTCATGACCCATAAATCATTACAAGTTATTAAAATATCATTTAAAATTCATAAATGGTCGGAATTTAGCTCAAACAATCAAATTATTTCATTTAATGGGCCCAATACTCTTTGTATTTCTCAAAATGGTTGCTTCCTACACCCTTCAGCATCCTGGAAACTTCATTATGCCATGAAATCACTTCAACTCAACCAAACCATGCCATGTGACCACTTGATAGAATTTTCAGAACCTGTAGAAAATTTTTAAGTAAGTTATAACTCTTGAGCCAACCACCTACTCAAAACACAACCACTTTTGTCTTCATCAAATCAACCTGCCAAAAATGTTGTTTCCAAATATTAACTCATAAAAAAATTATATAAATAATAAATACCTATAAGTATATTAATTGGATTCAAAATTCATCCTAATTCACATTCGAGGTGATAGAAAGCATCACATAATCCATCTCATGCTTCAACCAACTCAAAACTTTCAAAGAATCACATCCTATCATGCACTTGCAATAATCTTCTTGTCTAAATATTGACCTGGAAACTATGTAAAAACACCTCATCATGAGAAAAAACTCAATCAATGGAAATATATCTGAATATTATTTCCAAAATATTTTTAATCATCCCAAAATCCACCGATGCCTTCAGATATAGTCAGTTGATTGAACATTGCTTTTTAAAGCCTCAAAACTGCCATTTGACCAGTCAACCTCAATGAAGCTCATTTGGCCATATACCTGGATGAACATGTCCTAAAACCTCCATGGAAATAAATATGATATCACATACATTCCATAACACAAATTTAGCTCATACCTCATTTGGACAACCTTGTACCAAAACACTCTTGTTCAAAATTTAACATGTTTGAATGGTGTCCACTCATCACCATTACCTCAACCATAACTTTATGGAAAGATAAGAGATTCATATACATCATAAAATAATCTATTTTTATTAATCAATAAAAGCTCGGGTCACAATACTTCTTCTGCAGATCGCTTCTAACTAGGGTTTAACTAGGGTTTTAGACTACTTTATCTTCTTAACCTCCGTTCATAAAAATATGAAGATGAAATTACCTCATTATTTTTGTGAAATCTTATAGAATCACCATATAAAAATTATTTAAATCCACAAGGTCCCATGAAAATCACACAATTTAGGGTGAGCATCAGAAGTCCCAACTTGAATTGGATTTGCACTAGATTTTGACCATGTCTCACAAAAACTGACATAACTTGCAAAAGTAAAATACTAGAAACCTGAAATTTCTTAAAGCACCATGAAACATCCTAAAAAATTATCCAATCATCATAATGTCATCACCATACCTCAAACTCTCCAAACACTGAGACTTGCATAGTAACTCCTTAAGGTTTCTCACTGTAGAAGCTAAGGTCAACTGAAAGAATGGTATAAATAATCATAAAACCAATTCAAATGAACCAAAAATACCTGATACACCTTTATATACATGAATTAAAATATAAATTATCTCATATAGCTCTAAATATCAATCTCATACCTCCTAACAACCATGCCTTATCCAAATGAGCACATGTAACATAGTCAATCACTTGTATTTGCATCATGCAAATGATATGAGTGCCTAAAAAATCTCTAAAAGTTTTATCCATCATGTCAACATGATTTTCAAGCAACCAAGAAGCTCATATCATCATGCAACATCACCCGAGGCACACTGAATAGGCATGTAAGAGCTAGAAATCCTCATTGAATCTCACTTTGTATCACCATGAGTGAATCGAATCATCATGCCTACATCACACGCAACATTATCTAACACTACTCCATCCAATTTTTCATTAATGTGGTTTCATCATCAATGAAAATACCTATAGGACCACATGCCAACAATCTCCCCTTTTTCATTAATGGAAAACTACGAAATTCTCTCCTTTTTAGATTAATGACAAAGGAATACTTGTAACAACATATCCTTCACATAATTAAGATTCATATCATCATATTTTAGCTAGAAACATCAACCAATGATCTCAACTAAGTTCAAATCCTTGAAATTTAACTCAAAATCTGGTTTTCCTTCATTTTAAGCACGTAACCACCATGCTCCCCTTGATTAAGCATCTACATCATCGAGAATCATCAACAAAGCATTAAAAAAACATTATCATACCTTATTTGGATCCAAAACATCATATTCCATCATCTAGGCATGCAAAAGCAGCTAAATCCACTATCAACCCTGTTTTAGCCTTTAAGAACCAACTGTAACTAAGGATTATCTAAAGCATAAACATCGTGAACATGAAAAAAATGTCAAACTGAGCATAACATATCATTATATCACCTTTCTTGATCATAAACCAACTTGTCTATACATATATCAAGTTTGTCACTTACCATTCATGTCATCATTCAACCATATAGACTCATGTCCCTAATCAGTCATCTTAGTGCAATTTCAACCAACTTTGGCATGCCCTAAAACCTCATACATATCTTGACAATGCAATTCATAGCTCCCTTGGGCTTAATACTTCCATTTCTCTTTCATGAGTACAAAAATGAGCTTCTTACGTTTGCATCCATGGCTAGAGAACACCTTTGACACTTTAGCAAGGTCCTAAATATTTTTCTCATTCTATAACAATCATATTTGACTGAGATCATGCATTCAAAGAAAAAACTTGGTCAATACATGAAGTAGATACCCAATACATACCTTAAATGCATTCAGACCACTATTTATCCATCTATAAGCTTTCTCCTAAGCTCCCGACATGGAGATCTCATACACACCTTGAATAATCTTTACACACCTGTAGGGACACCGTTTCATGCTTGACAACATCTCAATATCAATACACCACCTTTGAGCCTAGGCATCAATTTGTCAAGAATATGTCTCCTTATCATAGTATATCACATGTAGTAGCATTAGAAAGTGATCTTGATGCGGGAGCCTCTATAGATGGCTAGGTATTATACTTTAAGTGATTAGAAACATTTTCATTGATTATAAGTGAATATATTCACGTTTTTGAGAATGAAGCCCTTCATATGTAATGCATGGTATGGTCTTGATTATGAGTGAGTTCATTTTGATCAAGTTTATGCATGTTTCATTGTTAAGCTTTCATTTCTAATTACATAGAAATATCCTCATATACAATTTGAGTGGATTAATCACAAAGAAAAATATGAATGCATGAGAGATTGTTTGAAGTTGCTAGTCAACCAACATCCAAATTACAATAGTTTATCAACAAAAAGTCAGTTGAAACACAACAGAAAGTTAGCAATAGTGTTGCACTACTAGAGTTGTGTTAAATAATAAGGAAGGTGCATCATTTTTGGTATCGGAGCGGAGAGATCTGTTAGGATAAGATATATTGCAGAGTTTTAAAACATTTAAAGCTGATTCAAGAGTGTGGGAAAGTGATAGTTGACAACATGATGAAAGAGAAGGAACCATCCCTACTGAGGATTATGGATTTTCTTAAGGGAGAAGTGATGAGAAAGATGGATAACATGATGTACAAGATAAGTGATCTAGGGAAAATGATAATAAAAATGGAAGTAATATGCTCAGGTATGGAGAAGACAATTGATAGAAATGATAGTCAGAAGCATGGAGAATCATTTACGCTAATGAGATTTCTTCTACATCAACAAGCTAAAGCTCAAGAACTAGTCTGCGGGAGAATTATATTTAGGACCAGATGCAAAAAAAGGGTAAGTGTTGCAATGTCACTATTGATAATGGTAGCACATATAACATCGTCTCGGAAGAAATGGTTAATAAATTGGAAATTCTTGTAAATGAGAAATGTATAGCTCCTTTCAAAATTGGAAGTTTGCATGATGAATTCTTGTGTGATGTGATGCCTATGGATGTATGTTATTTACTCCTAGGTAGACCATGGCGGTATGATAGAAGAGTGGTGTATAATGGTAGGTTGAATAAATGTTTTCTAATGAAAGATGGAAATGAACATATTTTGGAACCTTTAATGGATCAACATGCAAGAGATGAAAAGAGGAACATGGTGTTTAGACTCAAGGAATTTTTTAAGAAGACCAAGAATTAGGTCTTAACCTTCATAAAGGAGGAAGGAAGAGTGAATGATTCCTTGGAAGACGGATGTTAAACAAATGTTGTCAAGTATGAGCAACAGTCAAGATCCACAAAAATGGATCATGAAGATTAGATGAAAGAGAAGAAGAAAGCCCGTGAGGCTGAGAGAGAAAATTGGGTTCTTAAGAAGAGCGAGAGGTAAACAAGAAGGTGAAATGAGTCACATAAATGAGTGTGACAACAAAAAACTACAACAAGGTAGTGATGAAGAAGAGAGAACATGGAGTTTGGTCCTTGAAGACTTTATGCAAGGCCATGAAGAACAAGACCAAGAGATGAAGAAGCATGAGATAGTACAAAAAGAGGTACTCATAGGCCTAGAGGATGGTCTAATGAATGAAGAATCAATTGATAAAAGATGTGAGAAGATGAATAGAGAAAGACATGATACTAGCAAGTTGGGAAAGTGTGAAGAGAAACCAAGAAATGGTGATGAAGAAACAAGATTTTTAGCAAGCTTCAAGAAGAATGAAGGCTATGTGGAAGATCAAATGATGGTAAGGACATCTAAGGAGGATGAAAAAATTCTGATTTTTGAAACTAATCAGTTACCTATGTGTGTAAATTCAAGTATAAATAAAAATGCTTTAAATGAGAGCATTCACAAAGAAAAAGTAAGTAAAAGTGGAAAAGAAAGGAGAAAAGTAATGCCCATGAAGGCATTTAAATGGTTTGTATCACCTCAAAAAGGTGTTGAACAATGCAAGGAGCAGCAACATGATGATCAAGAAGATGAGCATCAGAAGAAAAGGAAGACAATTTAGGGAAATGCAGAGATGAAGAAGGATAAGGGACAAAGGAAAACAATTTGGAATGTTTTTAATGAAAATTTGAATCTATTAATGATTGAAGAAGGTCAAGAAGAGCAGATCAGTGATATAACACGTGCAAAAATGAAAAGAAAGCAAAGTATCAGGCTTAGAGTTTGAGGTACTAGTTCAAGTATGCATACAAATGAAGATGGATGAATTTCAGTCAAGAAAGAGGCTGGTATGACAGTACAAAAGCATGAATATTTGCATGAAGTTGATTATAAGACAAGTTAAACAAGTGATAAGATTACAAGATCTAAGAAAGACAAACATGGAAACTAGAAGCCTAATTCATAAACAAGGTATGTATGCATATGAGCAAAGTGTAATTATAGTTGAGAAAGAGTTTCATGGTACTTTAATGGTAGCTTGGTATAATTTTCTGTATAAGAATGATATGAGTAAGGAAGTAAGAAGTATGATAGGTATTGAATGGAAGAAGGAATTTCATATGAAATGAGGATATGATAAGGCTAAAGGCACATTTGGTGATTGGTGAACTTGGTAAAATGAAGGTAAGCATTCCATACTACTCCTTGGAGGAGAAAAATTGGTTTGAAACTATTATATATGCAAGGATAATGAATGAAAAGGACCAAATGAAGGACAAGATGACAAAAGCAGATCTAGAAGGTGCCTTAACTAGTTATTAAGCGAGTTAATGAGAGGTGAGTATAAAATTGATATGGAACATGATGTTTTTTTTTAAAGAAGAGACTTAAAGAGATTCTATATTTTTGTTATAGGCTGAATACACATGGAAGAATGCTTGTAAGTATGATAAAAATGGAAGATTATGTTGTTTTTGTTTTGATAAACTTGATGGAGGATAGTGTACAACAGTATGTTCTTATGGAGAATGAAAGTTTGTGGAGCAGTCTTCTTAGTATACAAGGTAGAACATACATCCAAATCAATCTTACAAGTAATGATGAATTAAAAATGCAATTGAAGAGAACTAAGAGCAGCCAAGAATGGGAAGAAGATCAGGCAAAAGGAAGCTATACAAGCAGTTATACAGATAAGATAGTGTTCATCCAAAGCAAAGATGGATTGGAAAACTTGACACAAAGGAGAAGCCAAACAAAAGAAGACAAATACAAGTTAGAACAAGAATAACATGGAGACTACTCAAGTAGAGATGCTAAGTTTCATGATGATTATAGGGACATGCAGAAAATTAAGAAGAATGAGGTTACAATTAAAGAATCATATGGAGTTTTGAGACATGCAAAGAAGTCAGACCTCAATCTTGATGATTTTCATTAAATGGATAAGGTGAAGAGTGCTTATGAAGAATGTAGAAGTAAAGAAGAGAAGGAGGACATGATGAAGCAAGTGGAGGAGACACTTAAGTGCCATATTTTTTAATTTAATATTGTGTTTAGTGTTGCAGGTACAGGTACACAAGAAGGAAGAAGAATGATGGAAGTAGTAGAAATACAAACAATACATGTACAAGAAAAAATAAGGAAAGAGAATGTAATCCAAATTTCAAAGTTGAGTAAGGCTGGATAGAGACAAAAGAAGTAGAAAAAAATCAATAAAATCAAGAAGAACAATCAAATCAAATCAAAAAAGAAAAGCAATCAAGAGTACATATATGGAAGATGAGTACAAGAAGAAAAATAAATTGGAAAAAGAGGAATAAGTCAATTCTTAGGGGTGTTTTTATTTTAGGTTGGAAATATGATGCAGGAGAATCTATAGGTGGCTAGGTGTTGTCATATGGCATTAAAGCATTTAATTCAATTTACCTCCATTTATTTATATTTCAAATAGTCAAAGTGTATGTAATTTCCATTTGGAAGGTTAAATTTCATGTAAATGGATATACACAAGATCATGAGTTGTATTTAAGAGATAATTATCATGTTTTCATAATTAGTATATTATTGAGTCAAAATAGGGATCTAGTTGAGAATTTTAGGGATTTTGGTTGAGCTCTTATAGTGAAGACTAAGTCATTTTAGGAGAGAGAATAAAACTTGTTTTGGGTGATGGATCCAATTTTGGATCAAGAATTCAGAAGAAAAGGTTTTAGAAGAATGCAACAGAGAAAAAATAAATTATTATGAAGGGTGGAAATAAATATTTGGCAAGTTTGGAGTGAATTTTGTATGTTTTTATAGGACTGTGATAAAATCTCCATGACAGGACAATGTATAACAAAGATACGATCAACAATTTGAAGGCAAGCTAGCGAGAACTACGGAATTGAAATTCAAGGAATTTAATCATCCAATCCAGCTGAAAATTTAAATAAATATTTGTCTCATCTAGAAACCCAAGCATGAAAAAAATTATCTCCTAAATCCACGTGTAAGGGAAGATATTGATTTCATAAATTTTCAGGCCTGTGTAGAATTATGACTAGGGCATGAATGGAAAAATGATCATATCTTGAAAATTAACCAACAAAAAAATCTGAAATTTGGACTAAAAAAAATTCTTGCAAATACGAATCCAAAGAGTTTAGTTTGAGGTCTATTGGATATGTGTGGAGAAAGTTATGATCAAATTACAGACATGTAGTTCCGAGACAACACAGAAAACGTATTTTCAATAAGTAAAATCATCATAAAATGAAAAATACTCAGCCAAATTATCTAAGAATTGGTATGCAAGGAAATGTTTTTGATATATTTATATTTAAAGTGATTTGAAACATTTTCATTGATTATAAGTGAATATATTCATGTTTTTCTGAATGAATCCCTTCATATGTAATGCATGGTATGGTCTTGAGTATGAGTGAGTTCGTTTTGATCAAGTTTATGCATAGTTAATTGTTAAGGTTTCATTTCTAATTACATAGAAATATCCTCATATGCAATTTGAGTGGATTAATCAAAAATAAAAATATGAATGCATGAGAGATTGTAAGAAACTACCAATCAACAAGCATCAAATTGCAACAATTTATCAAAAACGATCGGTGAAACACGGTAGAAAGTCAACAACAGTGTTGCTCTACCGAGTTGTGTTAAATAATAAGGAAGGTGCATCATATCTCATGCACTCGCATTGTCCTAATAAGTACAAAAGGCATCCTTGTAGAAACACCTTCTTCTTAATCAGAAAGTGATCGATTTAGGGTCTTGTTGCAACATTTAATACAACAAATTGAATTTACGACATGAGAATTATTTCCTCATACCCAATCCAACTTGATCAATCCTTAATAAGAAATGAAAAACACTCCCACCTTTATCATACACTATCAACACACTTTAGATAAGCACCTACAAGCATGTAGGATGATTTCTGAGGTAAAGCATAGTAGTTTCATACCCTTTCATAGTTACTAGATCCCATATTAACTTCATGGATGTCATATACCACATGGAACATCAAAAGTGTTCAACAAAAACTTGGAACATACCTCTTACCTTATGGAACAAGCATACTTTGCCTCTAAGAGTGTGTCATGACTGTAGTAGACCATCCTTGCATATAGAGTCATATGTGGGCCAACATACTCCAATAGAGACTAGGTTAACTTCCTTACTCAACTTCAGAAATCCCAAAAATTTTACTACTTCTCAGTCATAGTCCAAAGGACTGTAACACCATAGAAAGATGCATAATACCTTGTCATACCTAAAATGTTAGCATACCCTGCCTCTTTCTTTCCATTTGCATGGGTGTCAAATAGGTGTCACAAACACACTTACACTCTCCATAGATCATCTTAGAATGCATCAAGGTTTATATATAACACATTTCAATATTACAAACACCATTATTGAGATTTATACCTATCCAAGATTGATAAGAACAACTTCACTAACCTGTATAAGCTCATTTAGCACAAGGAGAAATAGAGAACTCCCTCAAGCTCACCAAATCTAAGATCTTATTCAATCTTTCTTGCTTACTAAAGAGATGTCTTAACCAATTCTCAAGCATGGATCTAGATTCCATGATCACCAAAATGATACCCAAATAACATCCATACCCGTAGGATCTTACTATCCGTCTAAGTCCACTGAACTTGCATCTTTTAACAAATTTTGTCATTGCAGTCAGTGGTACCATTAGACAGAGAAGGTCCGAAAGTAATTTGTTGTGTTCTTTCTCATCAAAGATCCATAAGAAGCCTTCAAAACCTCTTTCTATATCAACCAAATTATGATTTTTCACCAAAAATACACTATGCCTTCTTCAAACCATCTAATACACTGTCACAGTCTTCTAGCCCCAGTTTCTACAAGATGCACACTTAACTTTTGATAAAAATGCAATCATGAAGAATTCTCACCTAGTTTAGACACCCAATTAGCTTGCAAACATCCATCAAAAATCTTGTGATCACATTATAAAGATAATTCTAGATCATAGGAAGTACCTAACATAGATTAGGTCTCTAGACACCATAATCAATTCTACAATATTGTCAAAGATTCCAGGAAATATACACCTTCTCATGTATTAAAACCACATGTATCCTTTAGTCTAACATGTCTAGATGATGTGTATAAAATTTTAGCATTAGACTTAATCATTTACCCCTTCATATCTTAGATTCCATTTATACCACTTACAAACACTTTGTGAAAACATAGTATAGGGCAGAGAACCTTCCAAAATCACCAAATTTTTCTTTCATGACCTCAAAATTGGTCATAATTACTGAATTATCATTACCAAGATTTATGAGCACTTATATTCTTGATTCAAATTCATACCTGAAGCCACCTTAATTTTTATCTGTAGCACATTGAAATTGACTATATATTTGTCCAAACTCCATTTTGGTAGCAATTTACTAATCAAGTTATCACTTCATCACATTAGTCATCTTCAAACACATTTATAATTCAACCTATAACCTTGAAATTTTATGACACAAGTTCCAATGAAATTCACATACCCATACCGATGTCCCGATTACATAAAACACATCTTAGGAAGAATGAGTACACATGGACTCATGATGACCTTTTTACAACTTCAAAGACACCTCCAAAGCTTCATACAAACCAATGACAACTAGACACACTTGACACATGCAATTACAACTCATGAATAACCTTATTACACCATCAACCACTTAGACTCATCTCCATAGTTCTCACAGATCACATACTCCTTCAACACAGTTAAGCATAATCTCAGAGACTTATAAAGCATACTTCATGAGTTCAAGAGCACATACATACTTCATATAACATGACCATGAGACTCTAGAATATAAACAACCAACTCAAATCATCAACACACCATGATGATGTAGACACGGATCATAAGGACTTTATACATGCACAACTAGTGACTCAAGACTGAGATCAAGAATTCTTACACAAGAACAATCATCATGAACTAATAACACCATGAAAAAAGTATATAATGACATACCTTGAACTTATGGAGGATAAACACATTGAATCATACAACTCCCCCTCTCTTGAATGCTTCATATGCATTGATATACCTTCAAGAAGCATAATGAAGGTATATATGTACCATAATGACCTAAAATAAGGTCTTGAAGAGATCCCAAGCCTTCTTGGGAACATGAAAAACTCCTTCATCCTCTCTCTTCTGATCTAAGCACTTTGAAACACTTCTTCCACTAATATCTACTCTTGATGAGACACTATGTTCTCCTCTATGTTCCCAAGTCCTTCTAGGACCATTTTCATACACTTTCGGTATTTGAACTCCATAGGCTAGTAATCTAGAACCTGAAGAACTATTGATTTGACTTGAATATGAAAGAGGGTTTAAAACCCGTGAGTGAGGATCATGAGGGATGAAATGCACATCAACAGACATGCGAATGGCAGCATGAAGAGATCTCGGGAGGAGTGAGCATCAACCGAATGTGCATGAAAATATTTGAAACACGGGCGGAACTGGTTAACCCATAAAACTCTCCTCTATCTCATTGATTAAATTGGGTGTACATATAGAGGTGTTGAGTAACCCCAGTGCTGCAATCATGACAACTTGAGTAGAGAGGGGGAGTTACATTCCCATAATAGAAGTGTAACTCCCAATGACACATATGACGCACTAACGCATTGACGCGTAAGAGAATATCATAATGACCCCTAAATGACACATGGACCTATGATCTCACCTAAGTGAGATGACTCACCTAATGATGTGGAAAATAATACACACCAACACCCCCCCTTCATCATAACTTAGGATGAGGCAGCAAGTCAGAAATGAGAAATGGGTCCGGCACAAAGCCTGATGAGGTACCCATGCACAAGAAAAGGTCCCAAGCAGTGAAGGAAAACCCAATGGGAAAAACATCCACCATAAGAGAACAAAACACTCTCTAATCTAAGAAAGATGCCAAAGATGGGTCCCAGCTATAGATGAGCCTGAAAAGGTACCCATGTAAAAAGAGGCAATCTCTCGAAAAGAAGAAGAAGAGAGAAGAAGAGGGAGATGAGAGGAATGCAGAAGATGCCATGGATAGATCTAAACTCTACAGCTCTAGGAGGTCTCCCAAAAGAATGTCGGTGACAAAATCCTCTACCTCTGGACTGAAGAAGGGCCACCCGTACCAAACTGTGTGCCTGCCCTTAGGAAGGACATAAATGACGTGCTGAAAGTCTACCCACTCCACGAAGGAAACCGAAGGTAGTAGCACGAAGAACTCTAAGTCTGGTCCATGAAAGTGTGACATAGGTCTAACAAGTGAGTGTGAAGGAACTGAAGGTAATGTCACGAGTGTAGAACTATCAGAGTATGAAGAGTGAACACTTAGAAAGGATGTCCAACTGATGTGAAGGAAAAAAACATCCCCCACAATAGAAAATGGATCCACAAGCAAGGGTGGATCAATGAAGGTCTCCAAAAAAGTGGAAGTGGTAAGAGTCCCAGAAGGGGCACTCCCAACAATGGAGATGATGAAATCCTCTGAAACACTTGTAGTGCATCACAAGTAGACTCTGCAAAAAGATGACTAAGGTCAGGTAGATACTCGTCCCAATGAGGGGGCTCAACAAACAAGAGAGCGATGTCAGACAGGTATAAGTCATGTAATGAAGGTAGAGGAGTGGAAGGGGCCTCACACTGAAGGTGGAAAAGAGGTGGGTGTGATGACTGTATAAGACTGAATAGGATACTGCTCGATATCTGATGAGATGTGGGAAGTGTTAACACTCTCTGGAATAGTGAGAGAAAGAGGAGAGAAGTCCTCTATAGTACTCTCGACATCAGAACTAGATGCACAATCCTCATCATTAGAAGTAGAACCAAGCAAGCTGTGTTAGTGGAACTATCATCACATGAAGAAATAGAGGAGACAACTGAATCAACAACAATAACAATGGCGACAGTATGTGAAGGGTCTCCATAGAGGGACTGAAGAATGCTCCAGACACGGTGAGGTGGATCTGAGTCTGCCACGTGAAACCAAAGAGATTGAGAGACATGCATCATCATGTGACCAAAGACATGGTCACAAGTGTCAAGGAAGTCCTCCAGATGATGATGATCAGTGGGTGCAGGAACTGGCCCAAGCAAGAAGGGTAAAAGACCCTCGTGGGTGAAGTAACGTTCCATGGAAGCACGCCAAGCTGAATAGTTCCCTCTCTCGGTGAGAAGTGGTGGAGGCTGTAAGGTGATCCTATGATGCTCAAGTTTGGAAAGAGAACTCTCCATGATGTGGAATGAAAAGTGCAAGGTGCACAAAAGCAAGATGTCGGACTCGGTGATAATGCGTCTGCGTGTGAAAACCCAAGAGTACTAGTCAACCCCCTAGAATGTGGCACTTTATAAAGTAGTGCATTTATAAAAATGATAATGCCATCACATAAAGTGTGAGAAATCATGCAACTTTGACCAAGGAAGTGCTCAAAAATGAGTTGTGAGTCAAAAGTTATGGCATTATTATGATTCCCACAACTGATGGAAAAAGCCAATAAACACACAAACTGATTTAAAAAATGCCCGAAATGGGTGCAAAGGGTGTCATGTGGGTACTCGTTGGAAATGGCATCAAATTTTAATTTTAGGTAGGGTTTGTTTTTCTTACAAGGGGGATTAGCCTCCTGCCAACCCCATACCTTGCCCTTCGTCTTCGACACACGAATGAAGGACATTAAAACAAGCAAAAATGAAGCCCAAAAATTATTACAATGCCAAGTGAATGTTTTTTTTAGCCTTAAAACATTAAAAATAGGTTTTTTTAAACCTCCAAACAATTTCTAAAATGGAAAGGGGCCTATGCTGTCAAGCCATGTGGCTGTTTGAATGCCAAGCTGAGCTATTGAGAATGAAGGCCCACGTGGAGAGCTAGGTGCCAAAGGTGGAACGGTTGGAGATGTTGACTGAGCTAGGCTGGTGTGTAGCAAGCTGGAAGCCACGTGTCCCAAGCTGGTAGAAGGAGTTGAAACGACCATGCTATGAAAGGCCGTTACATGGCCACCTGTAAGAGTTGAAGGAGAATCCACTGTGTAGAGATGCCAGTGTGTAGAGGAGCTCCAAACATGGAATCCAATCATGAGCAAACAACGAAAAATGAGTAGCGATGGGTGGAGCTCCAAACAATAGCAGGAGGAAAAAAATCAAAACGCAGGCTGGGAACCCGAGTTGGTCAATGAAGCTGCAGAATCCAGTTGAATGCCCTTCCTACGTGAGAGGAATCGGGACCGGGATTGCAATACCCAAGTATGAAACGAGTATAAAGGTGAGTGAAATGAGTGCTATGAAGAGAGCCTAAGCCCGGTCGGACCACTAAGCCGTGAGTGTAAGGCATAATGCAAGGAATGTACATGAAACACCATCAGTTAGTTCAAACCACAAAGCAATGCAAAAACATGTTCCAGTGAGCCAAAAGACACGAACCAACAAGTTTTCCAATGCTGAGATGATCAAACCACGAACCATGCACGAGTCCCTTAAAAAAAGGCAAGTAGAGCACAAAACAAGAGCGGGGAAGTCGGCCAATAGATTCAACAAGGTTTCAGCTCGTGAAATACAGAGAAGCCTGGAATAACAACCTTTGTAAAGCCAAAACCATGAAAACCAAACACCAACAAATGCAGCATGAGCAAGAAGCCGATGCATGGGCACGAAGAGCTACAGCGAATGGTCAAAGACCAATAACCACTAAACTTGAAACCATGAACAAGCCACCATGAACACTCAAGAACCAAACAGAGGTAAAAAAATCCCCGAATCAAAGAACTGAAGTGCACAATGGAATATACATTATGACACACGCAACAAGAATCTAAGTATTACACCGGAAGCCGTAAAACACACGAGAAATGCTGAGTGCACGGATCCACAAGATCCGCTCTGATACCATGAAAGAGGGTTTAAAATCCACAAGCGAGGATCATGAGGGATGACGTGCACATCAACGGACATGCGAACGATAGCGTGAAGAGATCTCGGGAGGAGTGAGCATCAATTGAATGTGCATGAAAATATTTGAAACACGGGTAGAACCTGGTTAAGCCATAAAACTCTCCTCTATCTCATAGATCAAATGGGGTGTACATATAGGAGGTGATGAGTAACCCCCAATGCTGCAATCATGAAAACTTGAGTAGAGAGGGGGAGTTACATTCCTAGAATAGAAGTGTAACTCCCAATGACGCATATGACGCACTGACATGTAAGAGAATCTCATAATGACCCCTAAATGACACATGGACCTATGATCTCACCTAAGTGAGATGACTCACCTAATGATGTGGAAAATAACACACACCAATAGAATATGCTTGGAAACAATCCCTTGCAAAATGAAAAACTTTGTTACAGTTGTAACATACCACTATATTTTTCTTCTTAAGCTCATGAAAATGTCTAGATGAGTCATCCATACAATCACTAGCAGCATGGCCTATCTTTTTGCATTTGAAGCAAGCAAAATTCTTAGCATGATCATCTCTAATGTCTTTCTATGGCTGAGTATCTCTAGGAGGCCTTCTATACTCCTCATCCATATGAATAAACGCATTACATGTATAGCAATAAACATTAAAAGACCTTACATACCTTGAGGCATTAAGTTTCCTAATTTTCTTGATTTTTCATTGTTCTTGATATAGATCTCATTATTTTCTTCCTTGGTGCTTGGTTCTCCCACTTATTTACATGAAATCATGTCTTATTTATTCACCTTGTTGTATTTGACTTCAGATTTGAAACCTAAACCAACCTTGTCACTTGCAACCTTCTGATTGCTCAAGATATCATCAATAGCTTTAGTATTTTCTTCAAAATTTTGATTGGTTTTCAACTTACTTACAACATCTAAGAGCTCCTTCTTGAGAACTATCTCCTCTTCCTCTTTGGATTGTAGATTAAAATTCATGTTACTAATTTGAAACTCTATCCTTCTCATTGATTCATCAAGTTTTTATAAATGTCCCAATGTTTTCCTTCAATCTCTTGTATATTTGCTTCATACTCTTTGACTTGTGAAGTCAAATTATTGTTGTTCTTTTCAGCATGTTCTAATTTTGATTGGATGCATGTCAACTCAATCCTTAAACCATCATCTTCTCCTTCTTCTTTGAAAGGATCAGGTGAAATATCACCCCACAAAGTGGAGCCACCACTAGAGGATCTCATATCTTCCTTTGTCATGAAAAGAACCTCATATCCTACATCATTGTGATCAGATTCAATCTCTGAATCAGACCTATCAACTTCACTACTTACATTGGAGGAAGAATCCTCTTTCTTAGTATATAGACACTTATTTTTATTCTTCATGAATTAATTCTTCTTGAACCCTTTCTTCTTCTTATAAAACTTCTATTTTTTCTTCTCATGATCACTATCATGTTTATCATTTATTTTCTTATCATGTCTATGAGGACACTTCATAGAAAAATGACCTACTTTACCACATGTAAAACATTTAAAAGGAAGTTTACCCTTGTACTTACCAGTTCCAAGTGTCATTCTTCTAGCAACCATGGAAAATAGTTCTTCCTCATCAAGATCTAATGTGGTATCTTCATATTTAACCTTTTTGTCCTTAGCCATCTTCTCCAATTTTAAGTCTATCTCTTTCTTAGCAAGTTTAGAATCAATTATGCTCATCTCATAGGCTATAAAAGTGCCATGTAAATCATCCATCTTAAGCTGAGAAAAATCCTTAGCTTATTTTATGGTAGACACTTTAGAGTCAAAATTTGAAGTTAAAGACCTCAACACCTTTTCAACAATTACTTTCTCTTTTACTTCTTCTCCTAACCCTTTCATACTATTGACAATATTTTCAAATCTAAGAATATATGTTGTAATAGACTCAATCATAACTCACCTAAAGAGATTTAAATTGATTTCTGAAAGTTTTAAGCTTTGCAATCCTTACCTTTGATTCACCTTCATAAATAAATTGTAGTTTTTCCCATGCTTCCTTTTCATTTTTGCAATGCATCATTTTTCCCATCTCAGATTCTCAAATTCCACTTATCATGTCATTAATAGCTTTTGAATTGTTGTTATATGCATTATTTTGTTCTTCAGTACTTGGAGGAGTATAAGGATGCTCCACAACATCCAAACATCAAACCCTTGAGCCATGATGAATGAATTCATCCTCAAGCTCCAAAAACCATACTTCACTCCATCAAACAATGTTTCCTTTCCAGTGGCTGAGATTCTCGCCATATTGTGCTTCAAGGATCTCCTTTCAAGTTGTCAAACTTCTCCAAAAGGACCTACTCTGATACCAATTTTTATAATCACAATGGATTGAGAGGGGGAGTGATTCATTTCTTACAATAATTTAAATTTATATTTCAGATATGATTATTCAAAACTCATAAACATTCAACCATCCATTAATGTGTGCATGCAACAAATAATCACATGTGCAAGAACCATAAGAAAGATAATCAACACAAGAAATAAGATATAAGTGAGAAAACCTCAAGGGGAAGAAAACCCACTGAAACACAATATAATATTTACATTTTTCAATATTTAGTGAAGCATCAAACCCACAAGGAACACTAACCCCTAGTTCAGTAGAGCACCAACCCCTAATTTTGTGAAACATGAACTCTACAAGGAGGATATAACCCCACCAAGATGATCAAACACCCGCTCAACCACCCTATGAAGATATGATATGTGATTTATTTCTACCACAACTAATGGAGACCTAGTATCCAACCCACACTTCTTCAAATCTTCACACAAACTCTAGGTGATCAAACCATTCACAAACAATCTCTCCCTTCACTTCTCAAAAATTCAAACACTTACATAAATAATTTATGATATTACTCAACTCGAAACACACTTTATTAAAACTCAATTCATGCTTCAACACCTGAAAATATCTCACACCTGAGGTCACACACCTTGCACACACACAACTAGCTTTCAAAAGCACCCAAAACCATGCTTTTGTAAGCTTCTTTTGATTTCAAATTCAAACAAATTTTTTTTCCCTCATGTGGATCAACCCATAAATAAATGAAGTATACAAAATTTGAATTACAATAGTCACAAGTGACCCAAGTAAGTTGTCCTAGCTAAAACCCTTATTATATGTGCCAAAAATGGCTCAAAAGCGCATGGCCACAAAGATAAAAATTTCCTTACATTAAAACCATACATAGTCATGGCCCATAAATCATTACACATGATTAAACTATCATTTAACATTCATAAATGGTCACAATTTATCTCAACCAATCAAATTATTTCATTTAATGGGCCTAGTACTCTTTGTATTTATCAAAGTTTTTGTTTCCTTCACCCTTCAAACCCTGGAAACTTCATTATGCCACAAAATCACATAAAATAAACCAAACCATGCCATGTGACCACTTGATGTAAATTATATAACATTTATAACACTTATAAGAAAGTTATAAGTATTGAATCAACCACCTGCTCAAACCACAACCACATTTGTCTTCATCAAATCAACCTGCCAAAAATATTGTTTCCAAAGATTAGATCATAAAAATTTTATATAAATAATCAATGTCTATAAGTGGATTCATTGGATTCAAAATTCATACCTATTCACATTATAGGTGATATAAATCATCACCTAATCCATCTCCTACTTCAAACAACTCAAAGAATTAAGAAAAGTACATCCTATCCTACACTAGCAATAACCTTCTTGTCTAAGGATTGACTGGAAACAATATGAAAAACACCTCATCATGAGACAAACCTCCTTAGGGGAAATGGTAGTCACATAACTCATGCATTATCAACATCATCAATCACAACATCACACAACAATCAACATGAACAACACGTATAATGTAACATTTACACATATGCTCTCGCCCTAGGTTCATCATCATCACTTTTTTCACTTCCTCTTCTTTAGCTTCCACACTTTTTCTTTTCTCTTATCATGCCTTTCACCATATATTTAAATGGTTATCAGGTACACATATCTTATCTACTTTATGTTATCAAGCATCTTCTCAACAACATAAAGTGGGGGAAAATGTATCTATCTAGTCCTTATCACATACTACTATTCATATGATTCTTAATTAAGAAAAGTAATAATTAACCCATGTATTTTTGCCTCTTTGCTTTCTTTCTATTATCTTTCTTGGTTTTGCACACCTTCTATCCCAGACTATATTTTCATCCTTTGACAGTTCTTATTCTGGAAACTAGCACCCAACCAACACGCCAGCGCCATGCACCCTCATCCCCTTTGGGTGATCCCAACCTCTTTACACTTTACTCATGCCTTTTGGGTCCTTTCTAACCATTTGGGAATCTTATATTTTTGGTAGTTAGCCTTTCCAGGGTTAATTATGAAATTCAAGAAAAGGAATCATATAAATATAAAGTTATATGATCATAATAAATAACCAAACACTAAGCATTAGCTATCACCACCCAAGGTTGCATTCAAATGCCATTACAAAAACACTCAAACATCCATCTAGCATCCACACACAAGGGCAAGGGAATGATTCTTTTGCATACACTTCATAGGAGGGGAAGTTGATTATTTCATACACACATATACTTACATTTCTTACATCTAGCTACGTGTTTGTTATTAAGTGCGACATGCATAAGACCCACCAAGGGCACAATTCTACACACATATACATAAAACTACATTGGGTCTGAGATGTAGTGCAATACTTAGTCATAAGATCACTTGTTTGACATATGAGGATAGTCTGAACCCTCATTTGTATTTTTTTCTTTTTGGGATTTAATACGCTTTGGGTTCTTATAGGTCATTTCTTCATTACAAGTTACAAACAACGTTTCCCACTTAATGCGACATACTAGTGACAAGAAGAGAAAGAAAACGAACATCTTGTGACCCTCCAAAATTGGTTTTTGTAGCTTTTGAGCATACACATGCACCCTTAGGAGGTCTCCAATGCCTTTGACACCCCTGCCTTGGCCTAGGCGCCCCATTCCAGTATATTCGACACCTATAATTTTTTTGGGATTCATTGTGACATTCTACACTTCATATTTTCTAGTTTATCATTTCTGTGCACCTTCAGGATCATAGTGAGATAACAAAGTATTTATTCCTTCTCATTTGCACTTAGGGGTTTTTATCTTAATTTTTTATTTTCTTGGGTCTATTATGTACTTAATTTTTATATTCAACGCTATTACATAACATTAGAATTAGGAATTTATTTATCCAATATTTTCTTAATTAGGGAAAGGTCCACTTCAACACAAATGTATTTATGAGGCTGAGCATTATAGAAGCATTGAGGTTCCATGAAAATAATTCACCCTATAGAGGAGGTGATTTGGTACAGAAAGTGGATAAATGGAAATGGAAGAATAGGGAACTTCACCTAAACAGGAACCTTGAGATCCGCATGTTCAAAAACAATAAAATATTTGGTCCAAGGAGAGAGGACCAAAAGTCAATTACACACGTACCAAGTGGTAGAACGATTCAAGATAGTCGGGATATGAGATGGATTAGAAAAAAAGAAGAGGAAGAAATATTTGGTCATGTTCTACACACTTTTGAGTCATATGCCATGAGTGGCCTAGGCTGTGTTAACCCATGACTTTAGCATGCTTTCGGAGGGGATGCTGCCCAAAAAATACCCAATAAGAAAGAACTATTCTAGCCATTGTCACGTAACATTAAATTCAAGAACATGTAAAATAACATAAGGAGGAGAAGTATTACCTCATGAAAGACATTAAGAACAAATTTCTAGGGGCATTTTTTTGGCGAAACCATTGTTTGAATTTCCACAAGCTCCAGAACACAAATTTTTATTTATTTCAAGGCAACGACTACTCAAACATAGTAGCAGTAAAACTGATGATATTTATATATTCAACCCTAAAAAATATATGCCAAAATAACATCCATCACAAAAACCATTTATTTCCCCATTTTATGTAGAAGCACAACACTGTAATCACAACATAAAATCCCACCCCATAACTTAACCCCACTACCACTACCCACCCACCATCGATCTATTTCATCTTCATTTGTGTTTACATCTTCCACTTGGGTGCCCCTTTCAACATAACCTGAGCTATGTGTTCATTTTTTCATGGGAAATCCATGAATATCGGGGTTTCCTTGAAATACAGAAGCCTAAAAATTTGAAAATTGATTCCCATGAGGAATTAAACTAGAAAAATTGTTGTCTAAAAGATTCAAAAAATAAGTGAATGTGATATTTAAAAGTTCGGTAGGAATCTTCCCTGACAACATGTTTCTTGAAAGATACAAAGACTCCAGATGAACCATTCCTCTAAAGGATTTTGGAATTGAGCCGCTCAAATTATTTTTACAAATGTTGAGGGTGACCAAACCTCGGAGGAGTCCCATTTCTAGAGGAATGCCTCATGACAACTTGGTATGTAACAAATCCATGAATTTGAATGATCTCCATATCTTCGGGTATGGAATTTCCCTTCCTTTAATCCATAACATTATTTGATCCATAAATATTAGGAAATAGTTGAGCACATAAGGAGTATCAGTAATCACCTGAGTTCCTTCAGTATATTATGTTTCAACATTCTGTGATTGATCAACCATGGCACTTAACTTTCCTAGATTTGTAGGAATAGTTTTTTCAAGTTGTTGTGAGATAAATCTAAAACCTGAAGATTCTTCAGCTCAATCAACTTGTGTGAAATAATACCTTCAAACTTATTAAAACTCAAGCTGATAATTTTTAATTTCTCCAGTCCTTTTAATAAAATAGGAATAGATCCCTCCATTTGGTTATGCCCGATGTAAAATACTTTGCGATTCACACAATTTGAAATTCTAGAAGGAATAGTTCCATGTAAGTTGTTTCCATTGAGATCTAATGTCTGAAGGTCTATTATATTTTCCAGATCCTTTGGCATCTCACCTTGAAATTCATTTTGAGCCAAATTCAAAACTTGGAGAGTAAAACATCTCCACAAATATGCGGGAATCACATCTCTTAAACTGTTCTTTGATAAGTCCAAAATATTGAAGAAGCCAATTGCATCAATACAAATAGAATGTGGAATTCCTCCACTTAGATTGTTCCATGATAAAGATAGATAGATAATTTGTGGAATAGTTGTAGCAAGAAAAGATCCATTATACTTGTTGTCTAAAAAATCCAATATTATTCCATGAAAATAAATATCTGGAATAGGGTCGTGGAAGCTATTATTATGCAAGTACAGAAAAAAGCGACTTTAATGGGTGCATAGAAATTTATTGTTGGTTATTGGAAAAATTTAAAGATTCAAGAATGGGAAGATACCATAGCTAACTGGGAACATTTCCTTTAATATGGTTGTCTGACAAGTCCAACTCTTCCAATAAATATTGAGTAGAGAAAAAAGTAGGAAAATCGCCATGGATGTTATAAGATCTCAATCCCAGGTATGACTTCTAGTTGAATTGGGGAACCCAATTCGAGGAGATATCAATTGTCAAATGATTTGTAGAAAGGTCCAGTACTTGAAGCCAAGTCATATTTTCAAACATGAAAAGAGACACACTACCTATTAAATTGTTGTAAGAGAGTGTCATTACTTCTAATCTAACAAACTTTGAAATGCTATCTAGAATTTCTTTTGACAACTGGTTATTACCTAGTCCCAATTCTCTTAATACAAAGAGTTGACTGAGAGAAGGTGGAATAGGACCACCGAGTAGGTTTCTATCTAGCCAAAGTTGTATTAAAATAGAGAGTTAACCCAAATAAGGTGGGATATGACCATTAAGTTGGTTATTATTAAGATGTAGATATATAAGTGAGGAAAGCATACGAAAAGATAAAGGTATACTGCCTTTCACATTGTTTTTTTATATTATTGGTAAAAGGTTTTGGAGGGACCTTACCCAAGATTACATCCAAAGGCTCAACAACCAAGATAAGAAAAGTAAAATAGTGTGGTTTTTTTATCCATGGGGTCCACACCCCAACCAAAAGAGAAAATAACAGGAAAAACAAAGGCAAGGACCATATGCCTACAAAGACCCCAATATCAAAACATCTACATAAAAATGTAGCTAGAAAATAGCACAAAAATAACTACACCGAGAAAAAGGAGACAACAACACTACCCAACATATTTACTAAAAACTTTTACAGCAACCTTGAAATTTTGGTAGAGTTTCAGGCAATGGAAATAGTGGGGTCCTAGTTTGTATCTTTAAAATTTCTTGTAATCTTGCCATTATTCCAATCCGTGTATGGAATGCCGCTAGAGTCACAATTTTGGTGGATATGGACTTGCATAAGATCCAAATAACATTGTGCATAGCTGAGTAATTTCTATGTTTCTCCTCAAGAGCTTTAATATTAGTTTTAAGGGAAACAATTTCTTCTTTGAGGCTGGTGTTGGTATCCGAAGCTTGTTCCTTAACAATAGACTTAAGTAGGAATTCTACATTTTCCTCAAGGGTTTTAACAATATTAACTTGCATGTTGAATTTATTTTCCAAACTAGAGCCTTCTTCCATGACAGGGAGGATAGAGGGAGGACTATCATCCACCAATATTTCTTTACCCTGTTGGCCATAGCCCACAAATTCCTTTCCTTTCCTACTACTGTGAAGAAACCTTTTAGGGGGTGGATCCGAGACAGAGTCATGATACATGGAGTTTTAGATTGAATGAGGGTTTTCTTGGGAAGGGGAGAAGCCACAACAGGGAAGGGTCGTTGACAACAACACTAGACAAGTAATGGTTACATGAGATAAATGACACCCTGGTGTAGAGGAACAATCCTCTTGTGACCCTAAACTTCAAGAATAGAATTTTCCATTGACTGCAGAATGTAGTAGGAGAGACTCACCTTCACCTCATGCTTGAAGTGATTAAGCAGACCAAGTGATACTTGTGGAACGGTGGAGAATATTCCCTCTAATATGACATAGTGCACCATCATACATACCACCTAATCATAAGGCGTCGGGATAGAAGAAACTAGAATGCCTTCTTTTTGATGTCAAAATTTTCACCATCATCCAGAAAGAGATTTTCTTTTGATTCCTTATCAATTTTTTCTTGAAGAATTTGTTCCCCTCCATGCTTATACCGGTGATAAATGAGATGAATTCTTCAGTGATTTGAAAGTCCCTATCACCGAAAGAGACGTTATGGTCTTTCCAATTCGCCATGAATTGTAAAGAGATATATTGGTCATGCCCTTTTATGCATTGGATGAATTCGGTGAAGCCCTCCATATTTATGGTCTCCTAAATCTCAATCTGATCCTGCCATTGAGGATCAAAGATAGGTTCCACATGGAAAGGGGCACCACCCATTCTGAAAACCCTCTAAGAATTCGTTGAGTTGAACTGACAGCTGCGAATAGTAGACTTCCCAACAAACCTTTGATAACCTATATGCCTATGCATTGTAAGAATAAAATATGCTTCCTTCTCCCTAAAATGCTCAGTATGAAAAAATCACTCAGTTTTTGAAAGCATGGAAGAATAAATTCGGGCATGCCCAAATTTCCATGGAGATTTTGTTGTAGGATTACACACATGTTGACACCACTGATTGAGAAGTAATAATGAGTGTGTTCATTTCATTTGAAATGATATTTCTAACTTCGGTGGGAGTGTCATTGAAGTCATGCCATTCCTTATAATCATTAATACAAACTCCAATATTTGCAAGTGAATCTACAGATTTGTTCCCTTCTCTATACACATACTTAAAAATGATGCTTAGACCATTACATAAATTATGAGCTTCATTAATGAATTTTCTAATGGTCCAACTAAGAGTTATGGATTTAGAGAGAATATTGAAAATATTCATTGAGTCACCTTTGATAATTATGTTTCCCATGTCGAGTTTATGTTATCCATATTTCACCCCGGGCCAAATATTAGATCAGCCACGACCCCGCATAGAAAGAACCTAAGAAAACTCATTCAGATCTATAAATAGGTCGTATAAGGACTCAATAATGGAGTGGTGGGGGTTGAGAAAGACTAAAGGACCCTCTACAAAATAAATGACTCTGTCAAGCCATTTCCATGTTTCAAATCCATTTTCCAAGTTGCAGAAGGACACAACAATGGAATATTAGGGTCATAAAATAAGGGGCAACGCCGCAGAGGAATCAAGAGTAAGAAGGGGAGAAAATGGTGAAGTTTCAAATTTTTTCTAAGATCAAGACCATTCAGGAAAGAGTCCAAAATTGACTAAGTATGGATGAAGCAGTGGAAAGAACCACGTGTCCTAACGACATTTCTCTACAGGTGAATCCAAAAAAGCAAGCCCAAATGAGCACCAGACTTCCACGCGTCCAGAACCCCAAAAAGTTGTGGGACCGTTGAAAAGTATTCAACTAAGAAAGAGCGTGCCAGGTGTCGGCTCGGCATGAATCTGAAATGGGAGCCCAGGGTGGAGACTCAAACTTGTGCCAACCCTCCACGTAGAAAATGGTCAAACAGAGTCAAAAGGTGGACAGGTGGGCCTCAAAATTGGCTAAGTATAAAAGTGTAAGCAGAGAATGCCAAGTGTCAGCGTGACGCATCTCCAAGAGTTAGTCCCAGGACGAGAGACCCAAATGAGCGCGAGCTCCCACATAGCCCAAAGTCCAAAAGGGGTAAGAGGGACCATTGAAAAATCCACAGACTGGTGGAGGCCGACAAGTGTCAACTCGACGCTCCTCCAAGGGAAAATTTTGAATCGGGGTTTTATGCGAGCACGGTTCCGCCACGTGTCAAGTCTCAAAGGGGCGAGTCGGTTGAATAGTCAATGCATAGGCCAGGCTGACGGAGGCTGCCAAGTGTTTAAATGGTGCTGATTTAAAGATTAAATAGAGAGAGGGTCTCAAACAAGTTCCACTCGCCGCTTTTCCTAGGTCAAAGCGGGCCGTCGGGGGGAAAGTTAGTTTTTTTCCCCTTGATATCCCAAAAGGTGTAAAAGTTGCAAAACGGGCCGCAACTCCACCCAAAGGAAAAAGTCAGCGTTTGAGTCCGAGTCAAGGCCAAAGCGGGAGTCGGAGGAAAAGGTGAAAATTTTCCTTTTGTCAAAAGGCATAGAGGTAAAAATTGAAGTGCACCTCCCCAACCAACAAAAGGGTGCCATGTATCCAAGTGGGGCATCGGGGCCGCGGGTTTTTTTTTTTGAGTTTTTCATTTTGAGGAAAAGAGGAAAAAGATAAATTACGGACCCACAAACCCAATTTTTGCTCTAATTTGGCTGCTACGTGTCCCATATAAAAAAGGGGACCCATTTTTCAAATTTTTTTCCCACCCATTTGTATGGACTTGATACAAACTTCGAAGGGGAATATATTTCGACTCAGGGATCGAAATATTTCAAATTTGACACCGTTGGAAGCGTCTCGACATCTTCTACACCATGGAAAGATTAAAAATCATTTTCAGACCCTAATAAGTGAAAAATGAAGGAAAAATATTTGGGCCTTTAATGCAGGATCTCTTTGCCTCAACAACCAGATCATTCAATCTATTCTACCATTTCCTCTTCCTTCAAGGTGCCAAACCAAAGATTGATGCAGTAAAGATGGATTTGGTGGCAGATTTTGTCAGAGGCATTAACAGTAGTGGTTGAGCTTCAACCTTCTTTTCCCGCTCCTCTCTCTCTTTCTTCTCTCTTCTTGAATCTATAAATGTAGGGGTGGGATTCATTGTAAAGGGTTAGACATTCTTGTTTTGCAGGATCCCTTTTCCTTCTAGCAAAGGAATTTGTGGAGTTCAGGCCTTCCATTAAAATTACAATATGTTTCTTGCTTCTGGCTGTATTGTAATGCATTATATCAATCTATAGAGAAATAAAACACGTTTTTGATCGATTCTAGATCCTTTCTGTCTCTTTTTCTCGCATCTAGTCTTTCATTATAAATATGGTTATTTGTGCTTTGTTATTGTATGTATTTTTTTGGTTTGTGTCTATCACGAAACTAGTTTCCACCATTCCTTCAGTGCATCACCTTGTATTTTAGTTGTTTCTTGTTTCTTATATCCCTTTCTATCCATGTTTCCTTGGCAAGTTTTAGATTAAATAATAGAAATAGATCCTCTGCAAGTTCTCGCATAATCACCTAAATAGAGGAATAGGAACCAACCTTTAACACGGAGAGCTTTTCCATTCGCAAAGTCCCACACTTTGGGAAAAGCTCAATGTTGTGCAATCACACCAAATGAATTTTCCTTAGAAAATAAAACCTACAAAACTCATTTGGGGGTGCTGTGATTTCGCACTAATATTTTGGCATGACCGGTGGGACAAATAAGTCTCCACCTTATTACAATAAGATTGATGTGCACTTGCTGTGATTCTAAGTTTTAAGAAGTTTTTAAAATTTTACATCTGGTGACTTCAAAAGGAACAAATCCATTGGTTTCACAGCCCAAGCAAGTTCATGAGAAGAATACAAACATGGTCAAGAACCAGAGAAGAGGGATTATTTATCTATCTAGATTTATTCCAAGAAAGAAGGAGGGGGAGGGAGAAGAGACCGAATGTCTCTATCTCCACCAAACATAGCCTTATCGACACCTCCTCCCAGAAGGATGTTATCTTAATCAAGAGGGGTTCTTAGGCCGATCAGGATGGCTTAGCTAAATCCTAATGTGAATTTCACCGGCAGCAGCCCACTCACTCTGAATGCACAAAATCTAGTTCCGATAGCAGCATTAAAGAGCATCCCATATTTCATTGAGGAAAACCAGACTTCTCCTGGTGATCATGTCCAAGATATTGCAAATGTCTATACAATCCATGAAATCCATGAGATGGACATTGCAGTCAAGTTGCTCACTTATTCACTCAAAGGTAAAGCTTCATAATGGTTCAAGAGCCTTGAAGCAAGATCTATCCAAAATTGGAACCAGCTATGCACAACTCTTCACAACCAGTTTGGGGAAAAGGGTGATAACCTATCTTTTTGGAGCAACTAAAAACAATCAAAAGAGCCCCAAAAGAGCAACTGATGGAATTCAACCTCATATTTTAGTGGACCTGGGATAGGATTCCAACAACAGTAAAGCTCACTAATGAAGGTGCCTTCTTATAATTTCTTAGGGCTTTAAATTATGATATTTCTTTGATGATTCAGTTGATGGGGGGAAAAACCTTACCTGCGGCCTATAGCCTTTCAATAGGGGCTAAGAACCATTTGATTCAGGCTGGTAAAATCAATCCTAGGACATCCATGCCTCTATACCCCGAGTTAGAAAACCTAGATACCAGCCAAATGCCACATTAGCCCCTATACCTATTCCCAGGAGTCAAAGCTCAATTGAAGCCTCCACCTCATCATCTAACACTTCAAAAGAACTCTAGGAAGTCATGAAACAACTTCAAAACCTGGGAAACAAGCTAGTAACCATCAAAAGACAGCAAGCTCAGAGTTATAGACCCTATCATACCTAGGCTCGAGATCGGGCTAGACCCCAAGACTAGCAAAATATACCACCATCCCAAATTGTAAATCAGAGCCAAAACCAAGGACAACCTCAAGTTGTTAAACCTTTCAGGTGATATGATCCAAACACAACTTCAACATCAAGGGCATTGGTTCTAGCACAGAACAATATGGCATGAGAATATGATTGGTATTTCCCATGCAATTAGCCACATAACCAATCAATGTGTTTTAATGGTGCTCTAAATCAGGCCATGATGGTGCAAACCAGTAAAGTGACACAAGAACCTAGCCAAGAAGGAGATCAACAAAAAGTGAGACTATGTTTGTCAATTGGCAGGATGAGAAATTCTGTGGAATAAATAAGTTCCCTTCTCAAAATGTAGTTGCCAATACATGGTCCAAAAAGAGAAATATTAGAGAAGGCCAACCACTGAGTTCAGGTGCCCCTTGACCTTCCATCACTCCATAGGGTTTTGGTGCTCTAAATATAACTCCCAACATTTAGGGTCAACCCAAGCCACCTTCCAAATCCACTCAGACACCGGTTGTGAAAACTCACATGCAAGAGAGAAATGTACCAGGGAAGGGGCAATAGAAAGACAGTCCATTTAATATCATTGAGTAAATGAAGAGGAAAAGTGTGAACATTTCACTATGGGAGTCACAGGCCATTCTAGGGTAGAGGGATCTATTGCATACTACTATACAGAATTGGTCAAGTTAAAATCAACCCCCTAGCCAGCAAGAGAGAGTGCTTGCCAATGCAGTTCAACATGGGATGAACCATGGGGAACAACAAGGTAAGAACCTGAGACCTCCTCCATTCTATGTTTCATTGATTATTGGAGACAAATTGGTGCACAATTGTATGATTGATTCTGGGGCAAGTAGTTCTGTAATGCAAAGCAAATAGTTGATGAACTAGGCCTCTAGTATGAAGTCATCTCTAGGGGGTAGTGCAATTATATGGGAAAGAAGTGATAACTATTGAGGTCATCAAAGATCTAAGCCTCACTTTGGATGCCTACCCCAATGTGACTATTTTTAGAACATATCCATCATATATTTTCCACCACATTTTGCTTTGTGTTTGTCTAGGGAATTCACTGCCAAAATTGGAGGCTATCTGTCTACTGATTGGTCGCATATGCTCTTTAGGAAAGGTATGGGGCAAAGGCCACAATCATATCTGAACCCATTGCTTATTTTCATACTAAATCTTATGTGCCTAGCCCAATCAATGCCAACTACTCAGCTTTTGATCAAGAAGACCTCCTAAGCACTTTCCAAGTAGATACCGAGTTGGGATGTATCCCAAACTTTACCCTCGATGAGTGGGCCAACAAGAGACATCCTTTTGAACCCTATAAAGAGATGGAAGAATCTGAGGTAGGTGTCTACTATCTACATGAATAAAAGCATCCTCTTCCTGACCTAATGAGGTCAGAATATAAGGATGAAAATGAGGTGTGTCAATTGTTCTTTGATGGCTCGAGGAGTTGACGAGGAGCTAGAGGAGGAGCCATGATTGTATCCCCCAAAGGTATGAAATATTATTCAGCCTTTAGATTTTAGTTTTCCTACTCAAATAAAACTGCTAAATATGAGGATTTGGTCCATGGTCTTCATTGGGAAAGGAAGCTAAGGATCAAGAACTTGCAAGTGTTTGGTGATAGTGAACTAGTTTCTAATCAAGTAAGAGGACTTAATGTTGTCAAGAATTACCTTCTCAAGAACTACAAGAGTAGGGTATGGGATATCATGGAGGATTTCGAGGCCTTCAGCATTGTGTCCATACCCAGGAAGGAGAATGAAGCTGATGATAGGCTTGCAATAGTTGGAGCAATGTTTGATGTGGTCAACAACATCAAAAGAGACAAAGAACAACCACATATCCATATAGTTGTGAGGCCAACAATACCAAATAATAACACATGTTGGCAGGTGTTCGAGGATGATCAACAAATTATTAATTTTTTGTAAGAAGAAGTTGAATTCTTAGCTAGAAATCAAAGCAGATTAGAGAAGCAATACGGGAATCAGATAGTACAACTGCATACAAACAAGCTTCCCAAAGGCTTAGTGACATTGGATTCTATCTTCAATCCTAATGATCAGTTTAGAATAGAGAAGGCTAACATATAGATTAAAGAAGAAGATTCAGAGTCAATCCCAGTGGGAGAAGGAAAAACACTTCAAATTGGTAAAGTGGCCACCGAGCAAGAAAGGTATGAATTCACACAACTTTGCCAAGAATTTCTAGATGTATTTTCTTGGAGCTATGAATACCTAAGAGGGTTCAATCCAAAGCTATCCCATTACACAATCAAACTAGATCCAAGCTGCTCAGCCCATCAGGAAAAATCAGAGACCAGTCAACCCACACATTGAGCCTCTAATGAAGAAAGAGTTGAACAAGATGATAGAGGAAAGTATCATATTTCCAATCAAACACTCAATATGGGTTACAAACCTGGTCCCAGTCAGGAAGAAAAATGGAGAGATTAGGTTGTGTGTAGATTTTCGAGACTTGAACAGAGCCTCCCTCAACGATCACTACCCACTTCCTTCAATGGAGCATATCTTTCAAGTGGTGTCTAGATAAGAGAGATTCTCCCTCTTAGATGGTTACTTAGGATACAACTAGATCATGGTGAAAGAAGATGATCAGTTCAAAACAACTTTCACCACCAAATGGGGCACCTATGCCTATAGAAAAATGCCATTTGGATTGTCTAATGCCGGAGCCACTTTTCAAAGGGAAATGGATATGGAATTCAAAGGGATGATCAACAAAATAGTACTGATCTATTTGGATGACATTATGGTGTTTTCCAAAAATGCAACAAACCACCTTTTCCACCTAAGGTAGGTGTTTTGAAGATGTAGGAGTTTTGGGGTATCATTGAACCCTAAAAATGCATATTCTTGGCCCATGAGGGTAGGCTTCTAGGCCATATTGTATCAAAGGAAGGATTGGCAATTGACCCAAAGAGAGTTGAAGCAATAAGAGCATTGCCATTTCCAAGCCACAAGAAAGCTCTTCAAAGCTTCCTAGGAAAAATCTATTTTTCTGCAGGTTTGTACCAAAATTTACTGCCCTCGTTAAGCCAATAACATTGATACTAAAGAAGATCTTAGCATTCAGGTGGATAGCTGAAGGAAGGGAGAGATTTGAGGCCATAAAATAAGCTATATCACAAGCCCCATCGTGAATCCAAATTCCTCTAAGGACTTCATACTTATGTATGCCTTTGGTGGTAGACACAATTTCTAAAATCTTAGTTCAACGAAAAAAGAAGGGACAAACAACCAATTATTTTTCTTCATAAGGTCTAGAAGACTATGAAGTAAGATATTCCTTCATCGAAAAGTAAGTCCCAATAAGTAATTAGGGATTAAATAAAAGAAGTTTCAAATAATAAAATCAATTGTTGGTCTCCCATGCGAGAGTTAAGGGTGAAGGACCGATTGAAGGAAGGGATGGATCATTTGAGGAATATGACATTGAGATAAGGTATATCACAAGTGGGAACTCTGTGAACAAATTCCTCTAAGGACTTCAACAAGATAAGCAAATAGTGAAAAGGAGGTTGTTTTTGTGACACATGATTTCTAAAATCTTAGTTCCTACTCCTTGAAAAAGAAGAAATGGGCATTTCCTTCAAACATGCCTATGTCCTCATGGGATGAAAAAACAAAAAGGAGACACATTTCATTACTGAGGCCATCCCATATGTTCTCATTGATGGTGTCTTGTTCAAAAGAGACATGAATGACATTCTACTAAGATGTATTAAGACAGATCAAGTTGAGAGGGTGTTACAAGAATTCCATGTTAAAGCAGCTGGAGGCCATTTTGCTCGAAGGGTGACAACACTCAAAATCATGAAGGTGGTTTATTATTATCCCATAGTGTTTAGTGACTGCTATGCATGGATCAAAAGGTGCAATAATTGTGCATTCTTCAAAGGCAAAGAAAGGCTAGCAGCACTTCCATTGCACCCAATCTCAGTCGACCAACCCTTCATGCAATGGGGATTGGAATTCATTGGAGTCATCAATCCAAATTCAAGCCAAGGCCATAAATGGATTATGACAGCAACAAATTATTTCACCAAGTGGACCGAGGCGGTGGCACTCAAGGAAGCTAATGAGTCTAGTATACTAGATTTCTATGAAGGGATAGTGACCAGATTTGGAGTGCCAGCCACCATTATATCAGAAAATGCATTGGCATTCATAGGTTCAAATATCACAGGATGGGCTATTAATAATGGGACTTACTTGAGCACTTCATCAAACTATTGCCCTTAAGGTAATGGCCAAGATGAGTCTACAAACAAGAACCTGCTAAAGATCATCAGAAGAAATCTTGATGAGAATCAAAGAATCGACACACAAAGCTCAAATCAGCCTTATGGGCTGATAGGATAAAGCCCAAGAGATCTACAAGTAGCTCTCCATTCAAACTTGTCTATGGGAAAGAGGCACATGTTTCCTATATCACTTGAGTTGCCGACATTAAAGATCATGAAGCAACTAGAGATGCCTGAATTTGAACCAATGGAGGCCAGGTATGCGAAGATGATAGAATTAGAAGAAACTAGAGAGCATGCTCTCCAAGCAATAGAGAAGGATCAAGCCTCAATCAATAAATACTTTGATAAGAAGGAAAAAGCAGAAACCTTCCAATAAGGAGACCTGGTTTTGAAATGGGATGCAGATCGAGCAAAACCAAGAAGGCATTCCAAGTTTTATGCCATTTGGAGTGGCCCCTATATGGTCACAAGATGCAAAAGTAGCAATGTTTTCCAATTGTCTACATTGGAAGGAGAGGAATTGCAGATTCCATTAAATGGAATCCATCTTAAACACTGCTACTAAAAGGGAAGATCTCACCTTGTACATATTAGTTTAGTATCTTTTCCTCTAAGTGCTTGTGCACATTTTCTTGCTGTGGTTTAGGTTACTTTTCTTCTAAGTGTTTTGCACGCTCTACATGTTCTATTTGGATCATGTATGATTTCAAATTGTGTATATATTTGTGGTGTTGTTTTATTGTTCTTATGCAGTCCATTTAGAGAGACAAATGAAGCACTAGCTCAAAACAATTTTCTACTCTCAGAAACCTTCGTTTCGAGATTTTCTATGAAAATTGAGAGTGAAAAAATCCGGGCTCATGAATCAGAGGTAGAATCAGTATCAGACCATCATTCTTGACTCCATACCCAATGGATATGACAAGGTAATTGGTATTTACATCTAGCAGGTAGATACTCTAGTGAGTCGCCAAATTGTTACCAATATTTCATCCCGGGCCAAATATTGGATCAACCACGACCATGCATAGAAATAACTTGAGAAAACTCATTCAGATCTATAAATTGGTTGCATAAGGACTCAATAATGGAGTGGCAGGGGCCGAGAAAGACTAAAGGACCCTTTGCAAAAGAAACAAATCTGTCGAGCCATTTCCATGTTTTAAATCCATTTTCCAAGTCGCAGAAGGACCAAACAATGGAATAGTAGGGTAAGAAAAGAAGGGGCAATGGCGCAGAGGAATCAAGCAGCAAGAAGGGGAGAAAATGGTGAAGTTTCAAAGTTTTTTTGGGCTCAAGACTGTTCAGGAAAGAGTCTAAAATTGACTAAGTATGGATGAAGCACCGGAAAGAACCATGTGTCATAATGATGCTTCTCCAAAGGTGAATCCAAAAAAGGAAGCCCAAAAGAATGCTAGACTTCCACGTGTTCAGAACCCCAAAAATTTGTGGGACCGTTGAAAATTCTTCAACTAAGAAAGAGCGTGCAGTGTCGGTTCAACGTGAATTTGAAATGGGAGCCCGGGCGGAGACTCAAACTTGCGCCTAGCCCTCCACATAGAAAATGGTTAAATAGAGTCAAAAGGTAGATAGGGCGGGCCTCAAAATTAGGTAAGTATACAAGTGTAAGCAGGAATACCAAGTTTCAGTGTGACGCATCTTCAAGAGTTAGTCCTAGGATGGAGACCCAAATGAGCGCGAGCTCTCCACATAGCCCAAAGTCCAAAAGGGGTAAGAGGGACCATTGAAAAGTCCAAAAGGGGTAAGAGTGACCATTGAAAAGTCCACAAACCAGCGAGAGGCCAAAAAGTGTCAACTTGACGCTCCTCTAAGGGAAAATTTTTAATCGGGCTTTTAAGTGAGCATGGTGCCGCCACGTGTCAAGTCTCAAAGGGGCAGAGTCGGTTGAATAGTCAATGACATAGGCCGGGTTGATGAAGGCTACCAAGTTTCTAAATGGCACTGATTCAAAGATTAAATAGAGAGAGAGTCTCCAAACGAGCTCCAGACCACCGCGTGTCCGAGGTCAAAGTGGGCCGTCGGGGGGAAAGTTGTTTTTTTGCCCCTTGATATCCCAAAAGGTGTAAAAGTTACAAAGCGGGCCGTAACTACGCCTAAAGGAAAAAGTTAGCGTTTGAGCCGAGTCAAGGCCAAAGTTGGGAGTCGGAGGAAAATGTGAAAAATTTCCATTTGTCAAAAGGCACAGAGGTAAAAATTGAAGCGCACCTCCCCAGCCAACCAAAGGGTGCCACGTATCAAGCGGGCGTCGGGGCTGCGGGGGGTTTTTTTTTTTTTAGTTTTTCGTTTTGCGAAAAGAGGAAAAAGATAAATTACGGACCCACAAACCTGATTTTTGCTCTAATGTAGCTGCCACGTGTCCCATATATAAAAGGGGACCCATTTTTCAAATAGTTTTCCTACCCATTTGTAAGGACTTGATACAAACTTTGAAGGGGCATATCTTTCAACTTAGGGCTCAAAATATTACAAATCTGACACCGTTGGAAGTGTCTCGACGTCTTCTACGCCATGGAAAGATAAAAAATCATTTTTAGGCCATAATAGGTGAAAAATGGAGGAAACATCTTCAGGAATTTAATGCAGGATCTCTTTACCTCAACAACCAGATCAGATTCGATCTGTTCCATCGTTTCCTCTTCCTTCAAGGTGTCGAACCAAATATTGATGCAGTAAAGACGAAATTGGGGGCAGATTTTTTCAGAGGCATTAACAGTAGTGGTTTAGCTTCAACCTTATTTTCCCACTCCTCTCTCTCTTTCTTCTCTCTGATTGAATCTATAAATGCAGGGGCAGGATTCATTGTAAAGGGTTAGACATTCTTGTTTTGCAGGCTCCCTTTTCCTTCTAGCAAAGGAATTTACGGAGTTCAGGCCTTCCATTAAAATTACTATATGTTTCTTGCCTCCTGGCTATTTTGTAATGCATTGTATCAATCTATAGAGCAATAAAACACATTTGTGATCGATTCTAGATCCTTTCTATCTCTTTTCTCGCATCTAGTCTTTCATCATAAATTTTGTTACCTATGCTTTGTTATTGTATGTATTTTGTTGGTTTGTGTCTATCGCGAAGCCAATGTCCATCATTCCTTGGTGCATCACCTTCAGTTTAGTTTTTTCTTCTTTCTTATATCCCTTTCTATCCTTGTCTCCTTGGCAAGTTTTATATTAAATAATAGAAATAGATCCTCTGCAAGTTCTCGCATATGAACCTAAACAGAGGAATAGGAACCAACCTTTAACTTGGAGAGATTTTCCAATTCTGCAAAGTCCCACACTTTGGGAAAAGCTCAATGTTGTGCAATCACACCAAATGACTCTGCCTTAGAAAAGTAGACCTACAGAACTCATTTGGGGGTGTTGTGATTTTTCACTAATAGTTTCCTAGCAGTTATGATTCCCCAGAGAGCTACTAGAGCCTCAGAGTAGTGGTTAGTTTATTTACCCATGGGACCAACATATGCTGCAATACAATGACCCTTTTGATTTTTATTATTAGCCTGCCTCCTCCAGCTGGAAAAGGGTTGGCTTTGGAGGCACCATCAAAGTTCAACTTATACAAGCCTTCAAAAGGGGGAATCCATTATACAGTAGTCATGTCAATGCTTTGAATGAGGTCAATACACTACTGTATATCAATATTCCATGCCTTAAGATATATGAACTCCCCCTGTGGATATATGGGATTTTTAGAAGGTTTAAATTTAAAGATATTTTCTTTTACAACCATTATGATTTCGTTGAGAATAATTTTAATTCTCCTGTTAGTATTTCTGAAAATGATTGAGTTGATGACTTTCTAGATTCTCTAGATGGTGTGAGGGAAAATAATTTACCATATCCTGTGAAGAAGAGCATGCTTAAAAGGAGTTTTCCATTGTATCCAGGCTTGTGTGATATCTTCTGGAAGAGACCACTTGACTTCAAACCTATTAAAGATGAGATTCCATAGAGAACTAGCAACTGGAAAGTGAAGAAAAAGATGTTGGATAGTTTCACTATCCATCTTACAGTGATATCATCTATTTGGCATGGTAGGCCCTCTTTTGATGAGGTTGTATATGGTAAATATTCCTTTATTGAGCACGAACCAAAGGAATTGATTGATTTTCTAGGTAAGATCTTTGAAACAAATATTGTTCCAAGGGAAGTTACTGATAGGTTCATTGGAAAACCACTGATATCTTGATCTCACCAAATAGTTAACTTCAAATGAAGAAACCCAATTAAATTCATAATGATTTTGGGTTTGACTAATGGGGATGAGGTTCAAAGTGGTTTGAAGTTCTGCAAGAAGCTCCTTTTGAATTGGTAGAAAGGCCTCAAGGGTTTTCCAATGTAGTTTGACATCAGTGTTTTGAATATAGTCACAGACCTGTTGTCCCAATGTTGCTGTAAAGCGAAAGTTGTCTTTTAGCTGATCCCAGTGTTCATTATTTGAAATTGTGCTAAAGTCATCCCAACTATCTTTCCAGAAACTTATGCTCTCACCTATTCCCAAAGTGTCCATTTGTATCATGCAGCTAGCTCTATCCCGATCTTGATGATAATGTTCCAAAAAATAGATCCCAATGAGTGACTGAAATTATTAAATTAGTCCATATTAATTCCTTGATTTAGATATTTAGATTTAATGAGATTGTTCCACGGTTGTTCCTCATTCACAATTTGCCACCCCATTTTATAGACAAGAGCAACATTCATGGTACGATTTTTTTATGCCAACACCTCCAACGGTTTTTTTGTTACCTGCCTTGTCCTAAGCCACCAAGTGCATCCTATTTTTATCTTCAGTTCCTATCGAGAGAAAGTTTTTGTATAATTTCACTTTTTTTCATAGCAGCCACTAGAATAAAGAATAAGGACATGATGTAAATCAATAAATTTTGAAGTGTGCTTTTAATAAGAAGGCATTTTCTAGCACTTGAAAGGATATAGCCCTTACAACTAGCAAGATTTCT
Organism: Taxus wallichiana var. yunnanensis; assembly: GCA_018340775.1. Lineage (NCBI taxonomy): Eukaryota > Viridiplantae > Streptophyta > Pinopsida > Cupressales > Taxaceae > Taxus > Taxus wallichiana. The sequence continues at coordinate 6,186,166 of CM031236.1, forward strand.
CTGAAACCTATCCAACAAGGTATTCCACACACTCATTTGGATCTTGTTGGTGCTAAGAGGAAGACCAAGGTAGGTAGTAGGTAAAGAGTTAATTTCACAACCCATGATTTGTGCAATTTTCCTCTATCTTGCATGAGGAGTATTGAATAATTATAAAGATATTTTATCAAAATTGATTTGTTTCCCCAAATCTTCTTCGTATAGATACAAAATATGCTTCATAGTTATGGATTTGAGGATAGAGGCAAGAAGGAGTAGGATTGTGTCATCAACAAACTACTGATGGGAGACCATGATGTCAAAAGAAGAGGGTCTGAATCCTTTAAGGTAGCCCAAATATATAACTCTATTGATTCTACGACTGAGGTTATTCTCCATGATGATGAAAAGTATGGAAGGTATAGGGTCACCTTGAAAAATACCAACTGCTCAGGAAGAAACCCATCGGGCTGCCATTAACTATCATTGAGAATCTTGGTGATGAGATAAAGGTCCATATGATCTTTATAAACCGATCATCAAAGCCAATTTTTTTCAAAACTTGATAAAGAAAAGACCAGGAAACTCTCTCAAAATTTTTGTTCATGTCAAGTTTTAGCACCATACCTATTGTTTTTATTTTCTCCATCGAGTGTATGGTTTCAAGAACCATAATTACTCCATCTTGAATAAGTATTTCTTTTACAAATCCTCCATGTTGGCTTTAGATTATATTCAGAAGAAGTGGTTGGATCCTTGAGGTGAGGATTTTGGTGTATATTTGATAGACCACATTGGAGATAATTATGGGTCTAAAGTGATTGAATTCCTTCACCCTAGATTTTTAGGGATTAGGATGATAAAAGTGTTATTTATTTCCTTGAGAATTCTACCTATCCTGAAGAATTCATTTACAACTTTGAGAAGGTCATCCACACAAATCTCCCAATATTTTTGATAAAAGAAAGTAGAGAAACCATCTACACTCGGGGCTTTGTCTCCTTCCATGGAGAAGACTGTTTTGGAGTTCTTCTAAGGTAGTTGGTTTAGCAAGAGTGCTAAACTCTTTGGGTCTAACCAGGTTTTTTGGAATAGAGTCTAGTAGTTTCTTAGCAGCTTCTTGAGACAATGGAGGATTGTCATTTAGTAGATTTTTGTAAAAATTAACAACTTCTTATTTGATGGAGTTAGGATTTAACGTCGTAACTCCAACTTGATTTGTAACTTCAGAGATTTTATTATGCTCCCTATGTTTTAAAGATTTCATATGAAAGAAATTCATGCTCTTATCTCCATCTTTGAGCCAGATTGCTTTGGATTTAAGCCTCCAGTAGGATTATTCCCTTGCACAAATGGTATGGAAAACTCGCTAAGAGAGTTTTTTCACAAGTGTAATCTTCTTGACTCATGCCATAGGCAGCCACTTTCTTTTCCAATTCATCAATGTCCTCTTTGATCTTGTTTTTTTCTAATTGAAGATATTGCTAAAAACTCTTTGTTCTAGTCCCTTACTTTTCTTTTGACATTTTTGAGTTTCCGAACAATTCTGTATTGAGAAGTTCCTTCCACTTGAATCCCCAATGGTCAAACCACATTTTTTTGAAATTTAAATGAGGACTGGGCAGTCTCTCATTAGTTACCATATTCAGGATAATGGGATTGTGGTCTGAGGTGATTTTGGGAAGAGAAGAGAGATGAAAGTCTTGACTAAGGATCCAATCAGCGGATATGAGTGCTCTATCAAGCCACACCTGGATGAGGTTATTACTAAGTCTCTTTTTGGACTAGGTGAAGGGACTTCCATTGAGTTCGAGATCTAACACTTTGTCCTGATCAATGGAATCTATAAGATCATCCATTCCAGCAGTGTGTTCCTGAGCTCCCCCTCATTTTTAGAAATGGAGAGAGGGGAGTTGAAGTCTCCCATGAGAAACCAATTCTATCCAGAGAAGGAATTTTGGAAAGTTAACAATCCTTCCAAAGTTTTCTTCTACCATGGAGAGTGTTAGGTGCATAGATCACCGAGAAAATCCATTGACATTTGTTATCATCAAGTATGGAAAGAGAGGGATGGATGGGAATGAGAGGAAAGGATGAGCTTACCAGTAACCTTGGAAGGGTCCTAGAAGACCACTATACCTCCTGAAGCACCTCTTGAATCAACCGCAACCCATTCATCCTTTTTCCAAATTTTCTTACAACAGACTTTTAAGTTCTCATAACTCATTTTAGTTTCTTGAACAACCATAATAGAAGGGTTGTAACTTCTTCTCAAATATTTGAGCGTACACATTTTTTCCACTTCCATTAAGGCCTCTAATGTTCTAAGAAACAATCTTCATTAAAAATGCGAGGAGAGGAGTGGACCAGATGGTCTAGGGAAGACTGAGTTCCATCAACCGAGCTTTGTTGATCTCCTTTTTTCTTTGATCATTTTTATAAGGTCTACCCTTTGTAGTATTAGCACATGTATGTGCATGTATGATAGTGGAACTGGTTACCCTTGAAGTGGAAGTGGCCTAGTTACAAGGATACTTCTTCTTATCAAAAAATAGGGCGTCGGGTATATTTTCGAACCCTTTAGATTTTTTATTTTTTCTGCATACTATGGTAAACTCAAGAGAGTTTGTGCTGTCCTTGAGAACAAGACTCAAATCTGGGGTAAGTTCCCCATCCTCCGTATAAGGACTAGGAGACTTCAACAATCCTTCAATGACCTGCATAGAGGGGTGGGAATCAGTCAAGCTACTGGAATTGATTGGTGTGAACTTATTTTCTCCCCTATTAATGCATGTAGGATATAGGATTTGGCCGCATTGCATGTTAAGAATATCTTTGAAAAGGATCTTTCCAGATTGCTCAATATATTTACTAGGGATGACCTTTGGAGTCAACGATGTATATTCAAGTATGAGATGTTCAGGAGCTGCTGAAGGGCTTCCCTTCTGAGTCTGAGACTCAGTTTGGAAGGGGACCTTTGGAGATGGTATTTCCTCTTGAATAGTCTATAAATCAATATCTTTAGGGTTTCTACCGTTAGATGGTTACAAAAGGACCTTGATAGTTTCTGAGAATTCCTCGAGCTGAAGGTTAAGGACAACCATTTTTTCCCCTGAAACCTTAGAATCCAAAGATTATTCATGTAGATTAGATTTTTTTACTGGAGTCTTGGGGAACCAGAGAGATCTTCTAGTCGTTGCTTCTTAGTGGGCGTTTTGAAGGCCATTTCATTTGGTTAATTTTTCCTTGGTGTCTAACTAATAAATCTTGCAATATTTAACATTATCTCATCATCCCATAACTGAAGAGGGAGGCCAAGAAATCGGCACCAGAGAGGAACAATATTAATGTTTTCTTTTTGGGATCAAAACATGGGTACCAATGTGTGATAAAAGAACCCATATTTCCTAGGCATCAAGGGCCTTCAAAATAATTGCATCCATGTATGCTTGAATAGTGAATAAGAAAAATAAAAAACCATTTGACATAGAAGAAACAATTACATCCCCGAGAGGACTCCATTTCCTTATATCCAATCTTATAACAAAATAAATTTTAGGTCTTGCTGGTCGTCAAATAGGACTTTACGAAGAGCAACAGTCAGGGGACAAGAAGTCCCTCCTCTTTAATGGGAGAGGTTCCCTTATTCAGAAACGAACTTATTTACAAATGTACAAAACATTATTTTCTGGTTGAACTTGGATATAGCGAAAGTGTTTTCTGTGAGGATGTTCAAGTACAAAAGGACAGAGGAATGAGGAGACGAGACGGGTAGAAAAGCAACATGCAGAATTATAGATAACAGAATAATTCTTTATGAATGCAAAGTTACAGTGAATTGAAACAAGATCATTTGTATCATATAAATAAGATGAAATTTAAAGACACAAAGTTCTGTAAATAGCATCTGCCAGAAAACAAAGGTTCATTAATCAAAGACACAAAGTTCCTTCTTGGTTATACAAGATCACCATGCATTGTAAAGTGTAATTAGTGAGACTAAAAACCGGAGACAAATGATCTTCACCAAAATTAAAAGAAAGCTTATGAATAATGAGAGATCAGATAGACAGAGAGAATAGAAAGCCCTTTTGTATTGATTTCTTTGTGATCTATTTACACTTTCAGAAAATATGCCAAGTTCTCCCCCTTTTAGAATGGCGTAAAGAAGGCCATTATATAGCTTACAAATAAGCTACTCTTTGTAACCGTTTCTTTTAACTAAAGAATAGTTAAGGACTGCCAATTGCAATACCTTAACTAATTACAAAGAATACGAAAAGAATGGGAAGAAGAGAAAAGAATAAGGAGAAGAAGACAGGTGGTCAAGACTGAGAGGGACCCACTGACTTCAGAATTCGCTGCCTGAACCTCTTCAATGACTCGGCTATATCTCTGCCACGAGGGACTGACGTGTTGGCTGTAGACTGAGTCCAAAAACCAAGGCACTTCTCCATCTCTTTATCAAACTCGACATGAGTATGATAGTATTTATTTGCTTCTTCAATGGCAGATTGAAGAGAACAAATCTCCTTCATTTTTCTTTGGAGATGGAGCTTTCCTTGAATAAGTTATCTTTTACAAAAGCTCGAACCGAGCTTTGATCTCTGCAAGGAAAGGGACGCACGAAGTTTCATCCACGAAGATGACAGTGTATATCTTTGAAAAGCCGAGACAACCAATGTCTTGAAAGCTTCACCCTTCTCGCCACTGTTGTTCTTGATTCTCCCAAAGCCTCCTCCAGGACTTTGATCTTCCACTCCACGCCGAAGACCCGGGACTTCGACAGATTATCCTTTGCATCATCAAAGACTTTACTCGCCAATAAAATATTCTCATCTCTGTCTCTGTCCCATGAGGTGGAGGTCTACTATGCAACTACTCCGAGTTTGAGATCTTTATCCATGATATTGGTAGTGGAGGAGAGCTTCAGTTGCACATTGCTCACCTTTTCATGAAGTTTGAAAGCTTCATCGATGAAGTTTAATCCAACAACAAGCATGTCATCCACCATGGCTTCAATAGCTCTGCCATAGATAGAATACTTGTGCATATCTTTAATACTCTGCACTTCATCTTGGCTTAGAATTACAGGAGGTGGGAGAGTAGTCAATGGGGTAGGGTCCAAAACTTTGTCCTTAGACAAAAGAGACTTGATGAAACCTGTGAGAACTTGGGCCTGTTCTTCCAACTGTTCAATAGTTTGTTGCCCTTTCTCTACCCTCCCAATGACTCTTGTGACTGTTTCCTGGAGGTTGTGAATCTCACCTTCAGGGGTAGACTCTCCCATTGGAATTCTTGAGAGCTCTAAGTCAGATGCCTGCAAGTCCTGCTCTGATTTGTCTATTGTAGGTTTAGCAATCTCCAAGAATTGTTGACCCTGATCATCAGATACTATCCTGGAGGTGGTTTTGGCCCTTTTAGCACGAGAAGGAGTAGTACCTAACAAGGCTGCCACAGCATCAAAACTTGGTCCTGAGCTTCGAGAGGAAAATTTCCTCTTCCTTTTGTTAACCAAAGGTTGCACCCACGCAAAAGCGGAAGAAGAATCACGGGAGGGGCAAGGGGACAAAGAGACAGGAGCTCATGATACTCAAGGTCTGCGTGCATTTGTTGACTCAAGTTGAGATGTGAGTGGAGCACTGAGGAAATTGTGGTAGAAGAATCAATAGCACTGGAAGATCGGTGCTCTGGACTTCTTTGTCCTTATCAGTTGGGTCTTCGAGGAGCATTTGTAGGGGTCGGCATTTCACTTTCTTCACTTTCACCGAGAACAATGATGTTCTCTCGGTCCCATAGGCAACTCGCTTGCTTTTTCTTGAGATATTCTTCCATGAGTTCTTTCTTTACTTCTTTGAGTTTCTTCTTATATACCTATGTGGACGAAGAAGGAGTAGATTCTGCAGGTCCTTGTGTTGATGAGGCAGGAGGGGTTTGCACTGGTGTATCTGATCCTGGAATCGATGCTTCTCTCCTTGGTGTTGAAACATCCTTGGAGGAGGATTCCCCTGAGTGGCTCCTAAATTCTCTGACTTTTCTATCGAACCAGATCTTAGTCCTGACCAAGACTGGAGCAAGGATCTCGGCTAGATCATCCCTCTCTTTCCTATTCCAATCCAAGTCTTCCAAAGGAGTGTGCTTGACCACATTTTCATACTCATATGAGTATAGATCAGAGTTGTCATCCTGGAGCCCTTTAGGAACTTGATACAAACCGAGTTCTTGGATCAATGGCAGAGAGAACCTGCCATAATGCCTTCTCCTGGCCTCAAAATCATCTGCACAGTCAGCCCAGTAGTCTTCTGTATCTGCCCTATGATGGTAGATTATCTTGATGTTCTGTTCAATGAAATTCTTCAAGTCGAAGCAAGTTCTTGGCTTGAAGAAATGCACAGTGATAGGGACCAAGGCTCTTTCTACGTTTTGAGCGTCCAGGGCTGTTTTGCAAGTGTAGTTTCCCAGAGATATGGGAAAATGTAAGCCAGAAATCTTCTTGTCCCTGCAGGTTCTGTGTAATTTGTCTAATTGCCTGCATATTTCTATTAAGGCCATTTTGTCACTGCAAACATGGGCAGTCTCAGAGGGGTGCCCTCATGGCATGGCAAGCTTGATATAAGAGAATTTTCGAAGCTGGATAAAGTAAGCACCCTAGTGCAATATCGATTCATGGCTTCATCGAGAAAATCTCCTAAGCAGTGTCACCTTGAGCGAAGCTTGACCACGTACATGGTGAAAGCATCATTGACCCTTCTGAAATTACGATTGCTGGTCTCGGGGTGAAGCTGGGCGTGTAGGCATATCTTGGATCATCTTTGTGTGCATCTATGTAAGAGAAACCAAACCACTGCCTTGATGCTGCCAGAGTGTACATCAGGTACGAAGTCATATAGAATTTCTTTGTTTGCTGCACGTTGGACAGCTGCTCTGCCAAATTCATGCTAATGATCTCCACCCAGTTGATATTCTGTGTTCCCTCGCACACCATGTTGATGAGCGGGCACATCCAGAAGTGAAATTCGTTGGTAGAGGGCAAACCCATAACCCGAGCCAAGCAGAATTATGAAGTCAGACAATTCTTCATTGAAATCTACCCGCAAAAGGGTTTTGGTCAAACAAGAAGCTCCCTTCTTAGGGTTCTTCAGCCAGGACTTTGCAACCCGTGCTTTGTATTTGTCGTTATCCTGATTGAACAGGGCATGTGCTTGATCCCGGGAAACGACTATGGCATTATCCATCTCTGGGATCCTCAGAGCAGTGCTAATGGTGGCAGCATCTAGTTTGGCAATGAGTTCCCGTGTATATTGGTCAATTTGCTCGAAGCGGGGTCGAAGTGAGCTCCGCATGAAAGCACGGTATCAGCACACTGTACCGAGATCGGGAAACCTCCAGCAAAAGCCAAACCGCTATCATGAATCATTTGTGCCATTGGTGTAGGGTTTGCATCTGTCATCCTCGCCCAAAAATTGCCGAAGTCGAGATGTCGAGCTTCACTGTCCCCAATATTGGGAACAACAGACTCTAGTGACAAAATTTGTTCCTGTCCCTGGAATTTGATCTTCATATTGGTATTATCGAGCCGCAACCTAAACTTAGGAAGGAAATGCGAGAAAAAGGGATATGCGCAGGAAATTAGATTGCAAGGGTTCGAGCAAAGATATTATAGAATCAATGTGAAAAATGCAAAGGTGGTGTGCTCATTATATAGCCGTTTTGGAGAGAGAAAGGTGATCAATGTGCATTAAATTCATACCCACCAATTTTAAAATCAACATATTCGAGTAGAGTGGGAAAAACTAAGTATGAATGGCACTTGGTTTGCTTGGGACATGTGAGACGCGAATGCGAAACACGCGGCTCGACCGATTCGGGTGAAATAGGAGAAGACGCACAAATGCATTTGGGACAATTGGGGACGAAAACGCGAAGTGCGCGGTTCGGGTATTTCATCCGAAATTGGAACAAAGGGTCCGTTTGAACTTGGGACATTCGGGATGAAAAGCGCGAAGCGCGCGTTCGGGTATTTCGGTAAATTGGAACAACTCGCACAATTAACTTTGGGACATTTGGGACAAAAAGTTCAAGCACGCGACTCGGGTGTTTCAAAGTAGAAAATGGAACAAAGGGCCCATTTGAAGTTGGGACATTTGGGACGAAAAGTTCCGACGGGCCCGAAAATGGAACAACTTCGGGGATATCGGCCGATCGGGGAACAGAACGCACTTTTGAACTTGGGACACGTGGGACAAAAATGTCCGACAGGCCCGAAATACATACAAAATGACCCAAAACTATGGATTTTTCAATTTCATGGCTTTTAACATTACCAGATCGACAGAAAAGATACTTAAACTCAGAATTTTTTTGAAAATGACTTCTTAAGAACAGGAAAATTTTGAGTGGACAACAGCTGGCTCCTTCTGGGGATGACTTGGCATAAATTCAAGGAATGAGACAAGGCAAGAATTTAGACAAACTCAGGGGAAGCAGACTAGTACCTTATCCATTGGGCAACAGAGTCAAAAAGAAAACCAATACAGAGGGCAACACACCAAAACAAGAGGAGAAAGGAAAACACACCAAAAACAGAGAAGCAAAAACACTATGCAGAATATACAAAGGGACCCCCTAATCACCTATGACTTGAACAACTTGAGATACTACCCACTATAAGGAAGTGGGAGAGGAGAACCATCCATGTAATCAAGGTAGAAAGAATTCTTACCAGCAAAGTGTCTGATCTTGAAAGGTCCGAGCCAAAGGGAATCAAACTTTCCATGGCTGCCACGAGGTTCATGCCTTTTATCCCATAACAACACAGTATCCCCAACTTGGAAATCCCTGAACCTGGCTTTCTTATCAAACAAGACCTTTACCTTATCCTGGTGAACAGATATCCTGTCAGCAACCTCCAATCTGTCCTCATTTAGTTTGTGTAGGTACATAATTCTCTTATCCAAAGCATCTCTGAAACTAGTATCTTCAATGGCCTTCATCAGGTGCAAGGCTGGTAGTTCCACTGTTACTGGCAATTGAGCTTCTACCCCATATACCACTTGGAAAGGGGACATTCCAATGGCTCTTTTAGGTGTGATCCTGTCTGCCCAAAGAGCATCATAGAGCTTCTTGTGCTAGTTTCATTGAGATTCATTGACCAACTTCCTTATAATAGTCACCAAATTCTTGTTAGTGGATTCTGCTTGCCCATTTCCCTGAGGATAGTAATCTGAGGAGTGAGCCAAAGAGATGCCATACCCATAGAAAAATTCTGTTATCTCAGTGGAGGAGAAATTCGAAGCATTATCTGTCACAATCTTGTTGGGTACACCATACCTTACCAAGATGTTCTCTTTTATGAAGTTGCACACTACTTCAGAAGTGGTGCTCTTAACTGGAATAGCTTCTACCCATTTGGTGAAATAATCCATGGTAGTTAGTACATGAGTATGACCAGCACTAGAAGTAGGATTAAGTGTACCAATGAAGTCCAAACCCCACTGTTGAAACGGTTCCTCAATCACCACTGGCTTGAGAGGCAAAGAAGCCAATTTAGGTCTTCCCACAAAGGTCTGACAAGCCTCACATTTATCCACCCACTTGGACGTATCCCTGAACAAGGTAGGCCAGTAATATCCTCCACGGAGTATCTTATGAGCTGTGACTGTTGAGGAATAGTGCCCTCCACAAGCCTGATCATGAAAAGCTGAGAGTAGTCTTTTCTGCTGTTCCTTGTCTACACATTTCAAAAATCTTCCATCTATTCCCCGTTTGAACAAGGCGTTTTCCCACAACACATCTTTCGTGACGACTCGGTTTAACAGCCCTCTTTTCTTTGGAAGTCAAATGAGAGGGGCATTCTCCATAGGTGAGAAAATGAGCGATGTCAAGCATACCATTCATCAACCGAGTGAGAAAGCAGTAAGCGGTAGGAAGGTCAACCTTATCCTCCAGCAACTCATGTTTACCTCCTTCTGCAATTAGCTCACAAAGGCCTTTACCACGAACAAGCTTAGTCGGTTTGATGTCAATATCATATTCCTGGACCTTAGCAACCCAGTTCCCTCTCTTGGATCCAAATTCCTGTTGTGTGAGAATTGACTTAACAGTTGTGTCTGGAACCAAGACCATGGAATGAGAGTTGAGAATGTAAAAATGAAACTGCTTGATAGCTTTGACTACTGCAAAAGCATTTTTCTCCATCATGGTGTATCTTAACTCATGATCTTTCAGAATATAGCTCATAAATGCAATTGGGAGTTCGTGTTTATCAGAATCTTCTTGAGTCAAAATAGCAGCCAAAGTATTATTTGTGGCATAGCAATAGATAATAAAATCTTTGCTGAAATCAGGACAGGCTAAAACAGGAGTCTTAGCAATAGCCTTTTTAATACCTTCAAAGGATTCTTTTCCTTTAGAAGACCAACCAAACGTTTATTTCCCTTTCATCATCTAAGAAATATTCAAAGTTAACTCTGCAAAATCAGGGATGAACCTTCTTAGAAAATTGATCTTACCAAAGAAAGAGTGCACACCCTTTTTGCTGGTCGGGAGAGGAATTTGCTGGATAGCTTGAACTCGTTCAGGATCGATCTTAATACCATCTTTGGAGACAATGTGTCCTAATAACTTCCCTTCTATGACACAAAAGACGGATTTTTTAGGGTTCAGAGAGATCCCATGCTCTCTACATCTTAGCAGAACTTTCTCCAGGTGATAAAAATGATCTTCCCTTGTTTTAGAAAACACAGTCAAGTCATTGAGGTATATGAAGATACACTTCCCTTTCAAACTTACAAAAGCCAGATCCATAGCTCTCTGAAAAGTGGCACCTGCATTAATGAGCCCAAAAGGCATTCTTTTGTAAGCAAAGGTACCCCAAGGGGTAGTGAAAGCTGTCTTGTGTTGATCTGCAGTGTCAACCTCTACCTGATTATATCCCGAGAATCCATCAAGCATGGATAACATCTCAGATCTTGTTACTGCTTGCAAGACCTGGTCCATCATGGGCAAAGGGTAATTATCCTTCAAGGAAGCCTGATTCAGATTCCTGAAATCAACACAGATGCGGATCTCACCATTTTTCTTCCTCACAGGCACAATGTTTGCAATCCATGTTGAATGGTGAATGGGAAAAATGATTCTAGCCTTCAATAACTTCTGGATTTCCTGAAAGATGGTGTCAGCTATTTTGGGATTATACTGCCTCTGTTTCTGCTTAAAAGGTTTAATTCCTGGTTTGAGAGGAATAGAATGCTGCATATCTTTTGGCTTGAAAGCCTTTAAATCCTCATAAGAATAAGCAAGAACATCCTTATACCTCCTTAGAAGATCAATTGCTTTTCTTCTTTCATCTGTTGTGCAACATTTTCCAATATTCACTAGCCTAGGATCAGTAGAACTCCCAATATTGATTTTGTCATACTCAGATGATTGTTGAGGTCCAGTAGAAGCTCTAGACTTAACATACCGATCATGTTTATCAAAAAGTTCCTCCAAACTCACCAAACCTTTTGGAATCTTGTTTCCTTTGAGTTGTATGCATCCTTCCTGCTCTGTATCTTCTCCTTGGGTGACCGCTTTGTCAGAAAGCACATTTTCACGAGGCAGGTTGTCACTTCCTTCGAAATACAACTGTTCAAAATTATCCTTGAGTTCTAGGAAAGAAAGTAAGTGTTGATCATCATTGAAGACTTGCCAGTTATTGGTATTATCAGGTACACTAGGTCGATGTATCATCTCAATGGTGAACTTGTCTTGAGAGATATCAGGATGGGGAATCAGTAGTGACCCTGAGACTGCTAGTGAATCAGCCCTGCTGTTCTTTTCCCTAGGTACTGCTTCGATGGAGAAAGCATCAAGAAATTCAATGGAATCCCAAACCTGATTCCGGTAATGTTTCAACCTTCCATTTTTGACATGAAAAAGGTTTCTGACTTGCTTTACAATCAATTCTGCATCGCCACGAGCCAGAAGATTCTTTACACCTTGTTCTTTGGCCGCTTGCAGTCAAGAAGTAGAGCTTCATACTCTGCTGTATTATTAGTATTTTCAAACTGCAACTTGAATGAAAAAGGATGTAGGCTTCCTTCAGGTGACACCAATAGGACACCAGCTCCAGAACCAGCTGAGGAACAACTTCCATCAAACTCCAAAATCCAAACACCGTTAGGATCTTTAGGAGATACTTTGGGGAGTTGAATTTCATCAGGAGACATAATCATGTAGTTACCATGTCCCATATCCTCATAAAGTATTTGTGATTTGGGATCATTAGTTTTTTGTACAATATACTCAGATTGCTTCTCAGGCAGCAGCTTCTTCATTTGTCCATTAACAGTACAAGGGCATGTGACCAATCCATTTGAATTTCTCCACCCACATCTTTACAAAAGTTCCTACTTAGCAACATTCCATATGAAGGAGGAATGTCTGCTACTAAGATGGTAGCCAAAACTTTCTTCTCAGGCAAAGCAGCAAAAGCCACTTGTGCATCTTTAATTCTTCCAACCAGAGGCACTTCCTTACTCTCCATAGAGTAGCAAGATCCATAAGTACGAGTGAGGGTCAAGCCTAAGGCATGAGCTACTTTAGCTGGCATGACATTGTCTGAGGCTCCTGAATCTATGACACAATTACTGAGCCTATGGCCAGCTATAAGAAGTGTTACATAAAATGGTTTAATCTTATCATTAGGTGAGGTGACAGCGGCTACCAAGCTAGGCTGTGGTGCAGAAGAAGGAGTGGGTAGAAGGCCTTTAGAGGTGGTTTTAGAATGGGAATTGACAAAGTGAATCATTTTAGCAAAAGCCTTGGGATGGGTTTGATAATATTCAGCCTCTGAGATTTGAACCTTAGTCTTTTTGAGGTGATCAATAATATCAAAAGACCCAGAAGTGGATGGGCCATCATCACTTGAGATCCTAGGTTTATCAACTTTAGGAGAAAAAGAAGGAGAAACTTTAGAAGCAGAATTAACAGGACTCACCTTTGATGTAGATGAAGTGGGGATAGGAGATCCTCTTTTTGCAATTACAGGGATAGTCGCCGGTTGCTCTTTAGATTTCTTGGTGGGCTGCGTCACTTTCTCCCTCTGATTTGTCTGCTCTCGAGTCATGACAGTGAATGACTCACTATTAATATCTGCTACTACTTCATCATAGTCATCTCCATCATCAATGCCCTCAGTGGTGAAGAAGTTAACTCGAGATCCCTCAAGTTCATCTGCTTCATCTTCTTCTTCAACGAGCTCTTCGTAAGCTTCATTATCTTCATCATCATCTGGTTCCTCAACTTCACAGGTTGCATTGACAGGAACTTTAACAGGAGGTCCTTCAAGCGCTAGTCTGGTTTGAGAAGCAGGAAAATGGTTTCTGGGTTGAAAATTCCTCCTTGGAACGTCTGCATAAGGAGCATGCTGAGCCAATTGTTTCTTCATGGCAAGGAGATCGATTCGCAAGTTTCTGAACTAATGGATCAGTATTAGGTCCAGGAGTGGAAGAGGAAGAAGAAGCAGATTTAGATTTGGAAAGGTCTCTCCTCAACTTCCCTGACATGATTAAATCATCTTCGACACTGACAGCCAGATCTTGATCTAGAGCCAACGTTGCAAGATTAGCCCTTCTCAGTGCATAACTAACTTTAGGTGATTGGGCATTTAGAAAGAAACATTTTTGAATTTGATCAACAGGTCGAGTGTTTGGTGGAATTTTATTTATCACCCTGTTGAATCGAGCCACAAATTCTCTCATGGGCTCTTGTGAATCTTTCTTTATCTGAGAGATTTGGGCTAGCAAAGCATGCACATCTTCTGCTGGTTTGAAACGGCTTTCAAATCTAGTTCTCATGGTGTCCCAGTTGGTGATAGCACCAGCTGGAAGGTGATAGAACCAATCAGCAGCATTGTCTTGCAAAGTCTCCACAAACTGCCTTACAGAGACGTCTTCATGCTCAACTCCCAGAACTCCACATGCAACTATGAAGGCTACAATATGTTCATCAGGATGCACTTTTCCATCACCTTTGAATTTAGGGAAGTTCTTCTGGTTACCTCTGGGTAACTCATGCAAAGTCTAAGGAAGAGCAAGGGGCCCAACACGCTGACCCCAGGGCAATGGTGCCACCATTCTTGGAAAAATGGCTTGGAGAGGAACTGCAACACCAGCAAGAGTCAAAGCTCGAAGATTAGGACTAGCAGGCTCTAAAGGGATACCACCCATAGGAATCCTATCTTGGACAGGTGGAGTGCTTGTCGAACGAGTCCTTATATTTTTTGTTGAAGGGAAAGGAAAACCCTGCTGCTCCAAAAGTTGGAACTGAGAATCTTCGATACCAAGGGCCCTTCTTCCTCGAGTAAAACACGGAGTCGCTAGATCAAAGGATGATCAAAAATTACAGAACTGGAATATGATTTCCCAGCAGAGTCACCAAAAACCGTTGGTCGTCAAATAGGACTTTACGAAGAGCAATAAATCGGGGGACAAGAAGTCCCTCCTCTTTAATGGGAGAGGTTCCCTTATTGAGAAATGAACTTATTTACAAATTTACAAAACATTATTTTATGGTTGAACTTGGATATAGCGAAAGTGTTTTTCGTGAGGATGTTCAAGTACAAAAGGACAGAGGAATGAGGAGATGAGATGGGTAGAAAAGCAACATGCAAAATTATAGATAACAGAATAATTCTTTATGTATGCGAAGTTACAGTGAATTGAAACAAGATCATTTGTATCATATAAATAAGATGAAATTTAAAGACACAAAGTTCTGTAAATAGCATCTGCCAGAACACAAAGGTTCATTAATCAAAGACACAAAGTTCCTTCTTGGTTATACAAGATCACCATACATTGTAAAGTGTAATCAGTGAGACTAACAAACTGAGACAAATGATCTTCACCAAAATTAAAAAGAAAGCTTATGAATAACAGAGATCAGATAGACAGAGAATAGAAAGCCCTTTTGTATTGATTTCTTTGTGATCTATTTACACTTTCAGAAAATATGCCAAGTTCTTCCCCCTTTTAGAATGGCGTAAAGAAGGCCATTATATAGCTTACAAATCAGCTACTCTTTCAGGGAACCGTTTCTTTTAACTAAAGAATAGTTAAGGACCGCCAATTGCAATACCTTAACTAATTACAAAGAATACGAAAAGAATGGGAAAGAGAAAAGAATAAGGAGAAGAACAGGTGGTCAAGACCGAGAGGGACCACCGACTTTAATTCGCGCCCGAACCTCTTCAATGACTCGGCTATATCTCGCCACGAGGGACCGACGTGTTGGTGTAGACCGAGTCCAAAACCAAGGCACTTCTCCATCTCTTTATCAAACTCGACATGAGTATGATAGTCTTTATTTGCTTCTTCAATGGCAGATTGAAGAGAACATATCTCCTTCATTTTTTCTTTGGAGATGGAGCTTTCCTTGAATAAGTTATCTTTTACAAAAGCTCTGAATTGAGCTTTGATATCTTGCAAGGAAAGGGACGCACCAGAAGTTTCATCCTGAAGATGACAGTGTATATCTTTGAAAGCTGAGACAACCAATGTCTTGAAAGCTTCACCCTTCTGCCAGCTGTTCTTCAGTTCTCCCAAAGCCTCCTCCAGGACTTTGATCTTCCACTCCACGCTGTAGACCCAGGACTTCGACAGATTATCCTTTGCATCATCAAAGACTTTACTCACCAATAAAATATTCTCATCTGTCTGTCCCATGAGGCGGAGGTCTACTATGCAACTACTCCAGAGTTTGAGCTCTTTATCCATGATATTGGTAGTGGAGGAGAGCTTCAGTTGCACATTGCTCACCTTTTCATGAAGTTTGAAAGCTTCATCGATGAAGTTTAATCCAGCAACAAGCATGTCATCCACCATGGCTTCAATAGCTCTGCCATAGACAGAATACTTGTGCATATCTTTAATACTCTGCACTTCATCTTGGCTTAGAATTACAGGAGGTGGGAGAGTAGTCAATGGGGTAGGGTCCAAAACTTTGTCCTTAGACAAAAGAGACTTGATGAAACCTGTGAGAACTTGGGCTTGTTCTTCCAACTGTTCAATAGTTTGTTGCCCTTTCTCTACCCTCCCAATGACTCTTGTGACTGTTTCCTGGAGGTTGTGAATCTCACCTTCAGGGGTAGACTCTCCCATTGGAATCCTCGAGAGCTCAAAATCGATGTCCTGCAAGTCCTGCTCGATTTGTCTGCTGTTGTAGGTTTAACAATCTCCAAGAATTGTTGACCCGATCATCAGATACTATCTTGGAGGTGGTTTTGGCCCTTTTAGCATGAGAAGGAGTAGTACCTAACAAGGCTGCCACAGCATCAAAACTTGGTCCTGAGCTTCGAGAGGAAAATTTCCTCTTCCTTTTGTCAACCAAAGGTTGCACCCACGCAAAAGCGGAAGAAGAATCAGCAGGAGGGGCAAGGGGACCAAGAGACAGGGAGCTCATGACACTCAAGGTCTGCAGCTGTTGACTCAAGTTGAGATGTGAGTGGAGCACTGGAGGCAATTGTGGTAGAAGAATCAATAGCGCCTGGAAGCTCAGTGCTCTGGACTTCTTTGTCCTTATCAGTTGGGTCTTCAGGAGCATTTGCAGGGGTCGGCATTTCACTTTCTTCACTTTCACTGAGAACAATGATGTTCTCTGGTCCCATAGGAAACTTTGCCTTCTTTTTCTGGAGATCTTCTTCCACAGGTTCTTTCTTTACTTCTTTGAGTTTCTTCTTATATACCTGTGTGGACGAAGAAGGAGTAGATTCTGCAGGTCCTTGTGTTGATGAGGCAGGAGGGGTTTGCACTGGTGTATCTCGATCTTGGAATCGATGCTTCTCTCCTTGGTTTTGAAACATCCTTGGCGGAGGATTCCCCGAGTGCCTCCTAAATTTCTCGACTTTTCTATCGAACCAGATCTTAGTCCCGACCAAGACTGGAGCAAGGATCTCGGCTAGATCATCCCTCTCTTTCTGTTCCAATCCAAGTCTTCCAAAGGAGTGTGCTTGACCACATTTTCATACTCATATGAGTATAGATCGAGTTGTCATCCTTGAGCCCTTTAGGAACTTGATACAAACCGAGTTCTTGGATCAACGCAGCAGAGAGAACCTGCCATAATGCCTTCTCCGGCCTCAAAGTCATCTGCATGATCGGCCCAATAGTCTTCTCGTATCTCGCCCTATGATGGTAGATTATCTTGATGTTCTGTTTCAATGAACTTCTTCAAGTCGAAGCAAGTTCTTGGCTTGAAGAAATGCACAGTGATAGGGACCAAGGCTCTTTCTACGTTTTGAGCGTCAGGGCTGTTTTGCAAGTGTAGTTTCCCAGAGATATGGGAAATTGTAAGCCAGAAATCTTCTTGTCCCTGCAGGTTCTGTGCAATTTGTCTAATTGCCTGCATATTTCTATTAAGGCCATTTTGTCACTGCAGAACATGGGAAGTCTCAGAGGGGTGCCCTCATAGCCGGCAAGCCTGATATAAGAGAATTTTCTGAACTAGATAAAGTAAGCACCGTAGTGCGATATCAGATTCATGGCTTCGTCAGAAAATCTCCTAGCAGTGTCACCTTCAAGCAGCCTGACCACGTACATGGTGAAAGTGTCATTGACCCTTCTGAAATTATGATTGCTGGTCTCCAGAGGTGAACTGCGGGCAGTAGGCATATACTGGATCATCTTTGTGAGCATCTATGTAAGAGAAACCAAACCACTGCCTTGATGCTGCTAGAGTGTACATCAGGTACGAAGTCATATAGAATTTCTTTGTTTCTTTGCACGTTACGGACACTGCTCTGCCAAATTCATGCTGATGATCTCTGCCCAGTTGATATTCTGCGTCCCCTCACACACCATGTTGATGAGCGGGCACATCCAGAAGTGAAATTCGTTGGTAGAGGGCAAACCCATAACCCGAGCCAGCAGAATTATGAAGTCGGACAATTCTTCATTGAAATCTGCCCGCAAAAGGGTTTTGGTCAGACGAGAAGCTCCTTTCTTAGGGTTCTTCAGCCAGGACTTTGCCACCCGTGCTTTGTATTTGTCGTTGTCCTGATTGAACAGGGCCTGTGCTTGATCCCGGGAAATGACTATGGCATTATCCATCTCTGGGATCCTCAGAGCAGTGCTAATGGTGGCAGCATCTAGTTTGGCAATGAGTTCCCCGTGTATATTGGTCAATTCGCTCGAAGCGGGGTCGAAGTGAGCTCCGCATGAAAGCACGGTATCAAAGACACCTGTACCGAGATCGGGAAACCTCCAAAAGCCAAACCACTATCATGAATCATTTGTGCCATTGGTGTAGGGTTTGCATCTGCCATCCTCGCCCAAAAATCACCGAAGTCGAGATGTCGAGCTTCACTGTCCCCAATATTGGGAACGGCAGACTCTAGTGACGAAATTTGTTCCTGTCCCTGGAATTTGATCTTCATATTGGTATTATCAGAGCCGCAACCTAAACTTGGGAAGGAAATGCGAGAAAAAGGGATACACGCGCAGAAATTAGATTGCAAGGGTTAGAGCAAAGATAGTATGGAATCAATGTGAAAAATGCAAAGGTGGTGTGCTCGTTATATAGCCGTTTTGAAGAGAGAAAGGTGATCAATGCGCATTAAATTCATACCCACCAATTTGAAAATCAACATATTCGAGTAGAGCGGGAAAAACTAAGTATGAATGGCACTTGGTTCGCTTGGGACATGTGAGACGCGAATGCGTGAAACACGCGGCTCGGCCGATTCGGGCGAAACAGGGAGAAGACGCACAAATGCATTTGGGACAATTGGGACAAAAACACGTGAAGTACGCGGTTCGGGTATTTCGGCCGAAATTGGAACAAAGGGTCCGTTTGAACTTGGGACATTCGGGACGAAAATGCGCGAAGTACGCGGTTCGGGTATTTCGGCCGAAATTGGAACAACTCGCACAATTAACTTTGGGACATTTGGGACAAAAAGTTCTGAAGTACGCGACTCAGGTGTGTCGGCCGAAAATGGAACAAAGGGCCCGTTTGAAGTTGGGACATTCGGGATGAAAAGTTCCGACGGGCCCGAAAATGGAACAACTTCGGGGATATCGGCCGATCGGGGAACAGAACGCACTTTTGAACTTGGGACATGCGGGACAAAAATGTCCGACAGGCCCAAAATACATACAAAATGACCCAAAACTATGGATTTTTCAATTTCACGGCTTTTAACATTACCAGCTCGATAGAAAAGACACTTAAACTCGAATTTTTTGAAAATGACTTCTTAAGAACAGGAAAATTTTGAGTGGACAATAGGTCTAGGACCCAAAAACTTACCCGTAACGCCATTTGATTCTTTTGGATTGCTCTGTTTAGGAATATTTTCATGATATTGATGTGGTGTATGCATTTATCATCCTTAGATCATGAGAAAACAGAGGGGGCTAGGGGTCTCCCAATGTATTGGGGTCCACACTTTGTCCCAAATAATTTTTGAAGATTCCCAAACATGTGCTTGGTCTGGTCTATATGGGGATAATATGTCTGGGATTATTTGCAATATTTGTTCCACTTTAGTCTGACCCACACTTTTCAGTGAAGAGACTGTAGACTCCGATTTGGGTTGCTCGTCAGTTGTGGAAGCTGCGTTGTTTTCTCCATGGGTCCCTCATGTAACAAAGACAATAGGAATCTCTGTCACCACCCAAGGATTTTAGGTGGATCTAAAGCTAAGCAGAGGCTCTCTGACGACACCAGAAAAGCGCCATGGTGGCCAAAATTCAAATTTTCAGCCGTTATAAGCGCAGATACCTCACACTCCATTAAAATAGGATTTAAAAATCTTAAAAAAAGTTATATTGAAGTTATTTTATTATACCAGAGCTATGAACTAGATTTTTGGAGGAGCACTTTCTCTACATGGTACATGGGGGTGTGATTGGGTCCTTAATGTCCACTGAGCAACCCACACTCGGAGCACCCTGCTATGTTCCACTTGGTCTATATGGAGAAGTTTGACCCCTACCTTAAGGTTTCCCCATGGCCACTTATTGAAATCATCCAATAAAATCAATGAGAATGGAACTTGGGTTGATGATTATAAACTACTTGTAACTCACCAATAGCCCAATACCTTGAGTTCATGCCTTTCACATTGTTACGTGAAAGATCAATGAATGAAAGAGGAGGTAATTGCCCTGATACAGATACGAACTGGGTATATATTATGTTAGGTGATTCCCTTGAAGATTCAAATTTTGAAGTTTTTGAAAGCTTTCAATGGAGTGAGGAATGACTCCACCTACACCGGTATCCTCCAAAGAAAGGACGATGAGTGAGGAAGAGTGGTTTTGAATGAAAGAAAGGTTACCTATTAGGTCTTGGTTATGTGACAACTCAATGTTGTTCATGTTAGAGTGGTGTAATAATTTTGAAGGGATTAAACCATTGAGAACAAAATATGAGAGATCAAGGGAAACCTAGGACAAGACATTCTGAAACAAAACAGGCACTGGTTGGAATATAAATGAATTACCTAAAAGTTGGAAATGGGACAAGTGAGTGAGATTTAGGAGAGAGGGGATGGTACTTGAAAGCCCACTATTAGAGAGGTTGAGGTGGGTAAGATTAGAGAGGATACTAAGGGCATCACCCCAATTATCAGATGTATTTTTCAGACTCACTCCACCCATAGGTATTTCAATTTTCCCGGGTTATTTATCCATGTTATGAACCTCCTACTCTCCAAGACATTACCTAAAATATCCAGGTGACACAAGGCTCTAATATTTCCCATATTGAGAGGATCTTACCTCCAAATCCAACATGTGACAAGATGAGGAAAGTAAGCCTATTGAGTTTAGCAAAGCAAGGAGATATGGGAGTATGATCGAAGTGGTTATATCCCAAATCCAAATATTGAAGATGCTACAGTTTGAATAATGATGGATGAATATTCTTACTCAAATTCTTAATTTTCACTCCATCTTGATGGTAATTTTTATACCTTAGGTGGGTCAATACCACATGCCTTAGGTTTGGGATAAGTGTTTAGGAATACTACTAAGTGAATGGAATAGAACTGATTTCTCATTCTTATGACTATGGTGTTTTGAATACTTCCAACTTTCCCAATGCCTTACAATGACCTCCTTTGATGGATTGATCATGCTACAGGTACTTGATTGAGTGTTTAAGAGCACCTTGTGAGATACAAATGGAATTGGGATGATTCTTTATTTTTGCATTCATTATGCGACACATGAAAGTAACCTCTTTAGCATTTGTTATTGATCCGTCAATTTTCTTCACTCCCTGGGTATTGTTTTAATAAAATTTTAGATAATTTCAAAATCTAATTTATTTTTTTATCAAGAGATTGTTTTGGATTAAATTTTGGGTGTTTTCAAATCCATTATTTTCCAATTTTTCTCTTATTCGATCAATTTCATTGAAATCTCAACTTTTCATGATTCAAGTGTATTGATTAAAAACCATTAAAATTGATCTTAAACTTTTATAAATAGATCAAAAGCTAATTTAATAATGAATTTCAATATGAATTATGCAATAAAATAATTTGTGTATTCACTTGATTTGTTTGTGGATAAATGATTTAATATTAAACTCTTAATGATTTTCTTGTCATTTCTCCTTATTTAATCATCGAATTCCTTTTATACTGAAACTAAAAAAATGATAATAAACAGAAAATGAAATCACTAAAAATCAACAACTTGATAATGGAGTTCACCCAGATGGGCTATGTCTCGGGATTCACCGTAAACGTGAATTGATCTATTAAAATATAATTTGAATTATAATTTTTACCTTCTTAAATTATTAAATAGGTCATGTCACCTATGTTTAGAGATTTATATAGATTTTCAGAATCTGATCGTCTCTGAGAATTCATCTACAATTTCATTTATGGCTCCGCCAAGCTTCCAAGTGTGTTCTTTGTGAAACCGATCCCAAAATCCATTCTATCGGAAAACTACAATCACTTCATGGAAAAATAAAAATACCAGCTTCTTTGTCTCAAAATTCTAATAATTTCACCGATTTCTTACTATGAGATCTAGTTTGGTCATCTAGTGTTTCAAAAACTATGTTTTCGCTTAAACCGCCTGCGTGGCCCTTACACATTCAAATTAATTAACCACTTAAAATAAAAAAAATTCCCTATTCCTACCACTTACAAGTGGTTGGAGTGTTAGTGAGGCTACCCATATTTTTGTGAGGAGGTCATGGATTCCATCTTTGGGAAGGGCTTTAACTTATCCACTTTCCCATTTTAGCCCATTATCCCACATGCATAGGGATTAGGTGGGAATGAATATTTAAAATAAAACCAATGGCATTATAAAGTGGTCTAAAGGACCACTTTTTTTGGCTTATACTCTGCAAGTGAACTCGGCCATTAGATTATGTGTTAAAGTTAGCTCTTGGTTTGGTTGGAGAGCTATGTGGGTAGTTGACGAGTTGGCCACATTGGCTAGCGAGTTGGTTGCAAAGTAATATAAAATTTACAAAAATCAAAAGTTTAATCCCACATTCATACTAGAATTAAAAAGAGAGGTAAATATATAAAAATTTGTGGCCTATGTAATATGAAGTAACAGTGGAAAATACACCCCTCTGATAAAAAAGTGTGTCGACCTTGGCTGAGGGCCCCCAACAAGCATATAGCGGGGCTCACCCGTCTGAACACGAGTCTTGAAGATCGGTGTCTAAAACCTGAATTTTTCTCAAATATTCATGTGCCACTTTTCATTCCATGATTGGTCCACTTAGAAGATGTGGATGTGTCCATGTTAGCTTAGACATGTGCGTAGTCCCTTCTGGCCCAAAATTTCAGTAGACGATATATTTTGTGTATGAGCTCTGTTTTTGAGTTTTTTTATACTGAAAAATATCTCGGAATGATCTTCCATACTATAATATTTTGGGAGAATTTTAGAATGTCCGAACTCAAAAATATACTTTGGATCACACCTCCACTATAAGACACTTTTGGTCCCCAAAACTAAATTCACCCAACTAAACTGCTAATAGGTCCTCTACATATCAAAAATATGCAGAACCAAAATTATAACATGGTAAGTTTAAAAATTGGAATATAGTAAAAATATATCATAGAATTGGATTAGTCCAAATAGACAAAAATGTCAACACCAGAAAAGATGTACATCTAAATTCATGGCCAATACTGCAACTGATATGACAACCAAAATGCCATAATCATCTATTTTTCACCGATCTTGCACCATTGTAAACTCTACAAAATGCCACGTATGTAACATTTTGTTAGTGTAATAATTGTACATACTACTTATAGTTCCATGTTTGACATTACAAATAACAATAGCCCAAATTGAGGGACTTATAATATGTGTAAGTATCATGCATGGCTAGGAACGTTTGTATAATTATAACAATTAGAAATAGTACCACCGATACATTTGCACAATTGAAACAAAAACATACTCGAATAAACATTTTTCAAAATAGACATATGGATCACTTGGTGAAAGAGATAGGCACATCAAATATACTTCTACTTCCATTCAAATAAGATGACCAAAAAGGATAGTAAAAAAAAAAAAACCATTCTTATTCTATCCTCTAACCTTTCAAACTTGTAATAATAAGTGTATTTCAAGAATGATATCAAATCTTACATTTACACAAGTTCTCAACATTTCAAAAAGATGAAATCTACCACAATAATAAATGAACTTTCCAACAACTTGTCCTTCTTTCAAAAAGTAGTCCCAACAATTCATATTAAGAAAATTCTCACTATCTTCAATCCTTTATTTTAAAGATTTAAGTTTCCAAAATGGCAAAGCATAATTCTACATCATTCCAAGTATTCAAAGGAAACAATGCAAGATAACATACAAATAATGAGGGTAAATTTATCAACAAAAGGGGTGCTAGTTTACATATAACTCCAAATACAAAGGAGGATTTTATACACAAGGAAAGCTTCCACAAGCCATTCTTTTCAAGAGACAAAGAGGTAATGTCCAAAATAAAATGAAGATGAAAAATAGATCCAACCAGCATCCAACTTCCATCTTGAGATCCAATTGCACATGCCTTCAAGGAATCCAAGCAAGGAGAAGAATCTTGTTTTACCACCCAACCATAGGCATCATTACATGCCTTCCCAAGGTTGGGATGCATGCTAGTCTCCCCAAGCCCATGGGAAAGAGGACAACTATCCACAACTATGCACAAGAGAGAGGGTGAACAAACAACATTACAACCACACAAAAATAAGGCAAAGATTAAACAGGACTCCAAATTTGTAAAGATGAAAAAGGAGGAAAACCCAAGTTCTACCTCTAAAATGGGGAAGAGAAAAGAGGAGTTCTCCAAATTTATAACCAACATTAGTTACACAAAGCCAAGATCTCCAATACCCTCCTTATTTCTCCAATTTCACTCGAGCCCTTCTTATTTCTCCACCCTTTCACCAATCCTTCTTGGAAGGATTTTCAAACTCCAAACGGGTTTTCTCACCAAGAATGGGGAAGGAGGTTCAAGCCAAATGAACCACCTTCCCCACCTCAAACCATTTGAGGGGAGTAACCAAATCCTACAAGGCTTTCCCATGAAGCCTATGAGGATTGAGAGGGGAAAATCCCTCTCTCTTCCCCCACAACTCCAAAACTCCACCATGCCATATGATGGAGGGAGCAAAACAAGAAAAAAACAAATAATTTTCCAAATGTAACAATAAAAATTTCTAAGTAAACAACTAATAACAAGCATGATATAATACATACAATGGAGCTCAAGAATCCTACCTCAAAGAAAAGATTTCTAAAATCAATCTCTTCCACTTCTTGACCCAAGCAAACTCTAGCTCCAAATCCACAAGACTCCAAACAAAGCTCCCAAAAAAAAAGTCATCTTCTTTTTCCATGAGGGGGAATTTGAAGAGGAGTAAAAAAAAATCCTCACAAATGAGGGGGTGACATGTGTCACCCCTCTCATCCCTCAAGGTCAAAGATGCCAAATATAAAAGAGAGAAAGGATAGAATGAATTTTAGCCCTCTTCTCTCAAATTACTCTAAATGATAAGAAAACAATCTAGTGCAACTTTTAACAAAGCAAACTAATCCATACCCCTTACATGGATGTGACCAAAGAGGAGGTAAAAAGGGAGGGAAAACTCCCTCTAGCCTTGGAAATAAGCCCCCATACCTATTAGGTAGGGTCCAAGGGCTCATTTTCATGCTAAGGGAACTCCCAAACTAAAAAGGGGTCCCTCAAAATGCCTAAAATAACCCAATTTCGGTTTTGGAAAATTTGGCACAAGGGTAGAGGGTGTGGGGACCACCCAAGGGTTCACATGTGACCCTAAACCCCTTTGATTAAGTACATCATTAAAAAATTCAAAACTTAATGCAAGTGGGGTCATTAATTCCCCAAAACAAGTTTACAACACAAACCAATTGCCCTAAGAAAGATTAATAATACAAGACATATTACATTACAAATGAGGGTCACCCATGGTGCCCAAAACAATAATTCTAATGCTAAGGCCTCATGCAATGAACACGGCTAGGACTTAGCCCCGTGGGATACTTGTGTAAAATTGTGTAGCTAGCTTGAATCCCATGTTCTCCTGTGCCCTGTCACCTGCACACTCATTGCACACATTAAATGCACCTGTCCAATACAAGAGTAAACTAGTTGCTCACTAAATGAATAAATTCAAACATGTAAATTAATGATATCACCATCATCAACATGGAATGCACAATCTCACACAATTCGTCATATGTTAGGTATTACAATACATACAAATGTCATATCACCATGCCATCATGTATCCTTATCAGCAAAATGATTACGTTACAAAATCAAGGTACGTGACTAAGCTAATTATCCAACATATAGGAATTAGGCCCAAATCGCATAGAAAAGTGTTAGTATCCACAATCTCAAATAAAGAGTGTCAATCTATTAATCTAGTCAAATTGGCGTTTCACGCCCCAATTCACCATACATGTCCATGAAGGCCAACCAACATATCATAATGTCAAAATTATGTCAAAAACCATGTTAAGTCACAACTATGGGTTAAGAATTCAACAGGTAATTGAGGCTAGAAAAAGTGGGCACTACATCCCCCTCTCCTAAAATTATACTTCCTCCGGGAAGTCACTGGAAGAGATAGGGATAATATTTTACAGGTACCACATCGTAGTGTAAATCCAACATTAAGGTCATTTTTAAAGGAACTAAAATATTTTGTTTTGTCTTAACAATATGTTTTTTTTTTTTTTCAAGTGTAACAAGGTCCAAGAACAAGTATTTCTCAAATAAGAGAATGTTAACCAAGGAGAACTGTATAAACCGAAATCATTTTCCTCATCATTTATCTTTCCTATAAGGGTCCAAATAAGAGGATATACAACATAAGGTCCAAAAGGATGGATGAGCGAAGGGAACATAAATGTTGTTTTAAAATGAATTTAAAATTTTTTTGAATATTAATTGCATACTAGAACACTTAAGGAACTATCCAAGGTGTCACAAATACCACACAATGAGAGAGAAAAAGTTTCCAAGTTCCGTGTGGTTTCATCTCCTAACTCATCATTACTCTAACTTTTGAAAAAGGAAGGTTCACGAGTCTTTTTAAAATAGTTCAATAATCAACATTATTCACTAAGGTCAAGGAAGAATATTCACATACTACCAAACATAGTTAAAGGAGTTGTCTTAATTTGGTCATTATTTATTTATTTATTTCGCTAAATGATTGTAAAAAAAAATTGTGGGTGGAATATATATAGTCCACTACTAGGTTAGGATTAGCTTTCTAATTTGTTTTCCAAAGTTTCATAGCATGTACCGTTTTATAAAACATTTCTATTCCGAGCCAAGATTGCTTTAGAAGTCTCATAAATGAAAATTAAATTTATTATTGTTTGTAAATTGGTTTATATGAGTTCTCATTATGAAAAGAAATTTTAGAACTTTCTACGCCCAAACAAGCCATAACTTCTTAATGAAACAACAAACCACAAATTTCCAGTTCAATACGATATAAGAAAAGTTTTACTTAAATTTTATCATTTCTTAATTATTATAATCAAAAGAAAACATGAATGAGTTACACAAAAACAAAATCCATTTAAAGAGAATGTTTCCAAATCTTATCAACATATTCATCAAAGTTTACAATATACCAACATGATGGAAAGCAAAACTTTTCCGTTTATACTTTCCTCAAGCGTACAAGAGATCAACACTCATCTTCCTTTAATGAAAGGTAAGGTCTAAATCCTTTCAAGATATCGACTTACGTTAACTTTTACTTAACAATTATTTGGTCGAAATTTGGCCCATTAGGTCGCAAGAGATATAAGTATAAAATAACTACACTTATTAACAAGGGTGGAATTCATATTACACAAAGAAATTTGAATTACGCCACCCTATTTGAGTGGTAAAAGAAAATAGAACCGTGTTTTAAAGAGGACCCCAAAATAATTTCAATTTATTTGTATATATATATTTTTAAAAACTAGTGCTTATATTGATTACAAAGGATGTCTCTACCTACGGTAGGTGGAAAGACTAGTTAGTCATTATTGTTAGTCCTTGCAATAAGGGCTTCATCATTTATCTTAAAATAAGATACTTAAGATTTTTCAAATGTGAATGACATCTTGTAAAAGAGTTTCCTATGAGTCCAATAGCCAAAGGCATATCTGATTTGTGAGATCATTGCGATAATTCTATCATTCGTATTAACTTTCTCACCTAAACATTTAGGAAGCCAGAACAATACCTAAGTTACTTACAGAATTCCCAACATTAAATGTGTAAACCATATGAACATCACAAGACAAAGATTAGTAACCAACACCTATCACATCCGAAGCAATAGTTTTAGGATCGCCCCAATTTTAGCTTTTTAAGGGGTAACAATGATTAACATTGTTTATCCAACCAACATTGTTTAATTATATATATAACAAGATTTTTCCAAGATACAAATAATTACAATATTCCATTATTGTTTACAAGGTAAGTGTACACAATTGTGCTTTTAGATTTATAAATAAATATATATTTTTGTGGATTTTGAAACATTACTTTCACCCCTATTGAACCACATTAATTGTTCTTTCACCGTCAACACCATCCTTGATACAACATAATGCCTAACCAAGAAAGTGTTCAACACTAATTCATTTCATTTTATTTTCTTTCCAAGAGAGAGATAAAATATCGTTGTTTATATTTATTATATATATAAAATTTTTGCATGACCATTGTTCTTCTAAGTCCATGAATTGAGGTTAGAAAGAGGGTGATTCCCTTATTTCTACACATAAGTACAAGCATTATAAACATGATTAACTCATAACATTTTAAATCAACTTGAGGAGAGTTGAAATCACATGTGTAATTACTAAAGTAAGAAGGTTTTAACCAAGTTACCATGCAACAAAACTTAATAAGTGGTTATAGTATGAAAATAGGTTTATCGAGCTCCAAAAGGATTAAGAAAATTAACTAGATCATTTCTGAAGTTAACTCTAAAATTTATACCAATAGCTTCGATGATAATTTTAAGTTGTGAAACTAGATTTGTTTTATAATAGCACAATGTGTTCTTACATTGCATGAAGAGGATAAACTAGCTATGAAATATTATTTCGAGCAACACCATCAAAAAGGAGAGGCACTAACTTTCTTTCCCTTTATCATTTACGTTTTAGAGAGGAGTTAGCAATTATTTTCATCCAATTATAATTAATTTTAAACCACAATTTTGAAGCGGAAAACAACAAGGTCATAAGATCATTTGCTAAATTTCCTTATAAAAGGGTTATAAAACTAAGATTAGAAACATATATCATAGGAGTACAAATTATTTCCAATTTCATAGTAGTGAAATATCAAAACGTGGAAGATTATTTTATCATATTGGAAATTTTTTACAAGATACAGACATTTAATTTACACCCATACCGAAAGGGTTTCATTAGATCTAAAGTGGCACCTCTAACACGACAGTTGATATTCCCAAGAACAAAGGATCACTTAGACAAGAAACAACCAATCAAACGTCATAACAAATTTCCTATAACAAGGTAACAATTTCACATTCTTATCTCGACCTACTTATTATTTTGAAACCAACAACTAGACCTTTGATGACTAGAAAGACATATCTAACCAAGGTCGCTAGCAATCAAAGATGACTTGTTGCACAAAATTTATTTTGGGTCTTAGCATTCAACCGAGAAACACGTAGCTTAAAACAATAAACATTTTATAACATGATTCACCCTCCAAAGGTGTCCTAAGAAATCTATTTACTTATTAAGACCAGATTTTCTTGTTCTACGATCTAGAGAAAATGGCTACAAAAGGAGCCTACCAAAAGAAGTATCCAACACTCAAATGGTGAAACAAAGCTCCTAGTCAATTCTCTATTAAACAAGAGAGTCAAACAAAATGTACATTTCTAAAAACGGCGAATAGATTTCAAATTGGAAGCACTATCTCGAAGCCAACTATTATAGTTTTACTATTGTATATCAGCAGATTTATAGTGACAAATGGCTACAAAAAGGGTCTTGAAAATAAGTAATCCCAATTCAAAAATGAGTTCTAACAGCTTGAATCTATTCTTCTATAAATAGAGAACCCGACACAACTCACAAAATGAAAAACTGATGATCGAAACTCTAGATATGGCATACTTTCCGAGGCTAATTAATGTTATTTACAAGTTTGTATTTTGAACAAATCATCTAGAGGCCTCCTAAACACACTCGGAAAACTAATTATCTATTCCTTTTTCTTGAATCTAATCATTGCAAACACTCGACATGGAGAAATACTACAAGTTAGAAGCCATAAGTTTTAATTTCCGACTTACGCTCTCTACTCTACAGGTTCAAATCGAAACGATTTTACTAGAATTTAGATTGTCGACCCAAACAAGAATGTGATTAAAAGAGCTCAAAAATATTTTAACTATATGATCAAACGATCTTATAAGTTGGGTTTAAAATTTGATGCGACTTCCCATGTCACTAGGGAACCAGATTATCCAAATCCGACCACCACTATGGTGGACCAAGAAGTCATTTTGCATGTTTTTTAAGCAAGACATTTTCTTAAGTTTTACTGATTGTTTTAAACAAATTAGGTGATCAAAATGTGCCTACCATCTATTGTCTTAGAAAACATTTTACTCCAAGTGGTTACTCGAGAGATAACCTTACCCATAGAATAGTTTAGCGGAAACGATTTTAATTGTTTTACTTTTAATATTATGAAAACATTTATAACTAGTTAAAAGTTCTACCCAGAGCGTCCGTGAGTGCGAAACCTTGCTCTGATACCAAATGTAGTGTCCCACCTTGGGACACCGTAACCCACACCCAAGTGTAACTAAAATTTAGGGTAAATTTTTTTTGAAAGTGATTACTAACAATACTAAAACTAAAGGTACAAACCGATTCCCAAAATGAATTATTTTAACTAAATTGATTAACCCAATTACTCAACCACTAGCCCGAAACATTTTTCATTTATTTAATTATTATTAGTTTTATTAGGGACACCCTAGTATGAGTCCCTTTTTAGTTAATTAGATTTTCCCTTTTTATTTTATTTACCCACACACAAGCCTCTTAAACTTTATTTTCCCATTCACATTTAAAATACACTTGGCTCCAAAAGAATGTAGGGTTAATTGTGAGCCATAGGATAGAAACTATCTCAGCCCTTGATCTAAGTTTTCCCTAAAGATGCCCTAAAATTTCCTTATGTTCTTTTTTTCCTTTTCTCTTTTCCTCATTTTATTTTGTTTGGCTCTCTTTTTTGTAGGTTATGTTGAGAGCTATGGAGATGGATTGTTATTGTTATTTTTTTGTTTTGATTTTACTTGAGAAGATCTTGAGGGCGGCGTTTTTTTTTTTTGAGAGGGGGAGAAGGGTTTGACTGCACAAATTTGAGGGGGCGGGGCGGCCGTGTGGAGGGGAAAGCAGATGATGGCGGTGAAGATGTGGGCGACGGGGACGGGAAAGTGCGAGAGGGGTCGAAGGGTATGTGCAAAGTGAGGGAGGTCGGGGGTTCTGGGGGCAGGCGAGGCGGGGCAAAGGGGGCAAAAGGGGCAGGAGTGGCACGTGGGGGAGGGGGCCAATCTGGCCAGATTGGGGGATGGGGGAGGCCGAGCCTTCCCCATACGATTTGTTTTATTTATTTTTTGTTTATAAAAAAACTTTTAAATCCAATTTTTTTTGTTTGTATTTATTTTTATTAATATATAAATATATAATATATATGTATATATATATATACCGCTTAGTATTAATTGTTATTTTATTTATTTATTTTTATATATTATTTAATACGTTTTTAAATTTAAATGATTATTTATTCATATATATATATATTTATATATATATATGTATAATGTATATATGTGTGTTGTATATATATATATATATATATATATATATATATATAATGAGTAATCACTTCACCGTATAGACCTGCAATACAAATTTATACTAAGGCTATAAATATTTTAATCCTAAATATTATTATCATTATTTTTACAATGATAAATAATGGTGAACTCATCTTATAAAATAAGAAACTTTAATTTTATGATTTTGATGCAAAAGGAAACTTAAAATTTTCAACTATCCATGTTAAAGAAGTCACCTATTTTGATAATGCAAATGATGAAACCAAAATTTTGAAAAGGAAGATATCGATTAAGCTATCACTTAGTGAAAGAGATAGGCACATCAAATCTACTTCTACTTCCATTCAAATAAGATGACCAACAAGGATAGAAAAAAAAAACAAAACATTCTTATTCTATCCTCTAACCTTTCAAACTTGTAATAATAAGGGTATTTCAAGAATGATATCAAATCTTACATTTACACAAGTTCTCAACATTTCACAAAGATGAAATCTACCACAAGAATAAATGAACTTTCCAACAACTTGTCCTTCTTTCAAAAAGTAGTCCCAACAATTCATATTAAGAAAATCTCACTATCTTCAATCCTTTATTTCAAATATTTAAGTTTCCAAAATGGCAAAGCATAGTTCTACATCATTCCAAGTATTCAAAGGAAACAATGCAAGATAACATGCAAATAATGAGGGTAAATTTATCAACAAAAGGGGTGCTAGTTTACATATAACTCCAAATACAAAGGAGGATTTTATACACAAGGAAAGCTTCCACAAGCCATTCTTTTCAAGAGACAAAGAGGTAATGTCCACAATAAAATGAAGATGACAAAGAGCTCCAACCAGCATCCAACTTCCATCTTGATATCCAATTGCACATGCCTTAAGGAATCCAAGCAAGGAGAAGAAGCTTGTTTTACCACCCAACCATAGGCATCATTACATGCCTTCCCAAGGTTGGGATGCATGCTAGCCTCCCCCAAGCCCATGGGAAAGAGGAAAACTATCCACAACTATGCACAAGAGAGAGGGTGAACAAACAACATTACATCCACACAAAAATAAGGCAAAGATTAAACAAGACTCCAAATTTGTAAAGATGAAAAGGAGGAGAACCCAAGTTCTACCTCTAAAATGGGGAAGAGAAAAGAGGAGTTCTCCAAATTTATAACCAACATTAGTTACACAAAGCCAAGATCTCCAATACCCTCCTTATTTCTCCAATTTCACTCGAGCCCTCCTTATTTCTCCACCCTTTCACCAATCCTTCTTGGAAGGATTTTCAAACCCCAAAGGGGTTTCCTCACCAAGAATGGGGAAGGAGGTTCAAGCCAAATGAACCACCTTCCCCACCTCAAACCATTTGAGGGGAGTAACCAAATCCTACAAGGCTTACCCATCAAGCCTATGAGGATTGAGAGGGGAAAAATCCCTCTCTCTTCCCCCACAACTCCAAAACTCCACCATGCCATATGATGGAGGGAGAAAAACAAGAAAACAACAAATAATTTTCTAAATGCAACAATAAACATTTCCAAGTAAACAACTAATAACAAACATGATATAATACATACAATGGAGCTCAAGAAGCCTACCTCAAATAAAATCTTTCCAAAATCAATCTCTTCCACTTCTTGACCCAAGCAAACTCTAGTTCCAAATCCACAAGACTCCAAGCAAAGCTCAAAAAAAAAAGTCCTCTTCTTTTCCCATGAGGGGAAATTTGAAGAGGAGCAAGCAAAAATCCTTAGAAATGAGGGGGTGACATGTGTCACCCCTCTCATCCCTCAAGGTCAAAGATGCCAAATATAAAAGAGAGAAAGGATAAAATGAATTTTAGCCCTTTTCTCCCAAATTACTCTAAATGATAAGAAAACAATCTAGTGCAACTTTTAACAAAGCACACTATTCCATACCCCTTACATGGATGTGACCAAAGAGGAGGCAAAAAGGGAGGGAAAAATCCCTCTAGCCTTGGAAATAAGCCCCCTACCTATTAGGTAGGGTCCATGGGCTCATTTTCATGCTAAGGGAAATCCCAAACTAAAAAGGGGTCCCTAAAAATGCCTAAAATAACCCAATTTCGGGTTTGGCAAATTTGGCACAAGGGTAGAGGGTGTGGGTACCACCCAAGGGTTCACATGTGACCCTAAACCTCTTTGATTAAGTACATCATTAAACAAATTCAAAACTTAATGCAAGTGGGGGTCATTAATTCCCCAAAACAAGTTTACAACACAAACCAATTGCCCTAAGAAAGATTAATAATACAAGACATATTACATTACAAATGAGGGTCACCCATGGTGCCCAAAACAATAATTCTAATGCTAAGGCCTCATGCAATGAACACGGCTAGGACTTAGCCCTATGGGCTGTTTGTGTAAAATTGTGTAGCTAGCTTGAATCCCACGTTCTCCCGTGCCCTGTCACCTGCACACTCATTGCACACATTAAATGCACCTGTCCAATACAAGAGTAAACTAGTTGCTCACTAAATGAATAAATTCAAACATGTAAATTAATGATATCACCATTATCAACATGGAATGCAAAAACTCATACAATTTGTCATAAGTTAGGTATTACAATAGATACAAATGATTATCAGCAAAATGATTACATTATAAAATCAAGGTACGTGACTAAGCTAATTATCCAACATATAGGAATTAGGCCCAAATCGCATAGAAAAGTGTTAGTATCCACAATCTCAAATAAAGAGTGTCAATCTATTAATCTAGTCAAATTGGTGTTTCATGCCCCAATTCACCATACATGTCCATGAAGGCCAACCAACATATCATAATGTCAAAAATTATGTCAAAACCCATGTTAAGTCACAACTATGGGTTAAGAATTCAATAGGTAATTGAGGCTAGAAAAAGTGGGCACCACATATTCACACAAATACATATGTGAAGCACTATAATATTCCTAACAATATGAAGATCCTGGCCATATTCTATTTGAGTTCAAGGTACTATGTCAAACCTATGATTAGAAAACAGATAATCAAAAACTCAAGTTGTTTCCATCCACTCTGAAGGATGCAACAATGAGGTGGTTCATGTGGTTACCATCCAACTCTATTAGCACTTGGGAACAAATGGAGACTGCCTTCCTAGACAAATACCAAGATTATTGTAGAGGGAGAAATAGGAAGGAATAATTCTTCAAAATCAAGTAGGAGGAAGATGAAAATATAGAAGACTATTTAGACAAATTCTTCTTTGTGAGCAAAAGATGTGGATTTGTACTTCAAGAGGAGTTAAGTAAAACCATTTTTCTTAAAGGTTTGGATGACGAATCTAGGGAATCCCTTAACTTGATAGGAGGTGGAGACATTTATAAGTTAAGAATGAATTAAATTAAGGAGATTTGTAGAAGCTATTCCAGAACAAGGGGTGGACCTAGAAAAGGAAAATCAATGAAAAGTATGAATCTAGATATGAACAAACTAATGGATGAGTTATCAAATTTTAAAACAGACATTTTAGTTCAATTAACCTCTACTATGGATGGATTACAAGCTAAAGCAAATGCAAAAACTAAACCATTGGCTATGTATTTTCCTAGATGCAGGAAGAAGCATGCAATAAGAGACTGTCCAATCATAAAGAATCAACTTAAACAAATCAGTACATCATCCACAATAGAAGAATTGAATTTTGTTCAAAGACAAACTAACCAAGGACATTTTATGCCAAGATCAGTTCCTAATCCCTAGACGATGCCATTGGCTTCTCAGATAGTACCACAAAATTGGGGACAACCACCTTGGGTGCCTAAGCCAACATGGAACCCTCAAGATTGGGCAAGTCAAGC
The DNA here is from genome assembly GCA_018340775.1 of Taxus wallichiana var. yunnanensis. Lineage (NCBI taxonomy): Eukaryota > Viridiplantae > Streptophyta > Pinopsida > Cupressales > Taxaceae > Taxus > Taxus wallichiana. The sequence continues at coordinate 6,221,419 of CM031236.1, forward strand.
TTGGTATTCTTAGGGACATCAACAACCATGGGCTGGTCAAGGAAATCCTTTTGCTTGGTCACAACCTAGATGGAACCCTAGTAATTATGCTCAAGGAAGAACATATCCAAATCAGAATCAACATGCCATCATGGGATCCCCATGCAGAATTCACAAACTGATAATGTATTCCAAACGAAAATACCAGCACAGCCAATAGCAAACCCAAGAAACAAATAAACAACTCCTATTTATGGAACAAAACTAAAAAAATTAGTTGATTTACATGTTATGGATTGTAAGGATATTCAAACTAGATCTGGAAAAATCATTAACAAGTCCACCTGTTATAATCACTGAAATGACAGAAGAAAATGAAATCCCTAGTACTATTGTTCCAAAATAGGATATAGAAAGAAAATAAAAAGATCCAGATAGTGACACTACTGAGACTCCATTTCCAGAGAGGTTTAAAGAAGCTATAGAAACCAAGGAGTCTAAATTGGTACAGGAAATAAGAAAATTAAATATTGAAATACCACTATTACAAGTAATTAAGGACATTCCTGAATTGAACAAATTAATCAAAATGTTATGTTTGAAAAAACTTGGAAGGAAGAAATAATACCCCAAGACTATCAAAGTAGATGGGAAACTTGCTGATTTATTAGTAGGAAAACTTTTACTTCCCAAATATAGAGATCCTGGAAGTCCTGTTATTTATGTCTCTATAGGGAATAAGGATATACATAATGTTTTGGTAGATTTGGGAGTGGATATCAATGTAATGACAGTGGATACTCTGAAAACATTACCATTAATGGGTATACAACCTACTAATACCATATTGCATAGATGAAAAATTAGTTTTTTGCAAAACCAGAAGGGATTATTGAAGACGTGGTGGTCATAGTGGAGTCATGGGAATATCCAGTTGACTTCCTTATACTACATCCAAAAGGTAAAACATTGGGTTATACCATTATTTTGGGTAGACCATGGTTAGTTACAGTTGCTATTGAAAGAGTCAGTGAGAATCGAATCGGAAACGATGCACCACGATGAAGTTGCACTCTGATGGAATCAAAGTAGCTCCGGTGTAATCACAAGGAAGAATCGATCAATCAATGGAAGATCTTGCATAATAGAACAAAGCTTGCACATACAGAAAAGACAGTGGAGTGTCTTGGCATACTCATAAATGTCAAATGAAGGGATACATATAGGGTGCTGAGTAACCCTAGTGCATGACGCAAGATAACCCTAACCTAACCCTAGGATGACATCACCCATGTGAGATGACCCTCCATATGTGAGTGGAGGACACATGGATCACTCACACCAACACCCCCCTTCATCAAAGCTAGGGTAGTGGCAATGATGAGTCAAGATAGAACAAGAAAACACTCCAAAACAACTAAGAAAGATGTGTCAATAAGGCCCAACAACTAAAGGCCTGATAAGGTGCCATATATAAACAATCTTCCTAGAAGAAGAAGAAGAGGAGACAAGAGGGATGCAAAAGATGTCATATACGGATCTGAAATCTATAACTCTAATAAGTCTCCCAGATGAATGTGATGATGAGATCCTCTACCTCTAGATTGAAGAAGAGCCATCTGCACCGAACTATGTGTCTACCCTTAGGAAGGATAGAAATGATGTGTTGGAATTCTTCCCACTCCATGAAGGAAACCAAAGGCAAGTAGCATACGAAGAACTTTGAATTTAGTCCATGAAAGTGTGACATAGGTCTAGCAAGCAAGTGCGAAGGAACCAAATGTAATGTCACGAGTGCAGAACTGTCAGAGTATGAAGGGTGAACACCTATAGAAAGGATGTCCAACTGATGTGAAGGCAACAAAACATCCCCCACAATAGAAAATGGATCCACAAGTAAGTGTGGATCAATGAAGGTCTCTGAAAAAGTGGAAGTGGCAAGAGTCCCAGAAGGGGAACTCCCAACAACAGAGATGATGAACTCCTCTGAAATACCTGTAGATGGATGAGGAACCTGTAGTACATCACAAGTGTACTCTGCAAAAAGATGACTAAGGTCAGGAAGATACTCATCCCAATGAGGGGGCTCAACAAATAGAAGAGTGATGTCAAATAGGTATGAGTCATCCAATGAAGGTGGAGGAGTGAAAGGGGCCTCAAACATTGAAGGTGGAAGAGAGGCTAGTGTGATGACTATGTGATATTGTATAGGAGACTGCTCAATATTTGATGAGATGTGGGATGTGTCAACACTCTCTGAAATAGTGAGAGGAGGAGAAGGGTCCTCTGTAGTACTCTCGACATCAGAACTGGGTGCTTAATCCTCATCATCAGAAGTAGAACCAAGTGAGTCTGTGTTAGTAGAACTATCATCACATAAGGAAATAGATGGGCCAACATAATCAGAAGTAGGGGAGAAGAAGGAGTGGGGTCCAACGAAATCTGAGTGAGTATGTCTCATATCCAAAGTATCTCCAACTAAATATTCAACACTTTGCAAATTTTTCCTAGCCCAAGGAGGACCAGGAGAATCAAGCTCAGAGTCATAATATTCTTCACTGAGTGAGAAGATACATAGTCCTCATCATCACTACTGTCAGAATCAAAAGACTCAAAAGTCTGAGGGTCAAAAAGAGGAGCACACTCAACAACATCATCATCTAAGGAGGCAGAATCTGAATCAGAGAGCTGAAGAACCTCAATAGGTGAAGAAGCCATGTGGTGCGAGGCACTAGAATCTATAATCCAAGTTGATGAAGGGAAAATTGGGCTACAAGGGCCTTTCTTTTCTTCTTATCAGATTTAGACTCACATGCAGTGGAAGACTCGGCCTTCAGATCATTTTGTTTGATAGACTCATGAACACCTATTTGATTTTTCTCAAGTAAATGAGTAAGGTGATCAATTTGTTTTCTCATACATGGATGCTCACTATGACCAGATTTCTTGCAATAGGAACACTTAAGCTTGTCTTTCTTTGCTCTAGGCTTAGAAGTCAAAGTGTTCGTGTTAAATTCAGTTTTGGTCTTGGTTTCCCTCTTAGGTTGATCCTTTTCTCTATCTTATTATCAGTCTTCTTTTCCTTACTAGTACTTGCTACAAGGGCATGTGACTTGGACTTGAGAGACCCCATTTGAATGAGTTTGTCTTGTTCTCAAATGAGTTGGGATGAAAAATAGTCAAAGGAGGGCATTTTCCAAGCATTTCCCAAGGCAGATTTTGTAGCGTAAAAAGTAGACACGAAGACGGAGTAATCGGGACCTAACTTAGAAAGAATCGACAAGATCAATTGGGAATCTTTCTTTTCTACTTGACATTCCTTTAAGCAACAATCTAGTATGGACAAATTTAGAGAAGAATGCTTGTAGGTTTTCAAAATCACTAGGATTTAACCCTAGTAGTTCATTTTCCAACTCATGGGCTCTTAGTTCATCTTGTTTTCCAAACATTCCATCTAACGTTTTCCACGCAAGGTTAGGTGTTTCAAACGACTCAATGTGGAAGAGCAAGTCAGGAGAAACGGACATACAAATAAGACCTAAAGCTTCATCACTACGATTTAACCACTTGGATTTTTAGGGTCTTCTTCTGCTTCATCTCAATTCCCATGGTGATGCGGTATAACCCTTTACTTCTTAGTTTCATAATTATTTTCAATCTCCACTCAAAAAATTTGAATGGTGTAAGAAAAGGAATTGAAAGAGCATCCATCGTGAAGAGAGAGAAAGAGAAGGAATGCAGAAAAGAATCACAACCACCCAAGACAATATAATAACCCCCTACTTTCGGCACTTTATAGTTGAGTGCATTGGATACAATCAGGTCCAAACATGCGTCTTGAAATAGTTGGTAACTCGTCTTGCAATCAGTGTAATAACATGCAAGAGAGGGTACTAAAAATGTGTTTCATATAGCGCAGCAGGTGACACCATATACAAGCACAACTAAAAAAAATGGGAAGGGGTGAAATCAAACCTGGGTTGTGAGAAAAAGTGTCTCACGTCACAATGGAATACCCCCTTGCTGCAGACTGTGGCGGATGTGCTCACTAGTCGCAAGCAATAATAAGGGTAAATACAATGAGAAAATGGACACAAGAAGGGTTCTAGATGATCGCCAAAACACCAAAAAAGTGCTCGGAAGGAAAAGAGGTGCTCGAAGTGTCACTGCACACTTGAGCGCATGATTAGCAAAAAAATCAACAATAACGCCTAAATTTTATCATTTTAAAACGCCCAATTTTGCTATTTTTAGAGCTCTATTGGAAAAAAATGATAGTTGGCGTTAATAAAAATGATTTTAAATATAGACTAATTAAGATCATAATTAATATGAATAGATTTAATTTACAATTAAATCTATTTAATTATGAGAGAAAAAAATATATCCCCTAATTAAGATCTAATTAAATTCAAATATTTAAAATAAACTTGCCCCCAAGAATTGAAAAAACCTCTTTACCAAATATACCCCACCTCATAAAAAATTTCCCACCAAAAATTTAAAAAAATCTTACCCCCTTTATAAAATTAAACACCCCTTGTTTCAAAAATCGACCCACCATTTGGTTTGAGGGTCAAGTCGTGGGTGAGTGGGAAGGAGGTTCGATCCATTGGAAGGACTCGATGGCCGAGAAGGAGGATGGGCTCGGTGGGGGACAGTCCATTGGGAGTGGGGAACTGGATGGTCCGAGCTAGATGGGCGTGGTGGAGAGCCCGAGGGCGGGAGCGAGCTCATGAGAAGGGGATCGAGACTCAGTGACCACATGAGAGGAGCCTGAGTTGGGGTAGGTTAGGCGCGAGGGAGACAAGATGACAAGGTGGGCTCATGGATTTTGGTGATCACGCAGAGTAGGGAGGGGGGTGTGGTGGTAGGTGGTCTGGTCGGAGCATGTGGAGTGGCCACAACGAGGAGAAGATGTGGAGAAAGCTCCACAGCGAGAAGGGTAAGACACCACAGCGAGGGTCGAGGTTACAAGTTGATCGGGAGGACAGATATGGCTAGGGGTAGAGAAAAACCATGCCAAAAAGGAAGGAGCTCATTTTCAATGGCACACTGAGCTCAGTTCAGGGAAAACACGGGCCAGAGGGAAAAAACATGATTCACAGAGGAGAAACTCAACCTCAGCTCGCAAAAGGAAACGTGCAACTTCGCAAAGAAAGTAAGGAGCTTGACCTAAAGAGGTTGGTGCTTGGTAGATAAAAAAATAAAAGGACTCGGTTGAGCACGCCCGAGTAGCTCGATGCAGGAGTTGAGGTAGCTCACAGGTAGGAAGAAGGAGTAGAAGGAGCTCGGTGGTGAGCACAAAACGGAGTCCAAAACCACCAAAACACTAAAAAAACTTCAGTTTTAAACCTATACCTATAAAAACCATGCAAACACACAGAGCCAGAAGATCCAGAGATCTAAAAAAAAAATTAGTTTAATTTATATTATTAAAAAAACTAGAAAAAAACCTCTATTTTGGTTGATCTACCAAATTTAGCTGCAGCCAGCTAAATGTAGCTGTAAAACCCTCGAAAGCTTCAGGAATACCTGCACATGCAAAAATAACACAACAAAATTGACACTCTTTCCAAGAGCAGCTTGTTAATAATGTTAGCAATAAAATCCACAATATAACGATCGAAAATACTTACACGAGGAGTAAGAGAACGACCCCATACAAGAGTAATCACAACTAAAAAATTACGAGTGCACGTTTACCAAATCTCAGCTTTGATACCATGAACGATTTTCCATCACACCAAAATCTCAGAATGATGGTGGAGAGGGATCTCATCGTGTTAATCAGTTGCTATGCCAACACCCTCCCGCACGATGGAGCTGGGTATACACCCAATCAGGCCCAACAACATTAGGAGGCAATGACACCGGGAATTTCTGGGAGGTCACCCATCGCCACACTACTTTGGGGCTTACGTGCTTAACTACCTGGCTCTGATACCAAATGATTTTCCGTCACACCAAAAGCTCGAATTGATGGTGGAGAGGGATCTCATCGTGTTAAACAGTTGCTATGCCAACACCCTCCCATGAAAGAGTCAGTGAGAATCGAATCAAAAACAATGCACCATGATGAAGTTGCACTCTGATGGAATTGAAGTAGCTCTGGTGTAATTGCAAGGAAGAATCGATCAATCAATGGAAGAGCTTGCATAACAGAACAAATATCACACATACAGGAAAAGATAGTGGAGTGTCTTGGTATACTCATAAATGTCAAATGAAGGGATATATATAGGGTGTTGAGTAAACCTAGTGCATGACTCAAGCTAACCCTAACCTAACTCAAGATGACATCACCCATGTGAGATGACCCTCCATATGTGAGTGGAGGACACATGGATAACTCACACCAATAGCTTCCTTAATTGATTGCAGGTTAGGTGATATGACAATCTTGAATGGTAAGAACTCTAAGCAAATTTCCTTATATCCTTCTACATGACCTTTTACTGACAATCATGAATAATTGTGGGTTAATTCTCCTGATACTAATAAGAAAAATTTGTCTTCTTTGGATATGATCACATTACAGGATCATATAAAAGAAGTAGAAGAGATGATTAATCCACCATTGGATGAGCACCAGTGTCCTTGAAGCAATCAGATATAGTTCCGGAACCTGTGACTATAGTTCGGAACCACCACGTTTAGTTCTGAAACCACCACATGAAGTTTTAGAACCACGACAACATCAGTTATCTGTGATTGGAAATAATTTTTCTTCGGAGGAATGAAATTTCTCGTGGGGAGAGGAAGAATCAATAGCTTTAGTTTCAAATACATCAGGGAGTGGTGAAGTAATTTATGGAAAGTAGCAGTGATGAAGAGTTTGGCCTGCAAAGAGATAAGTATCATAATTCTCATTATTGTCCTTTTTCCAATATTCTGTCTCAAAGAACTTTTGGAGATGTTTCTACATACCATATGTTGTTACCACATGCATGTCCACTAAATACTTTAATGGAACCCTTTCAACAAATAGTTCATCACACATTGGAACCAAACATGTTGAGATTCAACAGGTAAAACTTTGAACATTAACAACTGGTTGAAGGATGATGAAGAAGCTAAATTGTTTGATGTTTTAAAAAATCATACTAAAGCTTTTTCTTGGGATTACAAAGACATGAAGGGGATTCATCCAAGTATATGAACTCATCACATCTTTACTGAAAACGTTAAACTAGTTAGGAAGCCTCAAATAAGAATTAACCCAGCCTTAAGGGATATAGTCAAACAAGAAATTGAAAAACTATTACAAGTAGGTTTTATCTACCCTATCTCAGATAGTCAGTGGGTATCTCCTCTTGTAATTGTTCCTAAAAATAATGGGAAATGGAGAATATGTGTTGACTATAGGGAACTAAACAAATACACACTAAGAGATTATTTTCCCTTACCATTCATAGATCAAGTCCTAGACAACCTTTCAGGTAAACAATACTTTTCCTTCTTGGATGGCTTTAGTGGATACAATCAAATCAAATTTATTGTTGAAGATCAGGACAAAACAACATTTACATGTCCATGGGGTACCTTTTCCTATAGGGTGTTACCATTTGGCTTATGCAATGCTCCTACAACTTTTCCAGAGAGATGTACTTGTAATATTTTTGATCTAACAAATGATTGTGTTGAGGTATATATGGATGAATTCACTGTACACGGAGATACATTTGATGATGCTTTGAGAAATCTAGACAGAAAGTTAACAAGATGTGAACAACACAATCTATATCTTAGTGATGAAAAGTATTTAATGATGGTTGATGAGGGGATTGTATTAGGACACCATATTTCAAAAAGAGGAATTCAAGTTGATCAAAACAAAATTAGGATCATTTCAGATTTACCTATTCCTTAGACCCCCATAGATATCAAGTCATTTCTAGGACATGTTGGGTACTATAGGCGCTTTACAAAATATTTCAGTAAAATTTTTGTCCCCATGTTTAATTTGTTAACCAAAGGACTGTGAATTTCTTTGGGATGAAAAGTGTCAGCATGCTTTTGAAGAAATTAAAGAAATGTTAATCATTGCTCCAATATTGAGAGGACCTAATTGGGAAAATCCATTTCATATCCAAATAGATGCTTCATTTAATTCCATTGGTGCAGTTTTGGGACAGAAAGATGAAGAAGGAAAAATGTATGCTATTTATTATCTTAGTAAGAATCTTACTCCCACTGAAAAGAATTACACCACCACTGAAAAAGAATTTCTTGTTGTAATTTATGCAATCAATAAATTCAGACATTACATTACAGGTTACAAGATATTTGTACACACTAATCATTCAGAAATTAAATATTTAATGAACAAACCAGTGGTTGGAGGAAGAATAATTAGATGGTTATTACTTTTGCAAGAATTTGATATTACCATTATGGACAATCTAGTTAAATCTAATGTGGTATCTGATTTTTTGTCAAGACTAAGCACTACAAGGGAGCAAGATCTAGTCAAGGATAACTTTCAAGATAAAAAATTGTTTTCTATCTCAATAAGTACACCATGGTTTGCTGATATGGAAAATTATCTTGCAATAGGGAAGTTTCCTCCTTCTTTCACTAACAAATAAATAAATAAGTTAATCAAAACTAGTGCACAAATTCAAATGGTTAAATGGAATGCTATTTAAATGTGGGCCTGATTTTGTTTTGCGCAGGTGTGTAAGAGAAGATGAAATCTTTGACATCCTCAGAGCATGTCATGATGAACCAAGTGGAGGACATTATTCAGTGAAAATAATAGCTCATAAGATACTTGACACTGGTTATTATTTTCCGTCTCTATACAAGGATGTGAAGAGATATATCAAGCGGTGTGATCCTTGTCACAGGATGGGACAGCCAACTTTCACCAATGAAATGCCTCTTCAACCTCAAGTAGTGATTGAACCATTTGAGAGATGGGGATTGGATTTTTTGGTCCCTTTAACCCTCCTTCACAAGGAAAGGAATATATTCTTGTTTGTACTAACTATGTGACAAAGTGGGCAGAAGTGCAGGCATTGACAAATGCCACTGAAGAAGTAGTTGCTGATTTCCTTTGGAACAAAATTATGGTAAAGTTTGGAGCACCAAGGAGCATAGTTTCAGATTAGGGACCACAATTTATGTTTAATATGATCCAAGATTTCACAACACATTACCAAATCAATCATAGAATTCATCTCCTTATCACCCATAGTCAAATGGACAAGCTGAAGTAACAAATAGAGAATTGGAGAACATCCTTACCAAAACAGTTGAAGCTGGGATAAAAGATTGGGTAAAGAGACTACCTAAATCTATTTGGGCTTATAATACAACTTGGAAAACTACAACAAGTTTTCACCATATGAATTAGTCTATGGGAAAAATCCCTTATTGCCCATTGAGTTTGAACTTCAGACATTGAGGACAATAGTCAAGGTGGGAATTGAGTTTGGTGGAGCTCAAAAAGAAAGAATCCTTAAACTCAATGAGTTGGATGAATTGAGGATGGAAGCACTTCAGCAGACATAAATAATCCAAGATCAGAGGAAGCAATGACATGAAACACATATCAAAAGAAGGAAATTCAAAGAAGGAGACTGGGCATTGTTGTTTGATTCTAAGTACCAACAATTCAAGGGAAAATTGAGAACCAAATGGTTGGGACCCTATCATATTGAGTCAGATATTTGACAATGGTTTTATTCAGTTACTTCCCATTGATGGCAGCAGAAGAACACTCTTGGTCAATGGACATAGGCTGAAACTTTATAGGAAGCCTCCCACTAAGGATGAATTCTTAAGGATGATTGAAGTAGACAAAGAATTTGATCATATGGAAGAACCCAGTTCTTCCAAAATGATCAAATAACTAGATGATAGATCTAGAATAAAGGGAAGAAAATGAAAACTAGTAAATGATGTTTTCTTCCCTAAAAAAAAATATAAAAAATTCTCTCAAAGGTCAATTGAAAACCAACAATGGTGGTTGACCTCTTCTTTTGGCTAATTCAAATAAAAGGGAATTCTTTTTAATTCCAGCTGACTTATCTAACCATGTTTTGTTCCACTTGTAGGAATGACGAGTCATCATAACAAAAGGATTACATCATCAAGGATGATAATTATATCTTTTAATTTATTTAGGGTTAAGTTAAATGTTTGCATGTGTGATTTGACTTGATTTAAAAGTTGGTATGATGAGTCATCTATTTATACATTATGATTACAAGTGAGTAATCATGAAGATGATATGGATGGGATAAGTGGTGGCATGGTTATTATTGGTAATCATTAAGTGCAAAATCAAGTGAAATAAGTTGCAGAATGATTTTTTTGAGAAGCAATGAATTAAGCTTGTATTCCACAGTAAAGAAAGAATAGAGGATTCCACATCTAAGAATAGAGGTTCTACAGCTAAGAACAGATGTTCTGCAGCCAAATTCATCAGTTCTACAGCTAAGAAAGAAGGCTTGCAACGATTTGTATAGAATCAAAGGAAACAAAACTCGAGCTGATATGGGGATTAAAAAGAAATCAAAACTAGAGGATGATTCCCAGCTGCTCGTGACGAAGAAGTGCATCTATCTTTGAGCATGCAGGATGGTTAGAGTTCTTAAAGAAGTTTTCAAATTATAATGATGAATTAGTAAGAGAATTTCGTCATAAACCTAGAGCAATCCAGGACAAAGGTGAAAAATATCTTTATTCCTTTTTTTGTAAATACAATAAGTAATGTTTCTGGAGTGCCAATTGTGCATGTCCCACATCCTGCCAAAGGGACATTGAAAGAACTGGTTGAAATCCTACTACAAGGAGGAGAAATTGAACCCCAATACATCTACAATACAAATAAAATCATAAAAGGGGTCAGAAGATCCATTTTTCCCAAACCCTTTGACATGGTATTATTTTGGATAGTGAAATAATTAACCCATGAAGGTTAATTTGGGTCTGTAGGAAAAGAAGTCCTAAAAATTCTCATATATCTGAAGTATGGATCCATAAAACCTGATTACATAATAAACCTTCTAGGGTTCTTTTTGATTCTATCTAGACCATGGCCCAGAGGTATTCCTAGGGTGTTGGGACAATAAGGCATCATGGGCTAATTCATTTAGTATGCCAACACCATTTTCTGTCAAAGAAAAATGGAGAAGAAATTTGGGAAAAGTTTCTTGGCAAGTTCAAGAAAAACCCTAATATTATCAGAAGAACAATACCAGCTCCATTTTCTCCTTCAACTAATTTGGAAATTGATGCCCCTAGAAGAACAAAAGGAAGTGGAAAGAGAGAGTATACCAAAAAGAAGAAGGTCTGTGAGAAAAATCAAAACAATAGAGCCTTCTGTGCCTTTGAAGGAAATTCCTTCTTGTAGAACAACTTTAGGGGAGCCAATATCTATCTCTGACGTGATAGCTCACATGTAAAAGAGAAAGAAACAAGAGTAAGAAGAATCTCTAGAAAGAAATCCACCACTAGGCATGTTGAAATTCCCAGAGAAGGAAAATTCATAAAAGGACAAGGGAAACCCAGAGGGAAGGAGTGAATAGGAAAAGATGGAAAAGGAAGCTGCTTATATTTTGGGCAAGCATGGCCATGACTCCTCCTGAACCAAGCCAAGTTGAGATGGATAGAGGAGATGAGAGACTTGAAGAGCAGGAGTTTCAAGAATTGGCTGAACCATCAACATTGCCACAGAAGAAGAAGAGTTGGTATCCTAGAGAAGAAAAGGAAAATTTGCTTTGATAGAGGAAGAATGCTCAACTCCTCAAGTAATTTTAGAGGAAGAAGAAAGACATCAGGTTAAACAAGCTTTGTTCTTTTCTAGAGAAGAGCTCATTATCAGAGAAAAGGATGAGGAATTATATTTCCTCAAACTCAAATTAGAACAAAGGGAAATGCTCATTGGAGAGCTAATAACTCATCTTGCAACTAGGACTGAGGAGTTATCAGTAATTAAGAAACAATTGATAGAAAAAGAGGAATAATGTCAGTCTTCCAGAAAATAGAATGTTGTGTCCACAGTCTTCTGCACAGACTGAGTTAACCTATTTTCCACTCAAACAACTATGGAATGACACCTGCAGGGAACTTAGAGAAGCTAAAACATCAAATGAATATTTGAAGACCAAGATGGAAGAAGAGAAGAAGGCAAGAAAAGAGTGGGAAGAAAAATTTTATAAGGAAGAAGGAAACAAATATAAATGTCTTGCAAAAATTCATATGGTCTGCATTATGAGTGAAAAGTTTCTTGCCTGTAGAGACCCTCTTCTACATATAGTGTGTTTTTAGAGGAGCAGTTCATTCACTGGCAACTGTCAAGGATTGCATGTGGACTTCAACATGAACTAAAAGATGAATCTAAATTCATGATAGCTTACTCTCTATCCAGTCCTGAGTAGAAAAATCTTCTATGTGAATTTTATCTTTGTAATCTTATGCTAGAGAAAAACACAAGATTTATGATCAATTTGTATGTGGGGGAGAGCCAGCTCAATGCATTTGTCTCTGTTCTACAAAACCAAATTGCATGGAAGGAAATGGAATCTGAGTTTTTATTGAAAGCTAGCTCAATTGGTATCTGTATGAGATCTCATGATGGTAAACCTTCTGCCTTCCTCATACATTTTAGAACTCATTCCTTTGATGAGAGATTTAAGACACATTATTTTGTCATTCTACAAAAGAGTATTGATGCCTTTACCTCCTATGAGGAGGAGAAGTTTGAATATATTTATGAAGGATGCTCAAAGAGGTGGGAACTCCTTACTGTTTCCTTGAGAAGAAGGGAAGTAATATCCCCTACAAATTTGATCTGGAGTTTAGAAAGGGAAAAAGTGTTATGCACAATAATTCCTCAGATCAATGAGACCTATGGGAAAATATGGATGGGAATGCGAACAAGGCCCCCTCTACTTCTCACCCCCATGTCTCCTTGGAAAAACAAAGAACCTCAAGATCCTACTAAATTTGAAGAGTGGGAGAGGAAAATAGAAGTAGGAGCTGGGTATAGTACCTCTAAGTTTAAGCATTGGAAAATCTAGTTTCAGCCATTTGATCTGAGCAATCAAATGGAATGTAGAACATATAACCCCACTTTTGAAGAATGAAGTTTGTAAAGGGACTTACAAACAAGTAAGTTTGGGGGAAATGATGAGGCCAGAATATGCCCGATTAATGTATAATATATGATCTCATCTTACTCTCCTTTTTATTAAGTTTGATTGCATTTTGTGACTTTTATTTGATCTGATATGAGTTAGGATGTAATTTTATGTCTTTTGATTGATTGTGATTCTAATGTTAAAAGCTCTGAAATTCCTGACAAAGTGTGTGTTTGAAATTTAGTTTTGTAATAAAGCAGGTCTAATCAATCGAAAAAATGAAGTATGTAGTGATCAGTATGTTTTGGTAGCATCTGTTCCAACACAGCTTAGTTCTAGAACTTCCAAGCTAGTTCTAGAACTCCATTACACAATCATCATCTAGTTTTGGAAATTTTGGACTTAGTTCCAAAACTCCAGTATTTAGTTCCATAATTTTTGGACTTAGTTTTGGAACTCCAGGTATAGCTCCGGAACTCTCACGGTTTTGATCCTTAACGATTTCCTATGGTTCTAGTAAATTCTCTGAAGTTCCAAAACCGATGGAAGTTTATCTATTTTAACCACATCTAGAGATTCGTACATCAATGACCCTTTCAATTAGGAAAGGATGAGAAGATCTCTAAATGCAGATCCAAGGATAGTTATCTTACAAAGTTATCTGATCAGCCCCAATCCGACTCAAGCATCTATTCTAGGCACAATTTGATTTCATCATAATCATAGAGACAAATATGATTGTAAATGTATATATAAGAAGACTGCAGTAGATAGAAAAAAGAAGAAATAGAGATAAACAGAGAAGAGAGATATAGACTAAGTACACAGATCCAATACATTTTGTAATACCGAATGTTTTATCAATAAAATAGCCATTCTTGTTTGAGAGAATTATGAGTTGTTAAATCTTGATTCAAGGAGGAGCAAGGGCCCACTCCCCCAAGGACCAGGATATTCATTTATTTGGTATTTATATTTCTTAAGAAAATAGTTTAGATCTGTTAATTTTGTATTGCTTTAATTCTTCTAGTTAAACTATGTTGTATAATTGTTCTATAGGTGTCTAAATAGATTCTTATTTTCTCTTGCAATCATTTCTAAGAATTCTAAGTTGTGTGTTTATTTCCAACAACAAGTGTGTTTACTTTCAGAAGCAAGTGTGTTTATTTCCAAAAGAAAGTGTGTTTATTTCCATTCTGCAAAGTGTGTTTCCTTTCAGCAAAGCTTTCAAAGTGTTTACTTTCAGCAAAGTTTTCATAGTATGATTTAAATAAGGTTTTACCAAGAAGTCCTTTGGAAACTGAAAAGATCCCCCAAAAAATACAAAAAAAACAACTACATTCAACTAATAGATCAATAAGGATTACTCTTGTTGCATATAGCTTTAGACACCCCCCTGGTTTGATATGACATCAACAAGAAGTTGATTAAATGAAGGGAATAACAACACCCATCGATAGGATGAGGATTTTTTGTTGTTGGATAGGATTTAAGGATAGTTTGGATATGATATGGATTGGTTAATCAGTTATGATTAGATGGGATATGAGATAAGAAGTAGATAGATAGGCTCAGGGATGTGGTATATGATAGGATGGAGAGCATGGAATATGATAAGATATGCCCCTAGGTATAGGGAAGATAGATTGAGGGATATATGTGTATGCCCCCATGTGTGAAGTAGGGTTGCTTGTGTGGATGGATAAATGGGTTCAATTTTCCCCCAGGCGTAGGGTAGGATGATAAGTGAGGGGTATATAAAATTAATAATGCCCTAGCAAATAGTATTAAGGCTATCCCAGTCATGATAATGATAGTTGAAAAATGGTCATGATGAGGTTTGGATGAAAATGAAATGATCATCATCTACCCACGGATGTTCGATCCTAAGGGAAGAATGATGTGGATGTGATGGATAGAAGGAAAATAAAATTAACGATGAACAAGAGATGGGCCTAACAAAACATGTTGTAAGGAAAGAGTGTTACTAAAACAAAAGTGTGACCAAGGTCTAAACAATGATGAGGGTCACCAATCCTCTTCATTAATTATGTCAATCCAGGGTTGGTGTCCGATGGATGTATGAAAAGGGAGAAAGAGATATTTGGAAAATAACTCCTTTAAACACAATACAAACTTGCATAAATTAAAAATCACACTTGCAGAAATGGAAAAACACACTTACAGAAATGAAAACACACTTGCATAAAGGAAATTTTTGAATTGTAAATAAATCAAATAAAAAAACTGCAGGTTCACAACAAACTGAATGAAAATGAAGATTACAATACAAGGAGAAAAACAATACAAAAAATGATTATTACAGGAAAAGGAATAAACATAAACATAAATTGTTACAAGAAAAAAATACATAGATCCATCTTCCTTAGAATGAGTGGCCAACTCATTCCTTGGAAGAGGATTTAAATCATGCTTCCAAGATCTTAATTCAAAACTTCAGAATATTGGAGAGAAAAGAACATATTTTTCATTGATTGGTAAAATATTACATATAAGAGTGTGGAAGGTTGCATTTATAATTCATGCATCCAACCAACTCCTCTTTTGGGGAATACAATCTGATCTTCTCTTTATTCTAATTTACTTAGTCAACACACCAAGAACTAATTACATATTCTTGGGTGGATTTATTCAAAGAAATAAATACTAAACAAACTTGATGACAACCATCCACTTATCGTGGAGAATATTTCTACAACTCATGCCGTTAATCTAGGAACAAAAAGTGGGAGAGTACTTATTCAACATTCATAATACTATTCCACTATTTTATCATCCTTGAAACATGGAGAGAAAATGGAGGAGTGCTAAGTCCATGAATTTGAATTCTTCTTGGAATGCCACATGCATTCATGACTTTGGATTGCCACATGTTTGGATCTGTATTCTTGGTTGATGACGTGGAAGGAAAGAGTGGGCTGAATATTTCGGTGCTCCTTTACATTATTTTGAAACAAATTAAAATAATTTCACTAGCTTCTTGTTTTTGTAGTTGTACTTGGAATTTCCATAGCTGCGTGAAGAATTTCGGTAGCTTCGATCTATACTTTGAGTAGATTTTATTATGACCTATTTTCTACAAACTATTGCGTTCCAACTTAGAAGAAATATCCAGAAATAACAAAAATTAGACTACAAATAGATTTCTAAAGAGATGATAAGATAAATCCTATATTCTACCTTAAATATGATATCTGATATTAAAACTACATCTAAATTCACTTAAAAGCTAGATTTTAAGAAAGAGAATAAGAGTACTATTTGGTGATATAATGAGACATATTTTGGCCTCGTCAAACAATACATGGAAACATGCAATCCCTATGCCTCTACGAGATCAAAGTGTTTGTGATTGTGATGATTAATTAATGCTTGAGGTGAATACTTAATGAGTAGGATGTGAAGACAAACTAGCCAATGTATAGGGAGTGATTAATTCAAGTAGGTTGATGGAAGGTGAATTAAAGGCTAAGTCGTGCATTGCTCTATTATTAGTCAGGCGTCCATATCCTCGATGGTAATACATATGATTCTTTTCACAACATTCTTCTACTACTAGCCATGCATCCATAGCCCCATTAGAGTTGCTGGAAATATCCCTAGAGAGAGTCGTAAGGTGGAGTTCATTTGATATTTTGAATTTGGATATGATTTTTTTACTTTTTTCCTTTGTAATTTTTACATAAAGAGTTTCCACTCTCTTGAGAACTCTCAAGGGGTTAAGAATCACCAGTGGCTTGATGGGGGGATGAATATGAGTGTGGTGATGACATTGGATAGAGTGTCAAAAGATTCACCCAAGGGTCTTCACCAAAATTTCATTAAGTGTGTTAAAGTGTGTGGATCTCTAGGAGGAAAATTATGTTGGAATGTTGGAGGTAATGATAGACCAAGGTCTCACAATTGTAGTAGGCATTATTGTCTTATAACATGTGTGAGAAATCTGATCAAGTGTTCAAATGGATGGATTGGAAGAGGATATGAATGAATGTGAGGATAAGAATGGATTATATGTAAAGGGTTTTAGATGTTGAATGGAAGAAGGATGGGTGGGAAGGAAATAATATTCATGAGTAGGCAATGAATTATGTACTCAATCCATTTTTAGGTGTTTAGTATTTGTAGAGGTTTAAATGATTTGTGATTGGGTTGACTGGTTGGGATTGTAGGATCAACAAGAGGAAGGGTAGAAATGGGTTGTGATGGAGTAGTGAGAGGGACGTTGTTAATGTTATGTTTATACCCTAAGCCTAAACAACCTGGATTTCGATTAAGGGAGATGGGTTCATGAATTCCTTATTCATGGATACAAGGCCTTTACCTCGATGTTTCATATTAGTGAACATATTTTTGGCTATAAGGTGGGAGTATTGGAGGAGGGATATTGTTGTAGATATGGAGTTATAATAATATCGTCATATGCAGACCTATTGGGATTAGAGAGTGGTGTTAGGTGGGGGAGCTGTCAGTATATGGTTGACTGATGATGAGAGGGAGGAAATATAATTTGGGTGAGTAGGATTAGTATTAGTGACATGTGGATGAGTTGTAGGTAGGAGATATTACTTAACATCCTTATCATCAGTATGAGGTGTGGGAGGGAGATAGATGATGGTGTAGGGCCTTTGCAGATGGTTTTTCCATCATAGAAAAGTATAACATGACCATCTGGTACAGGAGGATCAACATCATGGATAGTAGATATAGGAGATGTAAGAGTAGGGACAGGAGGTGATTATGGAGTGGGGGTCATGCGATGGGGGTGCTGATCTACATGAATAGATAGATATGTTGAAGAGGGAGGCTTGTGCGCGAGTGGTGGAGATAGCAGGATTGTAATCTAGAGATGGATTTCATATGATAGATATACATGGGTTAGTAGTGGTAGTTAGAAAGAGGGAGGTAGAGATTAGATGACTACAGGGGGATTTTTCTCAGATAAAATAGGAGCGAGATTGGGATATTCACCACCAAGATATATATCATATGCAGAAGGATTCTTACAGGACGAGATATGGCCCATTAGATACAAGCGGGGAGGATAGTGAGACATAGGGTGGCTCACGAGGTAGCAAGAGTAGTAGCAGACCTCTAGCACTTCTCAGAGATCGGGTCAGATGGGTCAGCCAGTGACATTATCATTGCAGTAGTATCAGGAGGTGATGGATGAGATGCGTTATTATGAGGGTGTTGTGGCATAGGAGTGGCCGGATGTGATGCATTATGTAGAATATGTAGTGCATTAGAGAGTAGGGTAGTTAGTGGGAAAGAGGTTAGGACAGAGACTTGGATGATCGACAAATTATGGGAGCATTGGAAGTGTGGCATAGCCTCCACCAGTGGGAAATGATACTGGAAGTTCAACACCTTGATGAGTGCTAGTGTATTGTATCATATGTATTTTGGCGATTATTTGATGACTAGGATGGTCACATTTCTAATGTATATGCATAGATGATTTGTTATATATGATTACCATTTTTGATGAGGTGGATGATTTTGTATTATTGCATGTACATGTGGTGGGGTATTGTATGATGATTATGATGGTCACTTTTTAACGGATATGTATATGTATGATTATCATTTTAAATGTATAGTGATGAGGTAGGGCATGTGTTATGGTGATGTAGTTGATATGGTTGTGTTATGTTGTGATATTTTTTTATTGATGAGATGATGTGACTGTTCTTTTTGTTGATGATATAGTGTGATGCTAATTGAATATTTACTTGTATTTTGATGTTGAAATGTGTAATGATTTAATGGTTATCATGATGAGCTTGTGATGTGAAAAATGTTATAGTGTTTAAATGATGTGTTACATGATGGATGTGATGATAATGTTATTTTTATTGTGAATGATATATAGATGTGTATTTAAAATGTGTATATGATATGTAGGATGTTAGTTATGATGGTGATTTTCATATGTTTATATGTGATGAAATTTTATTTTATTGTGGTTAATCATAGTGATGGTGATGTAGTTTAATGATGGGTGGTATTAATTTGTAATGAATATTATTAGATGATTGTTGTGATGATGATAAAATGTGAATGGGATCATAATTATTATACATTGTTATTGTGATGGTATATGATATGTAGATGGTTTATTTATGATGTGATGTGAATAGATGTTAGCTCATATTAGAGATGGATGTTGGTATGGGTAGTATTTATGATTGATGAGTTGGGGTTTAGTATTGATTATGGATTATGGATGAGATAGTGACCATGTGTTAGATGTAGATTAGGATTTAGGTCATGGATCTTAATGCATGGATAAATTGATGTATACCGATAGTCACATGGTGGTTTATTTATTTATCTTATTAATCTAAGATATGGTATTTACAACTGAAATGGGTGTCAAATGTTATCAAAATTGTACAAATATTTACAATATAACCATGATGTTAAATGTGATGGGATAACAGAGAGAAGGGAGATTGGTAGGGAATGAGTAATAATGAAAGTAAATGGGGGTGGAGAGAAATGAAGACCTCGGGATCTTACAAAGGTTGCATTTCTAGCATTTAACCGAGACTCCTGGAAATATGTTTTCTACAAGAGGATGAGTGTGGATAATGCATCACTAATTGGGATCATGATAGATCATTTGCTTTGTAGGAAGGATAGGAAGAAGCCTAGATTTAGAGAATGGATAAGGTGGAGTGGCATAAAAATTGGGAATATGGATAAAAGGGATGTAGGGATGAAGGGATATTTTTCCCCCAATGTGATCATTTGTGCGTTATAAAGTGCTAATAGATGAAGGATATGATTTACCATAGTGCCAGAAACTGATTTTCACTATAGTACTTGCCAAAGGCGCCACCAAAGTAGTTTTCACCTTTGGATGGATTTTTTCATTTATTTATTTTTTTAAAATATGTATTTAGGAATAGAAACTTCAGAGATACATGATATTTATGGGCTCGTCTAGTTCGTATATGTCTGGAGTAGTAAGCTTATAAGCACCTGAGCTGAATTTATCTATGACGATATATGGCTCGAGATAGTTAGGTTCAAACTTGCCCTTCTTTTCTTGACGAGGGTTAGTGTTGTGCTGATTTTCTTTGAGGACTAGGTCACCGAATTCAAACTCACGGTCTTTGATGCATTTGTTGTAATGTTATAAAATGTGATTTTGGTAGGCTTTAAGATTGTCCAGTGCTTGGAGGCATCTCGCATCGAGAAATTTGAGTTTCTAAAGGCGATGGACACAATAATATTTGTCATCGATGAGGTGTTGGATGGAAATGCATAAGGATGGGAGTTCAATTTCAATGGGTAAAATATCTTCAGTACCAAAAACAAGGGTGTATGGAGTGGTGCTGGTGGGAGTGCGGATGGAGGTGCAATGGGACCACAAGGCAGGATATATTTGTGTATGTCAATCTCATCTTTCTTGATTCACTATTTTGCCAAGAATGTGCTTTAGCATATTATTAGATGCTTTGGATTGGTCATTTCCTTGTGGATGATAGGGGGTGGAAAACTTTAGATTAATATGTAATTTTTCACAAAGTTCACAGATGTCCTAGTTTTTGAAGGATTTTCCATTGTTCGTGATGTGGTTAATGATAAATTTGGATATTTGTTTTATGGTGACATAGATGAGCAAGCATGGCTTTGACACACTTAGTGAAGTATTATGTGGTGGTGATTATGAACTTGTGCCCATCAGATGACATGGGTTTTAATTTTCCCATGAGATCGAGACCCCAGGTAGAAAAGGGTCATGGGGTAGTGATGGGTTACAAGGCTTCAAATAGCACATGGATGAGGTCAACATGCTTTTGACATGGGACACATTTTCAGACATATGAACATGCATCATTTTCCATATTTAGTCAATAATAATTGGTTTGTAGAAGATTTTTGGCTAGGTTCATACCGCTAGTGTGGGCATCGTAAATTCCTACGTGAACTTCCTCTAGTGTTGATTCAGCCTCTTGGGAATTTAAGCATCGCATCAGAGTTCTGTCAAAGATTATACGATAAAGGGTGTTGCCAAGGATAGTGAAATGGGAGGTTCGTTGGATGAATGATTTACGATGGTGTCAAGGGATATTTTGTGGGAGGTATGATCATGGAGATAGGTATATATGTCATGGTACTAAGGAGAATTGGGACTAAAAATCTCAAAAATAATTTCGAGACTCAAGAATTTTGTAGGCTGGGACCATTAGTTTCTCAACCAAAACTATGAATTAGATGCATCAACGAGCATGTCTATAAGGGAAGTGATGGTAGCCATAACATCCACAGATTTTTTGTTTGTATTAGGAACTTGTTTAAACTGAATATGTTTTAAATAAGAATTAAAAATTTCAACCATTCTTTTATAAGGAATTAATTTATCATCCTTGGTGGCATATTCATCATTAACTTGTTAAATGATTAACTCTAAATCACCAAAGCCATTAATATGTTTGATATTCCATTGAATGACCATATTTAAACCAGAAATGAGTGCTTCATATTCAGATATATTTTTTTACAAGGGAAAGCAAGCTAGAAAGCTTTAGGAATTAAGTTTCCTTGAGGAGTGATAAACAATATACCTGCTCCTAAGCCATGATGTGTGAAGGAGCCATCAAAGTATAATGTCCATGTATTTGACTCTACAACTATACATATGGATTCATCTGGGAATCAAGTGGTGAGTGGTGTAGAATCAGATAATGGAGCTTCTACCAAATGGTTAGCTAGAACTTGTCTTTTGATAGATTTCTGATTAAAATAATCAATGTCAAACTCACTAAGAAGCATGATCCATTTAGCCATTCTTCCTGTGAGATAAAATTTAGAGAGTAGATATTTGAGTAGATCAACTTTAGCTATGAGCTTAACGGTATCATTGAGCATGTAATGTCATAGCTTTTAAGAGGAAAAGACTAATACAAGAAACAATTTTTCCATAGGGTTGTAGTTGAGATCATATGCAATTAGTGTTTGACTTAATTAATAAATGGCTTGTTCTTTTCCATGGATATCATGTTGCGCTAAGAAAGCTCCCAAGGTGTGTTGTGTAGATGATATGTAGAGAAGAAGAGGCATTATTAGAGTAGGAGGTACCAAGACAAGAGGATGCATCAAATATTCCTTTAGTTTATCAAAATATTCCTAGAATTCCTCGGTCCAATGAAATTATGTTCCCTTTTTGAGAAAATGGTGGAATGGATGGCATTTGTCTGCTAGCCATGATATAAAACTTCTAATGGATTGAATTTTTTCATGTAGGCTTCGTAGTTGTTTGAGATTTTTAGGTGGGGCCATTTCAACTACAACTTTAAATTTATTTGGACCTATTTCAATTCCATGTCTGGAGACAATAAATATTAAGATATTGCCATATGTGACGCCAAAAACACATTTCTTGGGATTAAGAAAGAATTTATATTCCTGGAGTTGTTCAAAGATTCAGTGAAGGACTATAGGATGTTCCTCACAAATTTTAGATTTTCCCATAATGTTGTTGACATAGTATTCAACTATATCATGAAAAATGGCAGTCATCGCATGTTGTTAGGTGCCTCTGGTGTTCTTGAGTCTGAAGGGCATGAATTGATAGCAAAACATGACCCAAGGTGTAGTAAATTTTTTTATATTGATCTTCTTCAGAAATTTTGATCTGATTATAGCCAAGGAAACCATCCATTAGAGAGAAAATCTTGTGCTGAGCTGTAGAGTCGAAGATCATATCAATATTTAGTAGTGGCAAATCATCTTTAGGGTGGGATTTATTGATGTCGTGAAAATTGGTATAGATGCAAATACCCCTAGTTTTCTTAATACCGGGATGATATTAGAGATCCAATTAGAATAATCAATGGGTGGATGAAACCAACATCAAACAACCTCTGTAATTCTTATTTGACAAGAAACACAACTTTTAGATGCATCTTTTGGAGCTTTTGTTTGACCGCTTTTGCATCTTTACTCACTACAAGATTGTGGACCATGAGAGAAGTATCCAAACTAGGCATATCCGCATAGGATGATGTGAATATATCAGAAAATTCCTTTAGGAGTATGGTAAAGATGTCTTGTTGCTCAATAGAAAAATATACCCCCAGTTTGAGAATATTGTGTTCTTCTTATGTGTCGATGTTGATGTCAATAGTTTCCTCAATTAATGAAGCTGAGCCATTTTACAGTGTCTCAAGAGCTGGAATAAGTTGATCGATAATCGCATCATGTTCAAGTTTTGGTGATTCTTGGAATAATTTAGTGAGGGGATATTTCTCAACAAGGTGACAAGATAAGTTGGGATGAGGGATATTGGATTGGGATTGAAAATAAAGGGGAGGATCCTGTGTGCCAAAGTAGGTGTCATCATTTAGGTATATTTGGAAACCCTTTTTATGATCCCCAACAGGTATATTATCACGAGTTCCCATAAGCTCAATAATTGATTCATCATTTTTAAATGAGTAAAGAGGGGCATGTTCTGATCATTGTTCCCATTGAAGGAGTTGTGGATAGGTAAGGGTGATATGGATGGCGATAATAGCGGTATCGTGGAAAATATTATTGGTGGCGAGGTCTTCGTATTGGCTATAGATGGAACTTGTATCAATATTATTGATAACCTCCTCAGTTGTGTTAGAAGTATCACTAAGGTCATCATATATACTTTCACTAGGTGGTTGGTACCCAAGTACGCGACCATCAGGTTTGGGGATATCAGCTGGAGGTTCAAGGATGCCTTGTTTGGTGGTGCCTATTCCTCATCCTGAATATCCCATGTGATCCATCATTCTTTTGGGAATAAAATATTTATCGTTAAAACAACATGATAGTAAAGAATCATCAATGATCCATGTGTCATCATAAGGATCAAGGTATTCATCGAAAAGGTACCTGAAGCAGATAAAAGTGGAGGAGCCCAATAAATATGTTTTCCTTTTATTTTGACATATACCGGGACTTCCACGTTGTTTGGGTGATAATGACAACTAGTCGATGTTAAAAGTATGATATTCTCCACACCTTGTCGATTTAAGATTAAGTGGTAGAGTGGGTATGAGAGGAGCGATTATGGAGTGGGCAAAAAGGGAGTGGATGAAGATTAAGTTTTATGTGATGTGGATGGAAGAATATCCGAGACACATAAGATGAGGTCGATGATGGTGGTGACGATCGTGCGGGTTCGGTAATAGGACAATAGGATTCTCGATAAATTTTTACGTCAAGCGCTTCACAATAGTGAAAAGGTTGAGGGTCGCCATAGATGGTGATTTCTGTACCATTATTCTTGAATTTTATAAATTGATGTATTGTATAGGTTACATCATGCATCTCATAAATCCATAGTCATGCAAGCAATAAATTATGTGGGAACTAGATGTCGATAATGTGACAAGGGTGGGGGAAGCATGACAGCCCGACATTGATGAGAAAATATATAGTGCCAACTGATTTATGCTCGGTATTATCATAAGATTTGATATTAATAATATCTTGTTGGAGATATGATTCATTGTACCCCAACTGCTGGATAAGAGTTAAGGTATAAATATTAAGAGTATATATGTTTTTATTAGCACTTAACACATATATGTTAGATATGAACTTTGATATAGAGAGGAAGATTATGCATGGGTCCGTGTGGTGGAAGGTCATGCTGAGTGAAGGTGGGTGGAAGCATCGAAGAGGGATAGAGATGAGAAATGAGGGCTTGGAATTGTGTGGGTTCTATGTCATTTGGAACATGTATTTCTTGAAGGGCGCGGTAAAGGATATATTTATAAATAGAGGATGTTATAAGAAATTCCATGATAAATATTTGTGTGGGGGTTATTTCTAGTTGTTCAACAATGTTGTATTGAGGTTGTGGTGGGGGATTAGAATAGGATGGAGTGGCTCCTTGAACCACCACGTGACTCCTTTGAGTAGTCACAACATACTGAGGGTTTTGGGATGGTGCTCTAAATTTAATGGTGGCTGCTTGATGTGTGAAGTGGCAAGTGTGGTGAATGAACGACTCATATTGGATTCGTACATGATGGTAATTGATGTGGTTGGAATGATGAATGGATGATTCGGTTTTACTTTCAGACTTCAACTGACCTTGGTTAGAAGAATTGTTCTGACCATGATTAGGAATGGGATTTTGATAGATCCCAAGATCCTCTATTTTGTTTTCACCTCAGTCAATAATATCTTGAATATAATTATTTAATTTCATATACCTATGGGTGGTGTGACCCTTGATTTTATGGAATTTACAATATTAATTCTCCTTAAACCATGAAGGCTTAGGTCGGGACTCGTCAATTGGTTGAGTTTGAGGGAAAATGACCATATTGATAGCAATTAGCTTATCAAGGATCACTTCTATAGACTCGCCAAAGGGGGTGTAGTTTCTTCGTTTGGAATCTTGGGTGGACCGATGTTGTCCTTTAGGGATGGAGATGAAGGTTTTTGTATAGACATGTTGGATATTCTTGGTGTTTGTTATTCCGTTGCCAACAACATTTTTATTCTTATTAAAATGTTTAGGTTTTTCCGATGTACAAGGTTGGTTGGATTAGTTATGATTATCACGAGAATATATCTTAATAAGGCATTTTGCAACAAGGGACTTCTCAATTTTGATTCTCTTCTCAATGATGTCATTAAACATGTTTGTGCAATGGACTTGTAAATGAAAGGCCAATTCCTGAGAGATAAAAATGGTAACAAGTTGTTTTTCAAGTATGGGCGATAGATCACTGTTGGAAAGGGCTCCCCATCATTGTAGGAAGGATGAGAACCTTTCACCATTATGTTGTTTAGTATTGCACAAGTTAATAATTGTGACATCATGTTCTACATTATATGAGAAGTGTTTTACAAATTTTTCTGACAAGTCGGTGAACTTTGTAACAAAGCCCTTGGGTAATCGGAGGAACCATTCCAAATCGGGACCACCTAGAATTCTAGAGAAACTTATTAGCAAATAGGAGTCATTGTAGGCTACTTCATATATATATATATATATATATATATATATATATATATATATATATATATATATATATATATGGGATCACATTTTTCCTTGTATTTTTTGAATTTGGGTGGTTCAAAATATGGTGGAAAAGGGACCCATAAGATATTACATTTAAAATGATAGGGACAAAGTTCCTCAAATTTATATTTCCATCCCTGTGTGTTGAGTTGCAACCCTTGAAGTGTTTCCTTCATAGATTTAACTTCTTTCTCCAAGGTTGGTTCTGGAGGATTGACAGGTGGTGGGTTGAAGTTGGGATGATAATGTTGGGATCCTTGATCATTGGATGGTTATGGGCCAATTTGAGAGGCTAACTGAGAAATTTGGTTTCTAATTTGTTGTAATTAGGATAATACATATTCTTTGGATATGTTATGATTGATCTATCTGTCAACCCATCCATATACAACATGAAGGTTATTTGGATTATGGCGGTGTGTAGGTGGTTATCGTTGTCCAATGTCATCATTTTCATCTTGGAGGAGACATTGGAGTTGGTCATGGGTGTAATCAGGAGGAAGCTTTTCCCCCATGTGATATAGTTAGAGCAAGAGGGCATCTTTATTTTTCTCGACAAAGTGGTTGAGAATTTCTCATCTTCTTCCTCATATGAAGTATGTACTTGAATCATCATCACTGCTTTTGTTGACCATGGTCTCCTCGACTTCTCCTCTAGTTTGTTTTTCTTCAGCATTTACATCATAATAATTGTGGTTGAATATATCGTGTTCCATGTTTTGGTGATTGTTTTCCTCATCGTTTCTGGATTGGGATCAAGTTACTATTCTCCTAGGTGCCATTAGAATTTGATGTTAGTGATGTGTATTGATGAGATGAAGATGTTTTGAATAAATGAAGGATGTTGGATGAAAAGTTACAATTCCTTGATTAATTGACATATAATCTCAAAAATCTACCCTTACTTATAGGGTGAAAGAAATTCAGGGGAGGGATAGAAGAAGGATTTTCCTCATTAGTAGAGGGCTTATGATGTTCCTTGTTATAATGGATTAGAAGAATAAGATAGATTATAAGGGGATTTTATCTATTAGCAATATTTTGATTAATAAGATTAGGTTAGTCATATCAAAAAGGAATCATAAATAGGGTGTTTAGGATTGAAAGTGTTTTTATAAATGTGTATGAAGATATAAGGTTATGACAGTTTTTGTGATGAAAGATATATGTAATGGGGATATGTTTTTAGAGTTTTATAGGCCTAGGTTAGTTTTGAGGTGCCAATAGGAAACGCAAAGTAATTAGGGTACTATGACTTATGTAGATTATGACGTAGAATAATATTTTGGTTTGGAAGATGGAAAGAAGGTGTTGATGTTGTGTTTTTAATGAGATGGGTTATTATTTATGTGATTTTTTCTTGGTAAGCAAAGGGGGAATATTGTGGGATTTATATTATGAAATTTACTTGATAGGATGGGAATGTTGGTTTTCTTTTTTTAAATTTTGGATCTTTGTGGTAATGTGGAAAGTTTAAATAAAAGTATTTACTCGATGGTAGTGTATGTTTAAGTTTTATGTTGGAAATTTTGGTTTATTATTTACAAAGGATGTGTATAATGGAAAGGAGATAATGTATGATTAAAAATTATATATTAGGTAAAAAAGGAGGATTATTTCTATTTTATAGGATAATTTTGGTAAGTGATTAATGGTACGTGATGAGGAATATATGGCCAAAGGTTGATGATGAATATTTTAAAAAAAGGTTAAAAGGTCGTGGTCAAAATGGGTGAATGATAGATATATGGTTTAATTAGGAGGATTACTGTGAAGGTTATTTACTAGTTTCAGCAAGACACTCAAAAAAATACAATCATGTAAACACAACCCTAACTAGTCAAGTGGGATTGCAACCGAACTATAGCTCGCTTCCAATACCACACACGGACTGTGGTGCCAAAATTGGCTCTCCGCCTATATTTCAATGTGTGATTGGCTAGCAAGTGATCTTGGGAAGTGTGGCATCCTTACACGATAGTTTGATATGCGGCCAAAAGGGATACCTAGTCTAGGTTGACGAGCTCTCTAGGGGATTCCCTGATATACCTTGCAGTACATGTGGCCCAACTTTGTGTTTGCCTGAGGCCTAGGTTTTGGGACATGGAAGAACCTTACTTCACGTCACTCTTAAAACAAGCAAGTGCTTAGCCAATAATGATAGTTTTCCTTGAATTTATATACCCCACTGGAACACGGGGTGTGTCTACGTGCATGGAGGTGAATCCCATGGTAACAAGACCCCTAGTATTATGGTAACTGTGTGGATGTCACTTCTGCGTCACGTTACCCACTAAAAAAATAAAAAGGGAGGTAATAATAACCCTTTTTATCCTCAAGATCATCCTAGGACGTGAGAGGAGAGAATACATAATGTCGCCTTCAAGATTTAAAACAAGCAAGAATACAAATTTACAAAAAGATAACACACAAAATATTTAAAATTAAAATTTATATGATGGGGGCCTTTGACAAGGGGACCTGTAAAATAAAGGATTAGTAGTTTATTTTCAAAACCTAATGTTCTTGGACTCTTTGAGATGCAAGAAAGGGGTTAGTAGTTTTGATTTAATCAAGACCCTGCAACCACAAATCTTTGTAAAATATTGTTTGAATATTAAATTCGGCAGATTTTACCCTTATTTATGCAATATTCTTGTGAAAAAAAATGTTAGGACTTGAAAAACACCACTAAAAATAAAAAATTTATGATTATTTGGAAAAACTTATGCAAAGAGGTTGTCAGAACAAACGTGCTACTTTAGGGAAAAAGCGTTGTTTCAGAGCAAACACGCTGAAATGGTGAGAAATTGCTCCAATATTGCACAAACAAAACCATAATGGAAAAAGTGCTATTTCAGGGTGCAAAAGTGCTGAAGTATAATCAAACATGATGACATACATGCAAACACATTGAACTTGCACAAATCGAGTGAGCCAAACATAGAAACATTGATATGTTAACGAACATGCAGAAAAAGTGGAAAAATGCACCACGGGTTTCAAAAACATGCTGGAGTGTGTTCCTGCATTTTTTCATAACATAAGCGTTGTTTTATGTTGCATACATGCCGTTATAGGCCATACACGTTAAAACGGAACAGAATCACAAAAAATTGCAATTTTGAAGTCAAATCTCAACAAAACTTCCTCAAATTTTCATATCTTGTTTCTAAAGGGTAATGTTATTAAAAATGATTAAAATTTCATGGGGTAAGCCACACGGTGGGTGCCAAAATCTAAGAAAAAAATTGTGTTAGTTTGTAAACATAAGATGACTATCAAACCAAATCAATCTTAAATCTAACACAACTACTCACTTACCTCAGATTGAGCAATGATAAAAAGAGGGAGATGGAAATATACCCACACTTACCCACAAGTGGAATCATCCTTCTTTGATGGATTGATTTTCTCATTGGATGAACTTAGAATGCTTTAGATTTGTGGACTAATTTTAGCACCACTTACCCTTGATAAAATGATTATTTTGGCTCACTTGGATGTTATGGAGATTGATAGATTACTTGGAGATTCTGGTAGCATATGTTTGAAATTATTCTAATGTGTTTGCCATGGAGGGTGGCACCTCTATTTATAGATGGAGGAAGAAAAAATCAATGGTTGAAATTCCATGAGGATGGATAATTTTCTAGAATTAGAGAATTATATATTTTAGGAGAACTCTCCATTGAATTAAAATTTTAATGGAATAGTGCACATTTATTTGAATATTTAAAAATGGGAGGGAAGAATGGAGTGGCTTCTAGAAATAGAAGCCTATAGATTTAGAGGGTCATTTATCTTGTAGTTAGGTGAGACTAATTATATTTAGTGGAGTGATTAGATGGAGAAGTTGGGCATAGAGTAGGCATAGGGTAGGTGGTAGGTGGATGATATTTTTAAATTTCTAGAAAATAGTTAATGAGGATTAGCTAATCTAGTATAAGGATATAATGGGATTATGGTTCATAGATGAAATAAAATTACTTGCATATAATAATTAGTTAATTTTATAATTTATTATTATATGGTTGATAATGGGAATGTATTATTATAGTGTGATTAAAATATTATTTGCTAAATGACCATGTTGACATTTTGCATGTCTACAAAAGTAATGGTTTTTTAGATCAAGATCTATAACATTGCCAAAAAGGGAGTCGCAAAGAATACCCTCCCACTAGAAACAGTTGAATCCATGTAGGAGGATAAGTGGACAGTGGGATCAACATGACCTCCTTTGAAATCCAAGAGTTAACTTCTTTCATCGCTTAAAAATCTGCCAATGATTAGATGACTGGTGTGATAAACATCCCAGAAACAATAGCCAAAGATATCTAAAACGAAATGAGAGACATAACTCTATGAAAATAGTGGGATTGCGGGAGTAAAATTCATTGGGTACGAGGTGAAATTATAGCTCTTTAGATGCGAGTTTACTTAAAATTTAAAGACACTTTCAAGCATTTTCCTGCATATGTAAACAACTAACTCGGCCTACCATGGATAACAAATTTTGTTTGGAATTTTTTGCATCATTACAAAAAACAATCAAGGTAACCAAAGCATCAGGTCATTTAATTATGAAGTGTTAGGGATTTAACTTTATGTCCGTAAAAATAAAATCATTTTTTTATTAGTAAGATGTAATGTAAAATTGATAATAATTAGCAATTGCACTGAAGTGTGTAATGAAAATGTCGATAGGTAGACACGATGGGAGATTAATGCATAATCAATGAGTTTTGTAGTGTCATGAAAACAACCAACAATAATAGGAGTAATTATTTTGACATTTTTAAAATGCACGATAGTTGTAATATTAATAGAAACTGAAAGATTCAAACTCATACAAAACATAAGGGTAACAATGCATTTTTAATTAAACACATAGTTTGTGATAAATTTAAAAAGACTTAATATTTTATGATCTAACATGTATATAGTCATGTCTTATGTCTAAAAACTAAACTATATCACATGATACTATTAAATACACACAACCGATGCAAGTATGTGCAAAGGCTAGAATTCCCAGTGCATAATAGGTTCTAGAGAAAATTCAAGAAACTACACAATCATAAAGTGTAGGACAATAAAAAACAAGGGAGGAAGAGCTGAAAAAGAAGGTATATAAAGGTAACAACATAAGCACAATGCAATGAGAAGAAGAAGAAAAAAACAACAATTATAACATTCACAAGCTTCTGAAGAAAATTAAAATGAAGAAGAGGTTGAAAAAATCAAATAGGATGTTGAGTAGCAAATAAAAGGATGTTGAGTAGCAAAAATAAGCAACTGCAAAAGAAAAAGCTGAAAAAGCCACTACAAAGAAGTAAGCTGGAAGAAGAAAAGAGGAAGTGTTGAGTGTAAAACCAATCTTTCAATTCTTGTAGGAAGAAAAAAATTGTACTATCAAATTAGCATGTATCCCTTATAATATATTTTTTTAGGTAGTGCTAGCAAGGCCTCTTACATTCTAAGAGTACTATCACTGAATAACTTTTGTTTTCTTGTATCTCTTTTCATCATCAAATAAGAATTAAAAGTTGTTAGAAATATACAAATGATGATTTGTTTTCATATAGTCATTAATAGTGAATGCTTGCATCTCGTATTGCATGTATTCATTATCATTGGGTGGTCATGAAGGGTTGCACTCTTTGTAAAAAAACTAATTTGTGGTCAAAAACCACTAAATTGTGTCCCACCTCTGAGTGATTGGCCTCTGATGGAGGTTTTGATGCTTGGGTATGAGAATTCAAGAAAATATGTTTTACTTGTGGTGTCCAAATAAGGATAGGTTACTCATAATGGGGTAGTCTAGGGAGTAGCCACCAGTATTTTACCATAAGTTGTGAAGAATGAATAACTTCCTCTTGAAGATTATTATGAATTATTTGAGTTTTTAATTTATTCTTCTTGTGCCTACATTTGACCTTTATCTACATATTCTCCTCTAACTTTGAAGGTCATAACTCTTCCCCTTGATATACGATTGTATCTTCTTGATAAAGTTTCTTCGCTCTTAAGGAATATCGATATGCCTCTTCAACTATTTTAGGCATCAAAATATAAATGTCATCTTAGATAGTAAGTCTCAATCCATTAATATCTCCGGAAATTTTCTTAGCGTCATCCTTAATATGACTAGATCTAATGGTCAATCAGCAGTAGAACTCATGTATATTCCTTTATTGACATCTCCTTTTTCCTAAGATTCGCAATATTTTGAAAATATTTATCCGATAGTCCTTAGGAATAAATTTTCCTTTCAATTTGGCCACCATCTGTCCCATTTCATGATATTGGTATTTCCTTTCTTCACTCTTTCTTCCTGCAATCCATCCCACCAAAGATATACATGACCTTTCATCCCAATAACAAATTTTTTTACCTTCTTATCATTATCCACATTCTCATACTCAAAATATTTATTCATGTCATTGATTCAATCTATCAGCTCTTCAACATTTAAGCTACCAATTATTCTATAGTATCTTGACCAAATCTATCTTTTATATTATCTTCCCCTGCTACAAATTATTCTTGTCCATCTCTAGGTTATTCTTCTTTGTCACTAACTTCTTCAATATCAGATCCTCTCCTTTGAGTTAATTCAACCTCTTTTAGTCTTACCCTAAGTTATATAATCTCCTCCATCATCATATCCTAAGAAGGCTAACTTCTTCCTCCTCCTTTACTCTTATTCCCATTTTGACTCTATTGATGACTCCCTTGTGTCTCTTGACTTATTTTTTATACAACCTTGCACTTACAAAAATATTATACTTTTTTTAAAGATCCAATCAGGCTTTGATACCAAATTTAATACCTATACTCAGTTTAAAACCTATTAATTTTGAGAGAAAATGTGATATTCCTTTTTTGTAGCAGGATTTTTAGTTTTATGATATGGTTTATGGTTGGGATGAAGCTTTAATTTCCAATTTCTAATGATTACAGGTAAGATAATCTTCTTTAAGTCTTTCAGTAGTCTATAATTCTTTAATTCAAAATAATCTATTGATAATTTTATCAATTACATGTATATGCACTTGAAAATAATCTAGTTGTTCTTAACTGCTTATAGCCATGTTTGGGTTTGATTATTTTCTAAGTTATCTTATAGAATATATCATGAGAAAGTAAGAGACATTTAAGATACATGTTATCCAAAATTCACCCCTCGAGGTAAATTTGATAACATGCATCAAGTTCTTCAGTCCCGTGTAAGTCATGGGACATCTGGAACATAGGTACGGCAAACGCGTAAGGACAAGGAATCCTAAATCGGGCAATGCGGAAGAATGTGTCTGGGACAGCCAGACACGCGGACCCGATTTTGCCGAAATATCTGCAGTGAAAGAGAAAAAGCCAATGTTTGACCTCCCGAACTTCAAACAGCCATAAATTTTGACTCCGAGCTCTGATTTTCATAAAATTGGACTTTCTGGAATGAGCACAAAACATATTCAGCTCCAGCCAATTAATGCTCATTCCCGTCAAATGACAGAAGATGCCTGGTAGACCCAAAATAGCTGCTTGCACTCAGAAGGCCATAACTTTTGCATTCCTTAGTGAAATCACACAAAATTGGTACCATTGGAATCGTGGCTCGAGAATGATGCATAGAAATCATGAAACTTCATATTTGATGAAGGATAGATAGAATTTTTATAAAAACGTGGCCGGAGTTCGAACAGTGTTTTATTTGGTGGTTGGGAGTGCAATTAAGAGGCATGGTTATCATTCTTTCATTGCTGCAAGTCATGGGACAGTATGGGGAGCCTTTTTCAAGTAACAGAACATCATTTCACTCCATTTAATACCTCTTACTAGTGGTTGAAGGACAGATTTTGGGATTTCCATTTTTCTCTCTCTCTCTCTCTCTTCTTATTTTTCTATAAATTGGAGTGTTGGGCTCATTGTAAAGAGAGGTAGTTTTGTAGTAGTAAAGCTCTGTCAAAATTTCTTTGTGAAGCCAATGTGCTGCAGACCCTTATAGTGGACTCCTTGCATGGTGATACAGGCCCTTATCTTGTAATATATTGAATTGTGCATATCATGAAGCAATAAAATACAAGTTTGTGGATGCATCTTACCCGCTGTGTTTGTTTGCACTCTTCTTGCCCTTTCAACCTTCATTATAAGAATATTGTGTCTATTTTTATGCTCTTCCAAGGACTCATTATTATTGTGCATGTATGAAATATTGTTGTGAATGCATTTTCCAGATTGTGGAGAATTGTTATCACCCCTTCTAGTATGCATTTTACTTCTATTTTTCACACATTGGAAGACTACTCTCACACCCCTCCTTTTCTAGTGTATCACCACTTTGTAGTGTAGGCTTTCATTTTTAATGCATTCTCTCTCCTTGGTCCCTTGGAAAGTTATATTATGATAGTTAGTTTTTTCCTGCATTAGAGTAGATTGTGGCAGGTAGTTTAGGAGCAAGAACCAGCTTCCTCTGGAGGTCTATCTCAAGTAGCAAGTCCCAAAACTTGGAGATAGTACCCATGTTATCCAATCACATTGTGAGCTCAAGTATATGCACTTGTTTACATAAGGGTGTTGTGATTCAATGATAATAATACCATTTAGGAATTCTTACAAGATATATAAACTTACAGGGGGTTTATTTATGGAAATATTATTGATGTAGTTAGATTATTCAATTTTTCATAAATTAATTCAATGAAGAGAATTCAATCATCAAATTGTTCAAAAATTTCAAGGAGAACCATCAAGCTTCTCTAAATGCCTAACTTGTCTAAAAAATACTTAAAAAGACTAAATTTCACTTAGAAGGATAGAATTTAATCCAATACTCTATATCAACCCTCATTCAATGCTCTTCTTGCTATCAAAATGGTTCTTGGTAGAAGCAATCACTTTACTCACTCATTACATTATTGTTCTTCATTCCTTCACTAGTTCCTTCTTCTATATACGATCAAGTCTTGTATATACTAACACAATATTACTTGAGTTGATTTATCACCCTCATACCTTACTCAATGATGACACCCTCTAATTACCATTCTAATTGTCTCATATGTTGTGTATCTTGTATACCTTGTACTTGTTATCTCGTGATCTTGTATGAATTTCCCATCGAACTTTAGTTTATGGCACTTATATACTAATTAGTATAACTATTATTAAGTTACTCTATTTAATGGATTTTGAATATGCATTTTAATCTCTTTGATGTAATGAATGATTATTAGTGCTTTATCTGAATGGTGTACTTTTTGTAAGAATATGTTAAATGTTATCTCTAACATGCAACTAAATAAACTCTATCACAATGTAAGGAGGACTCATCCACAATAACTGGCATGTAGCAACTGAGACTCATCCGCAACAAGACACCTATGGCCAAAGGAAAACACACATATACAAATCCGTAATTATGGAAAACATGATCAACAAGGATGCTTCACTTGAGTTCGCACATGCTAGTAAAGAAGTAGTTATGACAATAAGAGCAGATCTCACGCCAATTCCTAATTATTCTCTGCAACTACAACTTGGAACTAGTTGATTTAATTTTACAATTGGTTGTTTGAATGAACAATTAGTTATGTTGATGCATTAGAACACCTTTCTTCAGTTCGATTACATGCATATGAATCTCTGATTTCTTGGGAGTGATCTGGTACTCAATCAAAATGTAACTACTAGTTGAAGGAGTCTCTTCACGTCTCTGCTAAATATAAAGAGAATGATAAAACTGTAGTAGACATTAATCCATAGGAAGGAAATTATTGTAAGTTATATTCTATAATCTTCATGTTGGTGAATAAAAATTTGGGTTCTATCATCTTGTTGTAGACACAAGCCTTAGGAAGGGATAACACCTAAGGCAGGGCCCACTTGTGGTTCGCTAAACCCCTTTCCTTTTTCTTTGTTGTTTTAAGTTCTATGCATGAGTAGATTAGAGTTGCAACAAATCATTTCCTTACTTGTGTGCCGTTTTACCTACTTTATTCATTAGTTGTAGTATCTATTTTTATCTACAACCTAGTTTAGTTTCAACATTATATTTTCCAGTTATTGTGACAAAAATCCTTTAGTTATATCTCTTGAACACTTGTAACTATGTATACAACATTGGCAAAGTGTTGAAATTCTATGTCCCTAGGTTTGATGAATAAATGACTGTGGATTAGTGAACAACATATTAATTACTACAAGTTAATTTGCACCACCATTTTTGGCATCGTTGTTGGGGACCCTGCCAAGTTATAAGTCTGCTAAAGAGGGTTATGATTTTTTAAAAGTAGTCTAGGTTTTTAGGAATTTACCTTAGATTAAAACCCCCAACTAATTACCATTTAATGAGTTGAGTAGCTAATTCATGCACCATCTAATATATGCCCATGGTAGATTTTTACCTAATACACAAGTAGCATAAATCTCTTCATTTACCTCGAAGACTCGAAGAAGAAACCTATGTACTCGGTTTTTTTTAAGATAATCCTTTAAGTGATAGTTCTATAGTTGTTCTTGAACAGCTAGGGATGGCAGAAGAAGTAGATCAAAATGCTTGAAATGAGGAAATCACTTTCAAGATCCCCATCACTGAAAAAAATGCAACTGCTGGGATGAAGAATATTTCTCCACCAACCTTGCCAAATTTTCATGGAGCTATGTCAGAATATCTAGACACCTTTCTCTTTGAGTTTGATGTTTTCTATAGGAGCTATGATTATACCACTGATGCACATAATTTAAAATTATTTCCTACAACACTCAAAAATGTTTCTTTAAGGTGGTTCATGGGATTGGGAAGGAATCTTGTTACTATATGGGCACATATGAAGAAGAATTTCCTCAATAAGTATCAATACTATTGCAGACCAAGTAATAGAGGAAGAGATGAAATCTACAGAATGCAACAAAAAGAGGATGAACTGTTAGAGGATTACTTGGAATGGTTTTTGTTCTATGTGTTTATAAGTCAACAACATACCACTGATATACCACTTGACTCCCTCAAATTTCTCTTTTTAAAGGGGATTAGTGATGAAGACATGGATTCTATAAACTGATAGGAGCAAGAGACATTTCAAAGGCTAGTTTTGGAGATATATGTGATGCCTGTAAGAAATATTCAAGAGCTACCATGAAGAGAGTAAGGAATGTAAGATCAAGAGGTGGAGTATCTACCAAAACAATGGGGGACATATCTAAGTTTGATATTGTTAGCATGTTCAAAAATATGAAGCAAGAGATTGTTAATGACATGGCTAATCAATTAGATACTCTACATGCCAAAAAGAAGAAAGAAGACATAGAAGCAAAACTCACAGAGTACTTCCATGCATGTAGAAGGAATAAATCAAAGTGTAGATGTAAAGAATTATCCAACATGTATCAAGAAAGAGAGGCTTCACCTAATTTCAAAATGTTGGAGACAAAAGATGGGAAATTTTTCTATGTTTCTCAAAGGAAACCATGGCCACCAAGGCAAGGAGGTATGACACAAGACCCTATGCATTCATTTCAAAATTGGTCTAATAATTCATATATACAGCCCCCACCTTGGGCTAATCCTCAAGGTTGGGCCCATATCCTAACCAGTACTAACAACAATTTCAACCTCTATATTAAGGATAACCATAATGACAATGGCAACAACCTCCCCAATCATGGAAACAACCATAGAGGGGACATAAGTGGAATAACCCACCTCCTAATTACTAGTATAATTATCAAAAACCTCCTTATCACCAACAACAACAAGCTTTTATTCCAATCCCCAATCAAAATCTCAACCAATGCCTAATCCTAACAATAAATTTTCTTAGCTAGCCTAATCCACTAAACCAACTCAATACCCTCCTTATTTTGTTGATATCAACAATATCCATCTTCACTCAGGAAGAGCACTTCCCTCTACCTAGACCAAACATTACTGAAATTACATAGGAACCACAGTTGTTACATGATGACCTATAACAAGGATAGAAGACGTTGTAGGATGATCCGCAATAACCTACCCAGAACTCAACAAGCGTATAACACAGAACAATGAGCCACCATTTCTTGAAAGATTACGAGAGAAAAATACTGGCCTCATATTAGAATCTGATTATGATTTTTTCAATCAGCTTAAGGACATTTGCATCAAGATACCATTGATACAAGCTATCAAGGACATACCTATCTACAATAAGCTAGTCAATGACCTATGCATTAAGAAGTCAGTCATAAAAAGGAAAGACCCATGTAATGTAAAAGTCATTAGAAAACTCATTGCCCAAGTCACAGGGCTGAATCTAGAAGGAGCCAAGTTCTTAAAAAAACAAGTCAACAGAGAGGTGGAGGTGAAAAAATTTCTCGATGAAGGGGAGAACCTCGAGTTTTTTGCGGCTGACATAAAGGTGACCTCTATCCCTGAGCCCTTTGCTAAGATTGTGCGTATGATGGTTAGGTATGTCTCTTTGGAGGGAAGATATGTCACCATTCCCTTGAAACATTTAATTTTCCTCAATCACTTTCATAGGAATCTTACCGTCCATTTCCCACATTATTTACTAAACTCCTTGGAGAAGTTTGTCCTTGAGGTTCAGAAACATACTAGGGTTGTTCCCCTTCACCAGGGCCTAATCCTGCTCATCCACCACCATTTCTTCTCTGGCTCTCACCCTCTGCCTATGCCCCCTGTTACTATCCCTCTCCCAGCTGACTGAGTTGACACTGCTACCTCAGACAGGAAGAGGAAAGAAAAGAAGGCTAAGGTTGCCCTGCCTTCTTCACAGAGAATGTTGTATAGTCATAGGAATTTGGAGCTTGCGGAGAACTTATTGCACATAAGTAAACCTGTTGATAATCCCAGAGAAGTGGACCTTCTTACCAAGGTTAGTAAGCTTGAAGAGGAGATCAAAGACCTCAAAAATTCTATGAGGAATATGGAAAAAACAAAAGGTAAGAGGAAGCTGCAAAGTTCTGAGGACATGGATACTATTGCTGAGATTTTCAAAAACTACTTTCACTTGATACTAGGTTGGGCAATGCCAAGGTGTGTCAATATTGCATCCTCTCTGCTCTGAAATGAGTCTATAACTTTATGGAACAACACGTGAGAAGTGTGTGCAGCCTTAGAGGCATTCTAGAAAACATTTGGGATTTCAACGAGACCCATGACCTTGCAATGGCTCAGGCGGACATGAACGATCCTTCTCATGCCACGACCAATGCGCTCTTCACCTCTCTCCAAAAAATTAAGGTCAATATTTACAGGGAAGTCAAGTTATGCGGTGTCGAGGTGCTACTATGTTGCTGTGATGATGTTGTTTTCTTACTAGGATGCCCTGTGTTGGATCCCTCTTTGCTATTTTTTGGCCCTTTTGTTCTTCTTCGGATCACTGTCTGGATTGATCTTTTTGTTCTTTATCTACTGATGTATCTATATTTTGAGCCTCCATGTTTAAGGTGTTTAGCCTTTCTTGGATGGGTTTTATCCTTCTGTTATCTGGCTTTTTGAGCCCTTTTATTCTGTGGTATAGTCCCTTCAAAAATATTTATCCTTAATAAAAAAAAGTCATTGGAAAATTAGTTGCTATTATTCTTTCAATTCTTCTCAAGTATATTGATCCAGAAGCCCTCTAATGAATGTCACAATCAATGATACAATGATAAAAACACACCGATTGATCGGGAGTAGAAAAAAATGTGATGACAAAAAAATCATGGATGATTTGAAATTGGAAGGATTAAGACCAACAATAATAACAATC
Source organism: Taxus wallichiana var. yunnanensis (assembly GCA_018340775.1). Taxonomy (NCBI): domain Eukaryota; kingdom Viridiplantae; phylum Streptophyta; class Pinopsida; order Cupressales; family Taxaceae; genus Taxus; species Taxus wallichiana. The sequence goes on from CM031236.1 coordinate 6,261,300, forward strand.
TTGTAGCTTGCAGACAGATCCACAATAAATTCCAAAGGAGTTTTAGAGTATGTGGTAGTAGTGGTAGACTCCTAGGAGTAATGTGCGACTTCATTTTTCTGCAGCCAAAAGCAAGCTTAGGAGGATATCCTATTATCCTCGTAAGACCGTGGTTAGTAACTGCTGATGCATTTATTAGATATAAATATGGAAATATGATCATCTCTAATGGAAGTGACACTAAAAATATTATACTCTACCCCCTTCACAACCATTCAATGAATAAGATCAAACCATTTGGGTGAAATAACCAAAAGAAAATCATAATTCGGTTCAAAGAACTCATGATCTTTGGAGAATTCATGCATAATAGAATGAAAAGAGGAGGATGTTTTTATCTCAAATGTTCTATAGAATAAGTATGGAAAAATTAAAGAATAAGATGGAAAGTTGTAATGCATAAGCTTCCCTGAAAATCAAATCTTTCCTCAACAAAATACTAAGAATGTTCCAGGTAAGAACTACATCCTACATCAACTTCTTCCACATGATTATATCTTAAACTCTGTAAGTAGTAGCATATTATCCATGATTGATCTTTCCAAGAAAGTGGATATTACACTTGGTAAGCCACTAAATGTGAAAAAAACATTAAGTATGCAATAGGAACAACTATTAGTTGCACTTCTCAAAGAGAACAGGACAACATTTGCATGGGACTATGGAGACATGCGTGGAATCCATCCGAAACTTTGTACTCATAAGATATACATCAAGGAAAAATACAAACCAATAAGACAACCACAAAGGAGAATGAACCCAACAGTGAGGGATATAGTGAAGGAAGAACTAAAGAAATTATTAGATGCTAGATTCATATATCCAATCTCAGATAGTCAATGGGTGTCACCACTTGTTATTGAACCTAAAAAGAATGGAAAATAGAGGATTTTCATGGATTATAGGGATACAAACGCTGCAACACATGGATAATTTTAGTGGTGAATATTCGTAATATAGAGAATATTCATAATATGGCAAATATTCCATTTTTGAAAAATTTGAAAAGACAGATTTTCTAGCGCGGGTCAGTGACTTGTTCGCCTAAAAATTACAGTTTAATTTTTTTTAGGGGTCGGCTTTGCCTACCCTTGAAAAATATCCCCTATATAATCATAGATTATTCACCAGGTAGAACACTTCTACTTTATTCATACAACTTGGGGGCATAGCTATTATAAAGTACAATAAACTTGTGAAGCAACAGAGGCCAGTACACAAAGTGTAGTTTTATAGATATTCATAAAATTTGTAGAGCAGCGAAAAGTATTGTTCTCGAGATGCATGAAAATAAATTTCCCGACGTGTGAAAAGGAGAGTTCGTTGATGCATAAAAAGGAGAGTTTGTTGATGCGCGAAAAGGAGAGCTTGTTGACACGCAAGAAAGAGAGTTTGTTGACACGCGACAGGAGGGCAGAGGCTGCAGACGCGCGACAGGAGTTTTTTAACATGCGTTGGCAAGGTTGTTGACATACGATAGCAAACCTCACGACGTGTGCCAACGAGGTTTGTTGTCATGTGTCAACAACCTTGCGATGCATGATGAGAAAATCTCATGTCGCGCGTCTGCTGACCTTTTGTTAGGTGAAACATTAGCACACAAACCCTAAAAAAAATTCCTTTCAGTGGAACCGGTTCTAGGGATATTTTCCAGGTATTTTCCACCTCTGATTTACAAGAGGTCTCTTAAAATGAACCCTGCAACAACGAAAAAGAATCATTTCCCACTTTCCTTCATTGATCAGGTACTTGACACTCTTGCTGGAAAAAAGTATTTCTCTTTTCTAGATGGCTATAATGACTACGATAAAATACAGATTGATATAGAGGATCAAGATAAAACCATGTTCAAATGTCCATGGGGAACATTTTCGTACTTTTTCTTCCATTTGGATTTTGCAACACACCTAAAACATTTCAAAAAGGGAGTTCTAAGCATTTTCTCGAGATCTCACCAATAAGCTGCATGGAGGTATACATGGATGATTTTACTGATCCATAATAGTATTTTTGATGAATCAATGAAGAACTTAGGAAAAGTTATCAAAATATTTAACAAGCATAATTATCCTTAAGCAATGAAATTTTTATATGATGATGTTTTAAGGGATAGTGTTAGGTCATTCTATGTCATCTACTGGGATCCAAGTAGATCCAGTAAAAATATCAGTGACTATAAATTTTCCAACACCCAAAAATAGAAGGATGTAAGGAGCTTCTTGGGCCATGTTGGGTATTATCGAAGATTCATTTAGGATTTTAGCAAAATTGTAACACCTTTTTTTGGTTTATTAGGGAATGATGTTGCATTTTTTGGATAGAAAAATGTGAAGTTGCATTCCAAGCATTGAAACAAATTCTAACCTCTGCACCCATGCTGAGAGGGCCAGACTGGAGTTTTCCATTTCATATACATACATATGCTTCATATCACATAATTGGAGTTGTTTTTGGCCAGAAATATGGGATGCTCAATTATGCCATCTATTATGTGAGTAAGACCTGCAACATGCTGATATTAACTACACAGTCACTGAGAAGGAATTCTTAGCCATTGTGTATGCCATCAAAACATTCAGGCATGATATCATGGCATATCTGGTTTTTATCCATACAGATCATGTTGTCATTAAATTTTTGATCAACAAACCAGTTGTAAGTAGTAGGATAATTAGATGGTTGCTTCTCTTACAGGAGTTTGATGTAACAATTGTTGATAATCCTAGGAAAGACAATGTTATACCAGAATTTATCTCAAGAATGGAAAATAATAATGAGGAAGCAGTAGTGGATGATTCTTTCCATGATGAGAAATTATTTTCCATTTCCACCAAGACACCATGGTATGCTAATATAGCCAACTATTTGGTTTCAATTAAAACACATGCACACTATCTATATTATGAAAATAAATATATTGTAGAGAAAAGTGTGAATTTATCTTGGATAGTTGGTTTCCTATTCCACACATGGCAGGATAATGTTATGAGAAGATGTATTGATGATGAGGAAATTTATGATGTCCTCAAATCCTGTCATAGTGAGCCATGTGGAGGACACTTCATTGCAAAAAGAACAACACAAAAGGTATTAAAAACAAGGTATTATTGGCCTACATTACACAAGGATGCAACATTGTATGCAAGAAGATGTGATAAGTGCCAAAGAATGGGAAGGCCTACCAAATCAGATGAAATGCCATTGCAGCCTCAGATAGTATTGCAACCATTTGATAAATGGGGATTGGACTTTATTGGTCCCATTGATCCTAAGTCTTAAAAAAAGTACATCTGGTATGCATAGACTACCTCACCAAATGGACAGAAGTGAAGGCATTACCAAATCAAAAGAGTGAAAGAGTTGCAAAATTCCTATATGACCATATCTTTACAAGATATGGAGTGCCAAGAGAGATTGTCATAGATCAAGGTACCCACTTCACTGCTGAAGTTATTGTTGATTTAGCTATAGAATATGAAATCAGGCATATGAAGTCCACACCTTATCATCCACAATCCAATGGCCAAGCTAAAGTAAAAAACAAAGAAATTGAGGCCATATTGACAAATACTATTGCATTGCATAGAAATGATTGGTCAGAAAGAATTCTAGAGGAAGTTTGGGAATTAAATACCACATGGAAGAAAACAACTAGATTCACACCTTTTGATCTATTGTATGGTAAGATTGTTGTCCTCCTTATTGAATTTGAACATAAGACATAAGAACAATATTGGAATTAGGCATATATTTTTCTAAAGCATAGAGGAAAAGGGTTCTTCAACTCAATGAGTTGGATAAAATGAGGAGGAAACCTATTCATAATACATAGGTGGTATGAAAACAAAGGATCAAGTGGCATGACAAAGTTCATCAAAACAAGAAAATTTGAAGAAGGTGATCGGGAACTTCTCTTTGACTCCAAATACAAGGACAACATGGGAAAAATCAGGACAAGGTGGTCAGGTCCATATGAGATTGAGAAGATATTTTATAATGGAGCTGTGAAACTCACCACCATTGATCCTGTAAGATTTAAACTATTGGTAAATGGTCATAGATTGAGGTTGTACAAAAATCCAACTGATAAGAACACCTTCATCCAACAATTCTAGAGGAGGCCAAGGAAGAATGGAAATGACAACAACATAATTGAGGATAAAAGTTGAACATGTTGGTTCATCTTCTGATATTTTGGAGGAATGAGATCTTCAGTGGCCTTGGTTTATTTAGCTTACTAGATACCCTAGGGAGGGATAAAAATTGATGTGTTCCACCTTTATGGTGATCAACACCACTCACTAACATATTTTATTTTATTAGAATTTATGTTTTCCAGGATTTGGAGTATTTGTAGCAAGGAGTGCATAATCTCTGATGAAAAGAGGTGGTGCAAAGACTAGAACGTCCACTGCAGCAACATATAACCAAATCCCTATTTTTATTTCTTTTTATAGGACCTTATGATATGAAGATTCAAGAATCCAACTGTATAAACACGAAATATATGAATATAATCAACACCGAAATAATTTAAACTTCCCTCTTCAGGAATTAATTGGATTAATTATGGATCTCATTCTATACGACATCACATGCAGCAACACCACCTGCAAAAATACTACTTGCAGCCATGCAATACCTTATCATCTAGCCTCATGCATGCATCCAAAGGTGTGAAATCCAAACACGTCACATGTAACTATCATTTGGCATACATATTGAGTTAATTATACTTGATTTCCTTTAATTGAGTATCGATAGAATAATTATATTTAATTAATATATGTACCGTATTGTAAAATAAAATGTATGGTCCATAATGCCTCACCACCTTTTTATTCATGACCTATCTCCCATGTCATCACATGACCATCACTTCACATGGGTATACTTCACTTCAAATTAATACTTACCCTTTCAAGTTGTGTTTGTACATAGACTCAAATTTCAAAAAGGAAGAGCAATTAGTTCTTTCGTTCATTTGCATTTTGAATTTTTAGTGTAAAAAGAGAAACATCCTGCTTTGTAGAGTTCAAAGAGTTGCACAATTTGCAAAGGGGGAGATTTGATAAGGAATGAGCCAACGGATCATTCACAATTATGGAATCCACCACAAATCCTTTAGTATTTTCACGATAATGGTTGGATGGATTATATCAATAATTTTAAAGGTTTTAATGAGTTAATAGTTACAAAATTTTCCACTACATTTAGGGATTTTCATGAAGTAGTGAAGGGCTTTTGACGTTAATTATGATGACGAAAAATCTTGGATGCAGTCATTGGTCTACCAACAGAAGGTGAAATGTATCCTGTGAAATCCAATCCTGAAGAAGCTCGAGCAGAATTTGCAGACGAAGATGACAACTTCGTGGAAAATAAACAAAGTACACTTCGTACTTCCTTAAAACCTTTCTAGAAATATTTTTCCAACTATATCATAAAATATTTCACCTGTGAGGGTAGATATTCCCGATTGAACATTGTTCATTTTAAACTATTAAACCATTTAAAGAAAGGTATACATGTGAATGTACTAAATTTCTTACATGAGGGGTCATAGAAGATGAGTAGAGAATCACAAAGGGGATGATTTTCCTTGTCTTACCACTGTCTTGTAACTCTAGTTGTAAATCATGCATTGGAAATTGATAATCTTTCATTGAATTGGGGAGATTTCAAAAGAGAAAAACATATTGATGACCTATTAGGGAAGGGTAAAAATAAGATAAATATTTTGCTAGTTCTTCTATGCCTCCACTTGAAAACTTATATGTAGAAAACCCTACTCCTTCAGAAACCCCAGTTCCTACTAAAGCTTCCATACCTTCTGTAACACCAGCTAATGAAGAACCTTCACTTCCAGAACAAGGTCCCAGGCCCATATCTCTTGACAGAGTTCTAGTTCCAGAGACATTGTTAAATATCTCAACCCCAGAATCTTCCTCCTCCAAGGGAAAAAGGAAATCATCCTCCCAAGGCTCTAAACCACAAAGAAGATCCCATAGACTCAAAACTAAAAATCCAAAAACTTCAAAGTCTAAGAAAAATATTCAAATATCCCTAGACAATGACAAGGAGAGGATAGATATGAATGATGAAGCCATTCCAATGGAAGTTGAACAGGAAGTTCATATAGTAACAGATGCAAACATAACTATGGAGGAACAATATAGTGAATTTGAAAAGAAAACAGAGGAGGAATTGGGTGAACAACCTAATAATGAGTTCCCTACTAAACCAATTGAGGTTCAAACAAATTTTTTTCATGTTGGGGAAACCCATATATAGCATGAAGAGGATGTGACAATTGATGAAATTGAATTTTTAACCAATGATCATAAAAGCTGTGAGGAAACAGAAAATGTTCATGCACTGTATGAAAAGGATTTAGTAATTAAGGAGAGTAAGGAAGCAACAAATGTAGCTACAGATGATGAAGAGAATTCTAAGGAAGTGCCATCAGAAATAGTAACTACAAGTCAACCCATTTTCATGGATACTGAAGCCAGTTTACCACTTGATGTAGAGGATACAATTGACAACATTTTCCAGAACCTTGAGCTAGAAATTTCTCAAGAAACTTGTGCACCAATGCACATAGATAGCCCCCCAATTGCTCCTATATCCTCAGAACCTATGTCTCAAATCTCTAACCTACAGCCACAGGTTATCATACAAGAAGTCTTCAAAGATCCTCCTAGGTCAGCCTGTAATAATATGGCAACAAAAACCAGATTAAAAATATTAATAAACTATAGAGAATATAAAAGGATAGGCAACTAAGGGGAAAATATAATGATATTGCACAGTTGAAAAAGAAACAAGAAAATACAATACAAGTAACCAATGAAAATTTAAAATGTAGGCCAACATCAAGCATTTATTTTGTATTTCTAAAAGAACAAATGTTGATATTAAAATACACTTGTATCAACAATGATATACCCTTTGATATCGGTGGAGCTAGTTCATTTTTCAGAATATATCTAAAAATGCCCCATGAAATACAATTACTTATTTATGAATTGTATATGTTTAATTATGCTTTGGAATATAACAGATAGTTGATCACTATTTTTTACATCGGTGATGTGTGATTTCGGGCACTATGTTCTTATTTCAATAATGAGCTCTACATAGAAAAATAGATGGTTGAATACAGACAATTGTGAAAAGAGCAGCCATTAATGATTAGGGAAGATGAAAACAACACAAAGGCTATGATTGAAGAGTATGCTAAATTCATGAAATAACATAAAATCAAGAAGAGGGTATATAGGATGCGAGAAGAAGTCCATAATGAGGCCAGAGATCACATTAAGTACAATGGTGCAGAAATAGTACAGGAATGCAGAAGGAGATGGGAATAAATACCACCAGAGTTGAAGAGAAAAGAAATGCATTCATATCCAAATATTATCCCAACTCTCCAATGAATCAATCCATATATTCAGGTAGTAAAGGGATGTGGAAAAACTTGGTTCCCGATTGGATATTATCCACCTATTTTCCACTATCCAATACCTCATTGGTCTGGGGATAGAGAACTCAATGAGGAAGTGAAAGAAAGGATAATGGAATGTTATAGGAGGAATGCAAGTTACTTCTTTACTAAACTTGAGGTAACATCCATGCCAACTAACTTCAAGCAACTAGGCAACATCATCCAAGCGGACCCCAAGAAAGAAAAGGATAAACAAGAAAAAGATGAAAAGGATAAATAAAAAAGCTTGAATGAGGTCATTCAAGAAATTAAGTCTGGGGGTGTGATGAGACCCTATAATTACCATTATAATTATCTCATCCATTATATATCTTGTATATCCCATACTTGTTATCATTGTGATCCTGTCAGACATTCCCACCTAAACTTAAGTTTATGGTACTCATATATTAATTAGTATAACTATTATTAAGTTAGTCTATTTCATGTATTTTGAATGTGCATTTTAATCTCTTTGATGCAATGAATAATTATTAGTGCTTTATCTAAATGTTGTACTTGTTTGAAAGAAGTTGTTATATGTTATCTATAACACTCAATACCTTCATTCACTGCTAAACCAATCCCTAAACTCATCTAATTGCATGTTATTCTTATTGAACTTACCTTTATCCTTTCAACCAGCTTCTTGTCTTTAATATCTTAGCCCAAATCAAGGAAAAATTATTTTCAAGCTTCTTTGAAACTCTCCTACTTATAAATACTTCTTATTCACCTCAGAGCACAATTAGTATGCTCACAAAATGGATTCAAAGTTCCAAAACACAACCTTATATCCTTCTTTTCAAAACTTCTCTTAAGATAATGAAATGGCTATATTCATGGTTAGGAGAAATCACATGAATCCAGAAGACCCTACCAATTCCATTAGTACTCATCTTCCATCCTCAAGGTGTTCCTCATAGTTTTAAGTTCCAACTCCTCTCTTATCTCCCTATAATTCAACTTTTGCAATTTCACCTCTAAACCCTTAACTAGGTTTAGTACAGTCTTTTGCTAGTTACAAATTAGTATGAAGGAAGTTCCATGACAAAATGAAAGCTATTATTGACACCTGTTACCAATTTCTCGATTTCAGTAAATATTCAAGTTTGAATTCAAAACCTATAACTTACTTCCTTTATTAACTTGCCTCCTCAATTAGCTCTACATATTGTGTGTACTGTCAAAATTATTTCCACTTTTAGCCATTGTTTCTCCAATTCTACTTTAAAATCATTTAATACAACCTCTTACAGTAATATCTATCAAAATTTGAGTTAAATTTCAAATTTCATGGGGTTTTATCATGAAACCCTACCTGGGAGTCAATGTTCACACCTGAGAAGCCTAAAAGCTTATAAATGTTTTTGTTATTGGATTTAAGGTCTCATATTTCATGTCTAGGTTAGCATTAAATTCCTTCAAGGTTCTGAGCTAATAACTATATGTTAAGAAGATCAAAAATACACTTTTCAAATTTGAAGATCTTTGCACACTTACAAAAAGGTAGGATATACAAATCACACTCAAAGTATTTTTACTCACCAACTTAAAACCACTTCTTCTCATAGCATGAAACTTCTTACAATGATATATCTCTACCTTTATCACATTCATAACTTACCATTCACTCTTCTTATGCATTCTTACTCCAAAATATCTCTAAATTACCTTTCTGTCTCTCGATAGCAGTAAATACTCAACACTCGAGGTTTTTAAGGAAATAAATTTACAAAATCACTTCTTTTTGGGTCTTCTAAGATTCTTTATGGTTTAGAAACCCTTCTTAAAATATCACTCTTTCTTCAAAGTTAAAATTCCCTATTCAAAGTGTCAATAATGTATGTATATAATTGTAGCACAGTCTTATTACCAAATTCATCACTATCAAGCACTCACAAGATTAAAGATAACCATGCCACTTAGTAAGCAATGCGAGATGAGCACTAACAGAACACACAAAATCCTTTTACATGGATTCCTATGTTTTGAATGCCTAACAATGAACTTGCAAAAGTTTTAGAATATTATCTCAGGATCTAAGACTGATCAAACTCTCACAACAATGCCTTTCTTCAAAATCTTGGAGCTCCAATTTTTTTCCTTCCTTCAATGGACCATTCGAATGGTAAGAGTAATTCAGTTACATTTAGGCATATATAAATTTTCTAAGTCCTGTCTAACCACTTTTTGGGTTGTAGAGCCTTTAATTAGTACATTTTTAGCATTAATTAACACCTCCAAGACCTAACTTGGAGTGAGAACTCAATACCATATGCCTAGTTCAACCTAGGAGTGAACTTAACCTAAATAGGACTTGTCACATACTTTAATGCTCTAAAAAATACATTATAACACAATCTACAAACCAAAAGTTTCCTTCAATAGTTCAAATTGGAATTTGGAGGGAAATGGCCTAATTTGAAATTATGAAAGGATTACACTAAACTAGCATACCCTATGGTCCCTAGATAACTTATAGCATCTACCAACCTAATAAGACAACTAAATATTTAATGACACCATCTTATATAAAAATTGATAGTTGATGCTCTGCATCACTTACTCAGTTCATTGATTTGCAGTTCCAATTTGGCATATATGCTTCATAGTCTTCTGTGAATAGATATTGTCAAATAGATATTGCATGTATAAAATTCATACTCCCTAAAACTTCATCCATTCTTTAACAATCCCTCTAGATAGATGTTTTATTCCTAGTTTGAGCTTTGAATGTGATTAGACAACGAAGATATGAGGGTTCTAGAGTTACAACCCCAAAACAGGGTTTCAAGAAGCATGATAGAGAAAATTTGACTTATCTTGCACTATAGACCTCTTTATGACTAGAACTATATTGATTAAGATATGTACATACATGGTGCAGGTTTCCTCTTTAGTAAACTAAGTCTGTAAATGCTCTCACAACTCAGAATAATAAGATTTTTGTTGAAAATGCAAGGAAATCACTAAGAAAAAGCATATTTCAATTGGGATACACAATGACATCAAAAATCACCAAAAATACATTCCTTCATGTCTTAATATATCTCAAACCATGCAATTAAAATAGAGGATAGTATATAATTTCGAACAATTCATAAGTTTTTCACCAAATTGTGTAGTGTTACCTAGAAAAATAATGTGCAACAATGAAAAACATCCCCCCTTCTAGATTGTTGTCTCTTTTCATGCTATATATCACCTATTCCATAGTTATGAAGATAATAAAAACTTCCTAGAGTCTCCTTCATGTTTTCTATTTGAGGTAGATTACCGAGATTTTCTTTTTACATACTAGATAGTGGGAACAGATTTTCCAATCTTAGACATTTGTTACAATTTGATGGATTTTGACTTGTGCAATATTTTTTGACTGTATAAACCTCCTAGTGTATGTTTCATATTATTAAAGAACTTTTAACAACACAAAAATGACTAATAATAAAATATGACCTTCCTTCATGGAGTTACATAGTAAGCATTCAAATTTTCAAACAAAGTGGTTTGGAGGGAAGGCCTCCCAATGCCTACAACATATTAAGAGCACACTTCTAATGCCTTACTAGGATTATTGCTTGGCTTATTGAACCTTCTAAATTCTACAAGGTAAAAAATAAAACTTTATTGCCATAACATAAGTGATGCACTTGCATAAAAAATGCATCAACAATCCCTACTCAAGAGATATAGTTAACAAGCATAAAATGAGGTGTATTCAATGGTTGGCATGGCCAATAATAATAAACTCATATCATCTTTTTGATAATTATGGAAAACCCATCATTAATCACATCATTTAGCTTGTTAGTGATGACATACAAGTTAATATATCAACCGGGACACCTTGTAACTTTATTGATGATTGGAAATAGACTAATGGATCTAGGTTTGATTAGTTTCCTATCAAATTATTAATATTCACACTTTCCGTAATACTAATATGTAAGTGAGACTTGATTAAAAATGGAGCTGTAATTTAGCTGAAAATAGGTGGATCAAGATTTGCAACAATATTTGGAATTTGAAAGATGAGGACAACTTTAATCTTCTAACTTATGTGTTACTTCATTACAAATCCCCTTGTCATTGATCATCTTTAATTCATCAATAATTTTAAGCCCTTTTGTCCTTTTTGTAAGAGAAAGGAAACGGTTTTGCACCCATTATGAAACTACAAAATTATCAAATCCATTTGGGGAAATGTTTAACATGATTTTCCTTCTCTCTTCTATTTCTATATTTCATGGAAACAAGATCTTCTTGGACCAGGAATTTTCATTAGTGACATTTCAAATACTTTTAGATAAATCATCAATATACATATTATGATAAATAGATGCTACTCATGTTTCTTTACTAGTATTTTTTCTTAGTTTGTTGTCATGCATTGGTTGTAATTTGACATTTTTTTGTAGATGGAAGACCTATCTTATATTATTCAAGATAATGTCAGGGATAACACAATCTTTCTTAAACAAGTTAAATATATTATTTAGGAAGTCACCCAACTTGCCACGAAACAAAAGGAGTTAGCTAAGAAAATTCGGAGCTCAAACATTTATTTAGCTATGAATTGGAAAAAGAGAGAATTCAATAATATATTTTTGTGGAAATATTACTTGTATGATGTTTAGTCATCAACCAAATTCCTTGAGTCGTAACTAGTCATTAATCTCTAATGAAAATTTTCGTCATGTATTTTTGGTAATAATAGCAAGGTAAGAGGACCTACTTAAAAATACAAACACCATAAACATTTGGTTGAAATAAAGAAATGGTGAATATAATTAACCTATTTGGACTCATCCTCTAATATCTTTCCCATAAAAATATGTTATCTAATTAAATTTCTCATAAAAACCACCAACTTACATATAAAAAGAAAACATTCACAATGATTTTGCCTTTGTTTATCTAGTTCATCTTGATTAATTGCGTATTGGTAGGTTTTCCTTTTGAATCCTATTATTATATTTTATCTTGATTATATTTTTTACTATTTAATATTCACCATTACATGTGATCTTGATACACATTCTTGGCCCGCCATACCTTGTAGTAATTACCTTTGGATTTTCAAGTTGTTATAACCAAATTTTTTCTTTTTGTAGGTTCTTGGGTCTCCTTGAGGAGCTTAAGAAATATCCTCTTCATGAGTAATGATTCACTAGTTTCAGGATAATCTTCATAAATGGTTCAACTCTCACTTTCTTCCCCATCTACTCGAGCTATATGAGCACTTCCTTATCTCAAAGATGGATTCTCATGGCAATCATAAGATCTATGACCAAAATTACCACATTTGAAACATATACCAATGAATTCATTATTTCTACCTCTAACAAATGATCTCATACATCGAATGACTAGCTTCCTCTTGAAGATTGTTCTATCCTTTGTGAGTTCTTTATTTCTTCTATTTGTGTCTGCATTTTACCTCTACCTGCATGTTATCATCAACCTTTGAATGTTCTAACTCTACCCCTTGATATCTGATTGTATCTTCTTGAAAACGTTTCTTCTTCTCTTAAGGCATACTGGTATGCCTCTTCGAATAATTTTGGCATCAAAATATCAATCTCATCTTGGATAGTAATTCTTAATCCATTAAGATATCTGGAAACTTTCTCACTGTCATCCTTAATATGACCAGCTCTAATGGTAAATTTATAGAACTTATGTATATTCCTTTATTGACGTCTCCTTTTTCATGAGATTATGTAATCTTTTGAAAATATTTATTTTTATATTCCTTAGGAATTAATATTCCTTTCAATTTGACCACCATCCTATTCCATTTCATGATATTGGTCTTTCCTTTATTCATTATTTCTTCCTACAATCCATCCCACCAAAGAGATACATGACCTTTCATCATGGTAACAATAACTCTTACCTTCTTATCATCATCCGAATTCTCATACTCAAAATATTTGTCCATGGAATTAATAATATAGTCTACCATCTATTCAACATTTAAGCTCCTTTCATACATAGGAATTTCCAATTTTGGTTTAGAAGTGGATTTCACAATGTCTTGAGAAAATATATATTCTATAATGTCTTCCTCTACTACCAATTCTTCAATTTCATCTTTAGGTTTTTCTTCTCTGTCACTAATATATCCAATTTCAGCTCCTCTCTTTTGAGTTAATTCAACCTCTTATAGTCTTACCCTAAGTTCTATTGTTTCCTCCATTATTATATCATGAGTAGGTTGTCTTCTTCCTCCTCCTCTTACTATTATTCCCATTTTAACTCTCTTGATGACTCTATTGTCTCTCTTAACTTAATTTTTATACGAACTCGCACTTACACAAGATTATTTTTTTTCAAGAGCTAACCAAGATCAGATACAAAATTTTATACCTATACTTAGTTTCAAACATATTCAATTTGAGAGAAAATGTAATATTCCTTTCTTGCAACAAGATTCTTAGTTTTATGAGATGGTTTCTAGTTGGGATGAAGCTTTAATTTCCAATTTCTAATGATTACAAGTAAGATAATATTTTTTGAGTCTTTTAGTAGTCCATAATTCTTTAAGTTAGAATAATCTATTGATAATTTTATTAATTATATGTATATGCATTTGAAACTGATTTAGTTGTTCTTTACCGCTTATATCCCTATTTGGGGTTGATCCTTTGCTAATTTCTCTTCTAGAAGATATCATTAGAAATTAAGAGATGCTTAAGATACCAATTTAGGATTTATTTCAATATATATAAACTTAAAGGGGGTTTATTTGGGGAAATCTTACCCATTTCACTGATTTACAGTTCCAATTAGGCCTATACGCTTCACAATCCTCTCTGAAAATATATTGTCAAATAGATCTAGAGTTACAACCCCAAAGTAGGGTTTCAAGAAGCATGATAGAGAAATTTTGACTTATCTTGCACTATAGACCTATTCACGACTGAAAATATATTGATTAATATTTGTACATACATGGTGAAAGTTTCCACTTTAGTAAACTAAGTCCGTAAATGCTCTCACAACTCAGAATAAAAATATTTTGTTGAAGATGCAATGAAATCACTAAGAACAAAGCAGATTTCAATTGGAATACATAATGACATCAAAAATCATCAAACATACATTCCTTCATGTCTTAAAAAATATCAAACCATATAATTACAATATAGGATAGTATATCATTTCTAACAATTCATACTTATTTTACAAAAGCGTGGAGTGTTACCTAGAAAAAATCTATAACAACAACAAATATCTCCCCTTCTTGATTTTTATGTCTCTTTCATGTTATATCTCACTTATTCCATAGATATAACTTTCTAGAGTCTCCTTCATGTTATCTATTCGAATTATATTACTAATATTTTCTTTTTACATACTAGATAGTAGGAATTAATTTTCCAATCTTAGACATTTGTTACAATTTGATGGATTTTGACTTGCACACTATTTTGCGATAGTATAAACCTCCTATTCTATGTTTCATGTTATCAAAGAACCTATAAAAACTCTAAAGTGACTCAATCAAATACAACCTTCGTTCATGGAGTTACATAGCAAGTATTCAAATTTTCAAACAAAGTGGTTTGGAGGGAAGGCCTCCTAATGCCTAAAACTTACTAAGAACACACTTCTAATTCCTTTTTATTGGCTTATTAAACCTTCTAAATTTTACAAGGTACAAAACAAAACTTTATTTCCATGGCATAATTGATGTATGTTTGCATAATAAATGCTTCAACAACCCCTGCACAAGAGAAATATTTAGAAAGCATAAAAAATGAGGTGTGTTCAATGGCTATCATGGCCAATAATAAGAAACTCATAGCATATTTTTGATAATTATTAAAAACCATTATTAATCAAATCATTTATCTTGTTAGTAATGACATACAAGTTAATATATCAACGGAACAACTTATAACTTCATTGATGAATGGAAATAGCCTAATAGATCTAGGTTTGATTAGTTTCCTATAAAATTATTAATATTCACCTTTTCCATAATAATAACATGTAAGTGAGACTTGACCAAAAATGGAGTTGTAACTTAGCTTAAAATAGGTGGATCAAGATTTGTAACAAGATTTGGAATTTGAAAGTTGAGTTCAACTATAAACTTCTTACTTGGAGGTAACCTCATTACAACCCCCTATCATTGATCATCTTAAATTCATCAATAATTTTAAGCCCTATTGTCCTTTTTAAAAGAGAAAGGAAATAGTTTTGCACGCATTATGAAACTACATAATTATGAAATCCATTTGGAGCAACGTTTAACATGATTTTCCTTCTCTCTTATATTACTAACTTTTGTGGAAACAAGCTCTTCTTGGACTAGGAATTTTCATTAGTGACATATCAAATACGTGTAGACAAATCATTATTATATATTTTATGAGAAATACATGTTACTTGTGTTTCTTTACCAATAATTTTTATTAGTTTGTTGGCATACCTTGGTTGTAATCTGACATTGTTTTCTAGATGGAAGCCCTATCTTAGATTATTCAAGCTACTCTCATGGATAACAAAGTCTTGGTTAAACAAGTTGAAGATATTATTTGGGAATTCACCCAACTTGCCATGAAACAAAAGTAGTTATCTAATAAAATTAAGGAGCTCAAACATTTCTTTAGCTCTTTATATGAATTGGAAAAAGAGAACTGATGCAGGAGCATATTCAAGAGCATAAAAGATAATCAATCTCCTTATGGCATAAAAATTCATACTAGTTTTTTAGTTTATCGTTCCATCCAAATTCAAGTATTTGAGTAATTATAATGGTTTCCACCATAATTTAAAATTGTAAGAGTGAAAAGTGAATGTGTAAGTGAGTTGGTTAAGTCCTATGTAAGTGTGAGCTAATATAGCTACGTAGGTGGAGGTTGAAATATCCTAGGATCAAGTTGTTATTGTTGTAAGAGGTCAAATATGGAGTAATGGTTCCTATTTTCTAGCATGGGTGAGAGAATATCTCTCAAAACTAGGAGGATTCTACATGTAGCAAACGTTGAAAAAAATATTAACTGTTAAACTAGGAGGATTCTAGAGGTGGTAAGGAGCATGAGAATATTTTTTGTAATTTTTGATGATACATATTTTGAATTTTGTGGCTAAAAGCATTCTCTCGGCCTCAATGTAGGGCTTCTCATAACTATTAATTCCACTAATAAAAAAACTTGAACTTTTGTGAAAATTTATGTCCTACATTAAGGAAGAAGACCCCCAAATTTTAGAGTGAATT
This sequence comes from Taxus wallichiana var. yunnanensis, assembly GCA_018340775.1. Taxonomy (NCBI): domain Eukaryota; kingdom Viridiplantae; phylum Streptophyta; class Pinopsida; order Cupressales; family Taxaceae; genus Taxus; species Taxus wallichiana. The sequence continues at coordinate 6,278,063 of CM031236.1, forward strand.
TAATTTTCCAACAAAATTTATGCATGTCTGTGTTTTGGCCGAACAAGAAAATGTAACAGTGTATAGGATAGTGGGTATAAATGGTAGAATTTTCACAAATCCTTCTTGGTAATGTCAATATACTTGTCATGAATGTGACATGAGGCATAATTAAGGTATTGGAATGAGTTTGAGGAGGAATGCATGAATAAATTTCCATTATCCTAGACAAAAGACTAACTATGCATGAAATGGGATGCAATTAGATCACTAAGAAAATTATAAAGGGAGAACTGTGCAAAACATACATAGATCAAGGTCATAAGATTTTGGGAACATCTAATCCTTGTCTAAGGGTATCTGTAAACCATGATCAAAAGCCTTGATAAATCTTTGTTTGCACACTAGTAATTGGTTTGGGTTAGAAGGAGCTAGAACAAGGTGATAAAGAACTAGAAGAAAATCTAGTGCATGATGAACTAATGTTGGATCTAAACCTCTGTTCCATTACCATGATAAAATAGGTATGAATGATCTTATAACCCTTATGCTTAATATGCCTTCAGTTGTGGTCAAATGCATGGAACAAAGGACTAGAATGGGCATGAATGGGTCTTGGTGTAAGGAATCATCTGTCAATGTGTAGCTAAAAGCGTTAGATATTTATAGGGTAGTGAATCAAGTGATTCAAAGGTGTTAGAATTAATTCTAAGTGTTGTTACAAAAATTCCCATTATCCTTCCCACACCAAGTGAAAAATATGGTATGTTCTTAAAAAGAAAACTTCAAGTGCATGTTCTAGAATAGGGAGTGAAGGTATGGTTCCAAATATTGATCCTTGTTAGTATGCATATGAAGTAGGTGTGCCAGGATGTATTGAATATAATTTCTCATTGACTAGTTGATATCAATTTGGAATCCCTTTTTTTCCTTTAAGGTATGACTTCTACAAAGCCTAGACAAGTTCTATATTTTTATGAGATCATGAAAGAGTGTTGAGATGAAGATCTTACTATATATATTGAATGGATCATTTGCAAGCTCAGTGGACTTTCAAGACCCCTATCTCAGGTAATGAAACTATTGGTTTGGTGATCATGAGAATAAGAATATTGATTACTTAAAAAATTGAGCATCTAAACACCTTGGTAGTGCATGTAAACTCCATGAAAGGGTGTAAGACAAAGAACCAATACTTTCATACATGGTTAAGTTTCTTAGAAGATGTCAAGCATGAAGAAACTCAACAATCCTACTCTTAATAGGCCTATATTTTTCTAGAAAACAATATTCTTGAATGCACATAAAGAAGTATAGGACAAAACAAAGATCAATAAAATAAATGAATCTTATAGAGATTAAGGAGATCAAGATAGATAAGATCTATGATTATATGGTGTTGATTTCCTCTCTTAACACCAAAAACCTATTGTCATGCAAAATAATGTAAGGCAAGATATTGATACATCTCAACAAGATAGGTTTGAGATAAGAGGGTACACCATTGTGGTATCGAGAGAAGCTGATACAATTGTATTTCCTTATTATTTTGTTAATAAGTATATGAGATTCATGACTAAGAAGAATTTTTGTGCATGTTGTTGCAAAGAAAGGGTTGATGACTACTGCTATACAAAAATTGTAGGTTTGTGAAGAAAGAAGAGAAGCTAAGAGAGGCTTAGACAAGAGCTAGTGAAGATCAAGAAGTGAAAGGATATCTTCATAGTCATAGAAAATCCAAGAAGTTATGATCTAGTATCTTGAGGTGAAAAAGACTCAAGAAAGAGAAAAAATGGAGGTAGAAACAATATGGAGAGTGATGAAATAACTCTCTAGAGAGAAAGAGATAGTAGAGAGAGAGAGAAACACCAAAGAGAGGTGGAAGAAATCAAGAATATGGGAGAGAGAATTGAAGAATTAGAGATGATGATGGACACCATGATGAAGATACCAATCCAAGGAGTTGGATGGATGATGAAGAAAAGAATAAAGTGGCCAGTGAAGCTACTTTTGAAGAAAATAAGGAAAAATATTGTTGTCATGAAGAGATAGAGTGAATCACCATGTGAAGATGAAGAGGTGATAAATAAAGTTCTCATTGTGGAGAACAAGGAAAAGAAAGAAGTGAAAAGAGAAGGTGAAATTCCAAGAGGATCACTTGAACATATGATAATTTCCATGAAAGAGGCATTCATGGGGATCTTATGGTCTCTTGTTTTTATATTTAATGTTGTCTTTGAAAGGGTACATGCAGGTATAAGAAGCCTCTTGGATAAGGTCAAGAGAAAGACCTTGAAAATTGAGAATATTCATGCAGGAGAAGCCACCAAGTGAGCAAGAGAATGTGTAAGAAAAAAAAGAGGATCTTTCTGCTATCTACCTAAAAGAAGAGATGCATTGCCTAATGCATGAGAAGTCTTGAAGACCTTGAACCAATAAATGATGAAGATGAGTTCTATGAAGCCATGGAACATTCAGAGGAAGCAAATGAACAGCCAAACATGTAATAAAAATATGGTGTAAACAAGAAATAAGCAAAGCAAACCAATGAATCCATGGAGCATCCTATCAAGAAGGTACAAGTGAATGCAAATGTGAATCTTTCTCATAAACATGTAGTTGTTGATGTATAGGCTAGAGAAGAAATGAGTATGATGAAAAAATCAAATAGACCAATTGATCATGGATACATAGTGCCAAAGTGGATAGTAGAGCACACACTTAAGCAACATGTGATTGAGAGGGCATGTTTGAATGCTAATTCTATTTTTTCTCACAAGCATGCAAATGGACAAGATAATAAAAAGACAAATAAAGTTGATCTCTCGTTGTTGGCACGAGAGGATGGTTATATAGTACCTAAATGGCTCAAGAAGTTAGATGATAAGACAAATACACATGTGTGGATGCCTAAGAGCATCAGGAATGGTGGAGAAACATATCAAGAAGATGCAGATGGTGAAAGGATGATTATTGCACCTAGAAGCTTGTGGAGACAAATTGAAGTAGGTTCAAGCAAATAAGAGCATGAGGCTTAAATGAAGAACATAGGAGAGGTATTCCACGAAGACGAAGAGAAGAAGAGGTATACTAGGGAGGTGAAAGGTAAACTAATTGTTTTTTATTATTTGTATGATAATGATCATGAGTGTAATTCTAATTTATCTTCTCAAATCAATTTGAAGGATGAAATGTGGAATGATTTGTCTATGAAGACTAATATGTAATAGGGTGAAAGTTCTAGATTGACTACTGAAGGTTATAGTTATGATCAAAGAATGATGCAAAGAGAAAATAGGTTGAATGAAGGTGATGATAGCTTCATGAAACATGAAGTAATGAGAGGGTATGCTGTTATAAACCAGAGATTGGAGGATGAAAACAATGGTTGAAGAGTTGAGAAGGATAGAAGAGTTGTTGAATCCTTCTAAGGGGTTGTTTTTTTATCTCATATCAGACTGAGATTCTCAATTGTAACCACGAGGAAGAGACAAATAAAGGGAGAGAAAGAATGAAAAATACCAATTTGAACATGGTCAATGAAAAAAAAAAAAAAAAAAAATAAGAACACCCTAAAATCACTCAGAAGGATGAATGGCCTCACATTTTTGCATCTGCAATTTTCTTGTTGTTGTGAATATAGGTTTGGAAAGTGTTAAGATAATTCAAGCACCTAAATCACTAAGCGAGTTCATGAATGAGGAAGAACTAGAATACATGGAAGATATACATGAAGTTGAAGCATGGACTTATGAAGATAAAAATAATGAGGATAAGAGCATACCAAAAAAGAGAGAAGAGAAAGAAAATGAGAGTGAAAAACAATTTTAAGAAAATAAAAACACTGGCATTGGAAACAAAGACTTGGGATCCAGGTATATAGTGAAGAATAAAGGATGGAGAAGACATTTCATTTGAATGAATTTCAAATCCTTTATAGTGGGGAAGTATGATGCGTAAGAAACTTCAAGATCATGAAAGACAACCAATCTCCTTATGGCATACAAATTCATATTAGTTATCTAGTTTAGCTTTCCCTCCAAATTCAATTATTTGTATAATTGTAATGGTTTCCACCATAATATAAAATTGTAAGAGTGAAAATGGAATGTGTTAGTGAGTTAGTTAAGTCCTATGTAAGTGTGATCTATTATGGCTACATAGGTGGAGGTTGAAATATCCTAGGATCAAGTTGTTATTGTTGTAAGAGGTCAAATATGGAGTAATTGTTCTAATTTTATAGCATGGGTGATGTTCTCCTTAGCTCAACATAGTCCTTCCTATCATATTCAGGTAGTTCTTGAACCTAGGAACATTCAAACATATAGCCCATAGTCCTATTTGATGCATGGATATTATACTCTTGGTTTTCTCAACCCATAAACCTTCTTCTATCTATCATAGTCCAACTCATGCATATTCAAAACTTCACTATCATTCTTGAACCTCCAAGCATACTCAATGCTCCACATGACATCATCATTTTCCCTGTTTAGACCTCTAATTCATGTTTAAGCTCTCTTTCTCCTATGTCATACTTAACACCACCTAATGAATTCAATTGGGGCATCCACCTATCTATGATCAATTAAACCTCAACTACCTGAGAGAGTTTAGTTCAAATACCTTCTAAGTACTCCAAACATTCATATGATGTCATACATGTAGTTTAGCTCTCCATTCACATGTTTGCAATATTAAGAAATTGCCTACACTGGCATGATTAGTATTTTGAAGGAAACAAGAGGGACCTTACCTGATAACAACCAAGTATATGTCAAGTGACCTGCAGTTCACCTTGTTATCTTTGATCACATGCATGAAATATAAAATCATCAACCAATCATAGCAATACTACCTTGTACTATGTTAGGTCCATAATTGACTCCTCCTTGCTCATATCATGTTTTTCATTGGATATAAATAGTACTAGTTATCATATTGGCAAGTTACAATCATGAATGAATTCTTATATGAATGTTCAAGCCTCCTATCTTCACACGCAATACTATTTTATACTACAAAACCCATTCATGAGGTTACTAGCACATATACCTTTTAAGCTCTCTTAGCCATACTTTACCTTACAATGGATTCATTCTTCAATTAGAGTCACAAGACCATTCATACCTAGTAATACATGTTAAAGGTGTCAAATCCAAAGGTTTAGGCTCCTCTATGATTGTTCTTGCAATGGTCTTCAAATTGAATTCTCAATACTATGGACCAAGCTTCTTATGGCCCTTGTTGCCCAACTCAAGCCCTAAAATACAAATGGAAGGATTTTATACCTTGGATCCTTGTTCTATTGACATATTTCATCATGTTTGGAGTGATATAGACCTTTCATACACTGATTCTATGGCATTTTTTTCCATCTTCCTCTGATCTGTAAACTCTTCAACTTTGGAATTATCCACAGTATCACAAATTAAACATTGTTATTCTACTTTCTATTAGAAAATGACAGAAATAGCTAGTTAATGAATTTTACTTGTACTTAAAGTCAACAATTGCAGGAAAGGAAAGAATATAAGCTCAAAAACACCAATAAATTTTTATCCTAGAAACCTCCACAGGAGGAAAACCAGTCGGGAAGGGCAATTTCTCTTTCTTCCCACTTTTATTGGCCAATTCAAACAATAAGTATAGAAATTATAATAAGTATGAAAGAGAAGTAAATAATATCTCACACTTCCTCCCAATTACTTGCTTGCTCTATCTCAACACTCCTTTCTTCTACAAAAACACAATTCTAGCACTAAGAACTTCTTGCTCACTTTCTTTCATGCTTCGATGATCTTATTCTCTTCTAAAAACACATATTTATAGCCTTTCTCATGTCCTCCCGTGCACTAGAGAATGGGTAAGGTCATGGAGGAGAAGATACATGAACAACATTTCAAATTCTAAGGCTATTTTTTTCATATTTTATTTGTATGTCTGAAAGAGCCATGACCGCCGCCAAATGCAGACCGGTGGTTCCAGGACCGCCACCTTGGTTGGCGGCAGTTTTGTAACCATTGCTTCGCACACAGTGGAGGTATTGTTACTATAAAGAAAAAAACCTCTATGTACTTATTTTCCTTCTTCATGCTGACTAATCTAATGAAGTAGAGTCCTTTTGGATCCCTATGGATCACACTTCCCCTACTTAGGAGGCTTTTGGTTCCACAAAAGATTACTGGGGGAGTAGATGAGGAAATAATTCCCTCACTTGATCCTTCGAGTACCACCGGGCCTGCCTTGGTGTCTTTCCTTTCAATCCAATCTACCAAGACTCCTGCGGACCTCTCCTAGTCTCTCTGACCTTCTACTACAACACTACATCCTCCTCCAATTCGCCTCGTGAGTCCAAGACACAATCCTCAATGGAGGGTAGAATCGTAGTTCTTCATATTCATCTAGCATGGATGGCTCATATAGGTGCAAGTTCTTGTAATTTACTATAGATTACATCCTCATAAATGATTGTAAATTAAGTCAAAAGCATTTTCTCCAACCTGCTCCAATATGGTGAAGGGCCCATATCGTAGTGGCTTAAGCTTCCGTGCTTGACCTTGTAGTCTCTATTTTCTCAAGTAAAGCCAAAATCTATCTCCAACATGAAGCTTATGTTCCCTCCTATGTTGATCATGCCTAGCTTTGTACTTGGCTTGAGATTTATCCAGCGAGTTCTTTGACTTTGAGATGGATTTTCGGATCCTCTCAATGAATTTTTTCTCTAGTCACGTATGTTTCTCTCTCTCTCCTTCTCATACTGCTGCCCAAAACTACTATGTCCAGTGGATTTATAGGTAGATATCCCAAGCATTCTTCAAATGGTGACTTCATATTGGATGTGAGTACTTCTCGGTTATAGGAATGTTGAATGTAGGCTAAGGACTCATCCCAAGTCCTTGGTTATTTGTTGTTATACCCTCTAATCAACTGTACCAAATTCATGTTCACCACCTCTATTTTTCCATCTATCTGTGGATGAAAATTTGTACTCCTTTGTAGCTTGGTATCCATATTGTCCCACAATGTAGTCCAAAAATTCCCCAAGAACATAGAATTCCTATTAGAGACAATAGACTTTGGCAAACCAAAATGCACCCATACATTAGCAAAGAAAAGATCTACTACCTCGTGTACTTTTACTGTCTTTTTACATTCCATAAGAATATACATCTTACTAAATCTATACACAACAACATAGAGATAATCATGGCCATGTTTAGACATAGGTAATCCTCCTACAAAATCCATAGAAATTTCCTCCCACTTATGAGGATGTACTGGTAAAGGCATATACAAACCCTCCTTCCTAGTCTTAGGCTTGCTAGTACAACAAAGTTTACATCCACGTATAAATTTTGATACTTCTTCTTGCATATTGGGCCAATACACATACCTTTTCAAGTGGGATAGGATTTTACCAACACCGAAATGTCCTGTTGATTTCAAGGTATGTGATTCCCTCATCAATATAAGTTTTTCTTCTTTAGGCACACAAAGCTTCCCCCATCGGTAGAGCATCCCGTCCTTGAGATAAAAATATTTAATCCCTATCCTTTCAGTCCCTTGGGACTATAACTTCTGAAATGTCACCCCAAAGTCTCTATCTTGGGCATATGCCTCTCTATAAGCTTCCTTCTGAAGGGATCGATCTGATAGATAGTGGCCAAACATGAGAAATTCTCCTATGTGGGTGGCCTAGACAATGGGTCTTCCACCAAGTTTATACTAGCCTTCTTGTATTTGATCACCAGATGGAACTGTTGAAGAAACCCCATCCATTTGTAGTGCCTTTCTTGCTGCAATTTAGACTGTGCTTGCAAATACTGGAGAGGTTTGTGGTCAGTGTGCACAATAGTTTCTTTACCCAACAAATAATACTTCCATTTTTATATTCCTAAACTAGTGCATACATTTCCTTATGATATACTGAATATCCTTTAATTTTTGAAGTGAAATTTTTAGAATGATAGCATACGGGTTTACCTCCTTGAAGCAACACTACGCCCATAGCATAATCATTGGAATTTGTCTCTACTTCAAAAGGTTGTTGCAAACTAGGAAGAGCAAGTATTGGAGCATGAATAATCTTGTATTTCAATAACTCAAAGGATTTGTCTTGTTCCTTACCCCAGTCAAAACCCTTACTCTTTGCAGCCACTATGTGTAGAGGTGCTGCAATCGTGGAGAAGCCCGAAATGAACTTCCGCATGTATTGTATTGCTCCCACAAAACTCCTATTCTTTGTGGCTCCTGTTAGTGTTAGTCAATTAGTGATGGCTTCCACCTTCTTTGGATCCACTCGTAGCTCTCCTCCTCCAACCACGTGCCCAAGATAGACAAGTGACTATTTGAAAAATTCACATTTCTTCATATTACAAAGCAGTTGTTTCTCCTTGACAACTTACAAGACTTGTTGTAAATGAGTTAGATGTTCTTCCCATGTGGAACTAAAAATAAAGATATCATCTAGATATACAATGACACATGAATCTATGAAATCTGAAATGCATCATTCATCAATCTCGTAAATGTAGCAGGTGAATTGTATAACCCAAAAATAAGTACTAACCATTCATACAAACCCTGTTTTGTCTTGAATGCAGTCTTCCATATATCCTCCTCCTTCATTCTGACTTGGTGATAACCTGACTTGAGATCTAACTTCATGAAAAAATTGCCATGTTGAAGCTGGTCCAAGAGATCATCTATGCAGGGAAGTGGATATGTGTTCTTTATGGTGATCTTTTTCAAAGCACGGTAGTCGATGCATGTTCTCCAATAACCATGCTTCTTTGGCACCATCACAATAGGCGAACCGCATTGTGAGGCGCTTGGACATATCATCCCTTGGATAAGTAGTTCCCAAAGTTGTTTCTTTACTTCAGTACTCTCAAGCAAGAATTGCCTATTGTTGGTTAGATATTTTGTCAAGCCAAAATATGAGGTGCGACCACAGTACATGGGATTAAATCCCTCCTCAAAGACAGGTGAGGCTGCCTGTTTACTACTAATCTAAAACACAGCAAAAATAATATATATAGTATTCACACTAATCCAATCATTGGGGTTGGGATAGAATCCAGAAATCCGTATCCACACAAGGTGAAGACGTTGCAATTTTATAAATGAAAAGGATTAGAAAGGAAATTATTATGGAAGAAACACAATGGAAATAAAATGAGAGGAACGTATTTTCTTTCGAGTAAACACAGAGCACAAAATAATCATACGAGATTTAGATAAAAATGTAATGTTTGAAACAATTAAAATAATCGAGAGTGCTAAACAAATAATAGCTTAAGATCCGAACATAAGAACAATATCTTAAGAGAGATGAATCTCACAACACAAAGTTTGTAAAAATAGCATCGGTTTCTATTCCTCAAATGATTAAAAGAAAACGCAAAGTTTTTCTTCTTCACAATAGTTCTCAATATTCCAAAAATCTCAACCCTTTAAAATGCACAAGCATCCCTTATTTATAATAAAAGGAGTTGAGAGAAAATAGAATAAATCCTATAAAACAGTATTTTTAATGAGAGTCCTATTTTGCTTGATTCTCACGCAGGAGACCAAGTCAAAATTTTCTTCCTACATGACGAAACGAAAATGAAAAATACATGTCGATTTCAGGATTGAAATGACATGAAACACTATGCCTATTTTGTTTCATCATCTTTTTCTTCCTCCAAAGAAAGCTCGCTTGTCCCGAAATTATTGGAATTTTCAGATTATGCCCTGCATCTCATCTTCATCAGGTGCAGTGGAATGGTCACTCAGGACTTCACACGTTTCCTGAGTATCGCTCGCGTTACCGGGAAGTTTCTTCAGTCTCTTGTTGAGTTTCCTTAGTGTTTCCAAAGAATGTTCAATCCTCACAAACCTATCAATGATTTCTAGGCTAAAGCCATAAGTTAGTTCATGATGAATTGATTCTTGGATATGCTTGTAAAGATCATCAACGGGAAGAATACTTGAGATTTCATTCAACACTTTAGTGCAAATCTTGATTAGCTCTTCTTCTTTGTCATTTGTGCCAACAACCAATTGATCTCTTGATTCCCTCAATTTTCTACAAGCTTCATTGAGAATATTTATTCTAAATCTAATGGCTTTGGTCAGTTGAAAGTGCTTGTCCCCATGTGGAATGATTCCTTCTTTGACCAAGATGTGGGACGGAACCTGTTTTAGCGTATTGAGAGCTTCAAAAGTTAACTCTAGGTTCCCAACTTCTGTTGGAAATTCATCATCCATTTTCTCTCCATCCTTCTTTATATCCTTCAAGGATTTGTAGACTTCCATGGTGTCATCAATGACCTCTTTTCCTTGCTGGAGCAGCCTCTGGATCCATTCATCGATCATTCTCCGCTTCTCATTAATCTTCTCAATCGTGGGTACCGATGAGAAATCGAACCTGATAGGAGTAAAGGATGATGGTGTTGACTCAGGAGGCTTTGAGAGCTTGAGAGTACTTACATCGTTGTTGCTCTACTTTCTCTTTTAGCTCATCTTTGTTTGCTTTTTTTTCCTTCACTTTGGCACAACACATTCATGGCATCTTGTGTATCCTGTTGTGCTCCCTTCGTTGTCACTTTTCCTAGATCAACCCTTGTGATCTGATAATCGGTGACCATTATATCATCCTTGGTTTTGTTAGCTGTGGGAGTGGCAATTTCTGCAAACTTATGCCTGTGGCGTCCACCGAAATCCTTGAAACTATTTTAGGTTTCTTGGTAGACTTGGTAGGAGTGACCTTGAGGGAACTGAAATCAAATGCTTTGGTAGGGGAACTAACACCTTCCTCTTCCTTGGGGTCTGATCTATTAACCATTGAGGCATACTTGGAAGAAGTTTCTCCCATCGTAGGTGTTACGGTCACATCTTCAGGTAGAGGAAGGTTTGATTATGGAGTGGTGATCATTGTGAGTTTCGTGTCCGTGGAAATGGACTCGGGAATGAAGGTGCGAAGGAGGAGGCATATCCATGGTTAACTTGGGTCCAGTGGGGAACGGTGAGAGGCTAGAGAAGATATTGGCCATGGCCAAGGAAATTGGTGAAGAAATCTGAGGAAAAGGAGGTTGAATGGGGGAGGTAATGATTATGAAATTAGAGCTTGAGAGATAAGAGGAAGAATTACCTCTGCTGAATCATCAACAAAAGGGGAATGAGAGGTTTACCAACCTCTTCTCCTGAAGGAAGATTTCCTAGTTCCGGAGGTGGAGGTGAATCAAGAACCTCAACCATTTTTGGGAGAGTGGCCACTGATGAGTTCCCTTGTTCTTCTCCCTTTCGAAAAACTTAACCTTTATTGGCCTCTTGGAAGGGTTCTTATCCTTTTCCTTTTTCCCTTGGAGGGTCCCAATTCAAAAGTAGCTAGCTTTGAAAAAATCCCTTCTTTATAACCCATTCCCAAAGAAATGAGCCACGCCTTAGTATGGGTAAGAATTTGAGCAGCTCTTCTAGTGATAGAAGCTTTCTCAGAAATGGACCAATCAATGGCTGGGAATACATATTGGTCTTCATTCAACCCATCATATGAGGCGTCAAGGACACTCTCGTTGTCCGTAGTGCCTTATGGGATGTCAGATAGATCTAACATTTGAATCTCTTCAAGTGTTAACCTGATATTGTCCTTTCTTCGAATAGAAAATTCATCCCGAAGATCAACCCAAATGTCTTCCACATTGGGCACATGTAGATATAAGGTCCCATACGACTTGAGGACTCCTCGGAAATCAAACCAATAGATGTGCTTCATGTGATTTTTCAATTTTCCTACAGCTCGTGCACCACATTCTTGGCTTTAACCACTGTTGAGCATGTGTAACTTCCGATGGAAATAGGGAAGGAGACAGTGGCATTGTGCTTACTCTATTGGAATTTGTGAAAATCCAACAATTGTCTAACCAACTCTATCAAAATCAGCTTATCACATGGGAATCTGGGCAATCAGAAAGGATCACTCGGGTACATGACCACCCGAAGGTATGTGAACTTCTTGAATTACAAGATGATACAAGCCCATTTTGATACTTCAGCCCATGCTTCGTCAAAGACTCTTCTTTTCCTTAGATCAGGGTTCAGCATGCAGATGTTTTCATAAAAGAAGGCGTCATTCACTCTTCTGAATTGATCCTTGGGCCCCTTCATTGTCAGCTGATGGAGATACCGATATATATGTTTTGTTACCCTATTTCCCTTTGCATCTAATCCTAGGTAATTTCTCATTCCAGCTGATGCATAGGTAACGTATGATGACATATAGAACTTGCCAGTAGTCAAGACTGTCTTCGTCTAGGAATCAATCTCATCACTTATAAGACTGCTCCAATCAATCCCTTGTTTTTTCTTCTTTATAATGACCATGAATTAATACATCCACCCTTGGAAGTCTCTTGACTCGGGGAGTCCAAATACTCGACTGAGCAGGGTGATAATATCACTGATTTCAAGGATAAAATCACTTCTAGGGAAAAACTTGGGAAACTTAGAGACGGCTGGCTTGGCCTTGATCAAGAACTTTTTATTCACATGCCTGATGCAGTCTTCTTGATCTTTGTCCCAGGATTTCTGTACTGACTTAAGATCTACATTAACATATTCCTCAAAGTTGGGCAATCTTAAGAGGTCATCAAAGTAACCCCCATCCAACTTCATTATGATTTCTCCGCTTGATTTCTCACCGAGCGAGAATCGAGTCATAATTAGAAGCACGGGCGAGAATGAACTCGGGGCATTGAGCGAGACATTGGGAATCCTTCTACAAGAGGGAGGTCACTGCTGGTTATCGAATTCATCCAGGGACTCTGAGAAGAATCCTTGGTTCTGTTCCAAAAGTATTCCATGTCTATATTACCAAGCTCTGTGTCTTAGATGTCGTAATTACAGTCTATGTAGGAAGGGGAATCCATCTTCTGGTACTTTTACTTCATCTTTTTGACCTGTCTAACTTATCCTTAGATTGTCTAGGATCTGACATGAGAAGTCCTAAAGGAAGAATGCCTAGATGACTTCTAGTCGAACAATCGGGCTTGAAAGCTTGCTGAGAAACCCTACAGACCTATCACACTAATCATACTTTGAGACTTGCCAAGCACTTCGTGAAACTCAAAACACTGCAGTGTATATCAAAAACTAGGTCATGTCGGACACTTCATGAAACCCGACACAAAGGCAGAACTCGGGGGGTGTTAAGCACTTCACAAATCCCGATGGACTATGGAAATTGGAGGATGTTGAACACTTCGTGAAACCCAATATGAGCGGAGAAAGGATGGTGTTGAACACTGATTGAAACGTAATACAAGTGGAGAAAGGATGATGTTATGCACTCTATAAAACCTGACACAAGTGGAGAAAGGAATATGTCGGACACCCTGTAAAACCTGACATAAGCAGAAGTTGGAAGATGTCGGACACCCTGTAAAACCCGAAACAAAGGCATCGGGTTTCTGGGATGTCAGAACATGTAAAATTTCCACCAAGCTTGTAAGTTAAGATTTTCAGATTCTTCTCAACAATCTAAAGAGTATATCCATGGGAAAAATAAGAAAACACCCAGGATGAAATTTAAACAAGAGGTTTCATGGGAATACAAAAGAAAATGAAGAAAACAACCCGAAACCCTAAACCTGAGGAGAGAAAGAGAAAAGAGGGAAAAACGCCAAATGAACACTTCAAAATCAATCCTAAAGACCTAAAAATGATAAGAAGAGAAAAATACCTTCAATAAATTTGAAAATGGTCAAAGACGGATCACGAAATTGATCAAGAGATTTAGTCGGGTTTGGAGGTTGAAGGAGCATGTACGAAAAATCCACGCAGCGAAAATATATCTAGGTAAAAATGACATGTAAAATTGAACTATTTATAAAGCCCTAGCATTAATTACACCTCCTCTGACACGTGTATCAACTAACTCAGACAACTCAACATCAATGCCATGTCATAATGCTTAGCACGTCCGAAAACCCGATACTGAAGGTTTTCTTATCAAGTCGGGTTTTGGTAACCAACTGACATGAAGCATGCAAAAGATATTTTTGGATGTTATCAAGTTCTGAAAAACCGATACAAAGGAAAAGTTCGGGTTTCGGGTTTCAGGAAACAAGCAACATGAAGCATGCTTTTTGAAAGGTATGTTCCGATGCTCCTGAGTTCGAAAACCCAATACACTGGAATGTAATCGGGTTTGGGGTTTTGGAAGACAATTGACATGAAGCATGTAAAAGACATGTTTCCATGCGATGGAAACCCGAAAACCGAAGATCTCCTTCAAAGGGAATTTTTAGGATATTTTGTCAAAAAAATTCTATGGTTATCTCAATTTTAGCTGAAATCACTAAAAACGAGATAACAACTGGCTCCAGTTGGGGACTTTCTTTGAGACATCAAAGGAAGAGAACTCATATATCAAAAATATTTATCCATTGGGCTACAGAGTCTAAAGAAGAAAACTAAAAACAAAGAAAGAAAGAAAGAAAGAAAAGAAAGTAGACACACAACAGAAAATAAACTATGATACAGTACACGAGAGCATCTTGCAATACTGGTGAAACATCTTCAAATGTTGGCCACTGAAAGGTAGAGGGAGTAACTATCCATCCAAATATGATAGTTAGAAGCTATTTTCACCATTCAGCTGATGGATTTTGAAAGGACCTTTTCATAAGGAGTCAAACTTGCCATGCATCCCTTTCTGCTCTCTTCTCTTGTCCTAGAGAAGTACTAAATCTCCACCTTGAAAATCATGTTGCTTTGATTTCTTGTCAAATATCCTTTTGAATTATCTCTGATGGTCTACAATGTGATCCACTACCTTGCTCCGTTCTTCTTCTAACCTAGCTAGGTACATTATCCTCTTCTCAATAGAGCTTTGAAAGGTTTCATCTTCAATCGCTTTGGCCAATCATAAGGCTAGAAGTTTTATAGAGATAGGTATTTCAATGTCAATTCAATACAGCACTTGGAATGGGGACATTCCAATAGCTCGTTTAGGAGTAGTCTAATCTTCCCACAATGCATCATATAATGCTTTGTGCCATGTCCTCTGATTCTCATCAACCAATTTTCTGATTATGGTCACCAGGTTTTTGTTGCTTGATTCATCCTGACCATTGCCTTGTGGGTAATAGTCAGATGAATGAGCCAATGTGATCCCAAAGCCATAACAAAATTCTGTCAACTCATGAGATGAAAAATTGGAAGCTTTGTCAGCAACGATCTTGTGAGGCACACCGAATCTAACAATTATATTCTCACGGTAATGCATGCATTTGGGAGATGGTAAAATAATTATGTTCACGCCATGCAATGTTTCAATGAAGATTCGAATAGAGACGTCTTCATGAGCAACCCCAAGAATGCCGCATGCAACAAAGAATGAAGCGATGTGTTCATCAGGATGTTGTTTTCCATCACCATTGAACTTAGGAATATTCTTCGTGATCCATGAGGTAGGTCATGCAACGGTGGAGTAAGGAAAAGAGGACCAATAGCTACACCCCAAGGCACAAGTTGTACTACCATTCTTTTAAATGAAGTGCATACAGGAATCTAAATATCCGACAAGAATAATGCACGACAAGTTGCATAAACTTCTTGTTCTTGAGGAATACGAGTTCTTCGGATGGGCGAAGAACTTCTTGCTCGACTAGATGCAACACTATTGGGTGAAAGCCTGAAATTATGTTGTTGAAGCAAATAAAAGAATGGATCAATTTCACCCAGGCTCGGCTTGACCGAGTGAAGATCTTTCTAGCCATCTTGAACTGGAAAATAGATCTTGTTGAAAATAAGGAAAATATGGAGTGTCGCAGACACCAATAGGATAAGCTTAGTCTTATCAATCCGTATTCCCCAGTGGAGTCACCAAAAATGTTGGTTGGATATTTTTCAAGCCAAAATATGAGGTTCAACCACAGGACATGGGATTAAATCCCTCCTCAAAGATAGGTGAGGTTGTCTATTTATTACTAATCTAAAACACAAAGCAGAAATAATATATACAATATTCACACTAATCTAACCATTGGGGTTGGGATAGAATCCTAAAATCTGTATCCACACAAGGTGAAGATGTTGCAATTTTATAAATGAAAAGTATTAGAAAGGAAATTATTATGGAAGAAACACAATGGAAAGAAAATGAGAGGAAAGTATTTTCTTTCGAGTAAACACAGAGCACAAAATAATCATACGAGATTTAGATAACAAATGTAATGTTTGAAACAATTAAAATAATCGAGAGTGCTAAACAAAGAATAGCTTAAGATCCTAAACATAAGAACAATATCTTAAGAGAGATGAATCTCACAACACAAAGTTTGGAAAAATAGCATCATTTTCTATTCCTCAAATGATTAAAAGAAAACACAAAGTTTTTCTTCTTCACAATAGTTCTCAATATTCCAAAAATCTCAACCCTTTAAAACGCACAAGCATCCCTTATTTATAATAAAAGGAGTTGAGAGAAAATAGGATAAATCCTAGAAAATAATATTTTTAATGAGAGTCCTATTTTGCTTGATTCTCACGCAGGAGACCAAGTCAAAAATTGCTTCCTACATAATGAAATGAAAATGAAAAATACATGTCGATTTCAGGATTGAAATGACATGAAACATTATGCCTATTTTGTTTCATCATCTTTGTCTTCCTCCAGCAAAGCCTGCTTCTCCCGAAATCCTTGGAATTTTCAGATTATGCCCTGCATCTCATCTTTATCAGGTGCGGTGGAATGGTCACTCAGAACTTCACACATTTCTTGAGTATTGCTCACGTTACCAGGACGTTTCTTCATCTCTTGTTGAGTTTCCTCAGTCTTTCCAAAGAATTTTCAATCCTCACAAACCTATCAATGATTTCCAGGCTAAAGCATAAGTTGGTTCATGCTGAATTGATTCTTGGATCTGCTTGTAAAAATAATCAACGGGTAGAATACTCGAGCTTTCATTCAACACTTTAGCATAGATCTTGATTAGCTCTTCTTCTATGTCATTTGTGCCATCAACCAATTGATCTCTTGATTTCCTTAATTTTCTACAAGCTTCATTGAGAATATTTATTATGAATTTAATGGCTTTGGTCAGTTGAAAGTGCTTGTCCACATGTGAAATGATGCCTTCTTCGACCAAGATGTGGGATGGAACCTATTTCAGCATATTGAGAGCTTCAAAAGTTAACTCTAGGTTCCCAACTTTTGCTGAAAATTCATCATCCATTTCCTCTCCATCCTTATTTATATCCTCCAAGGATTTGTAGACTTCCACGGTGTCATCAATGACCTCTTTTCCTTACAGGAGCAGCCTCTGGATCCATTCATCGATTGTTCTCCCCTTCTCATTAATCTTCTCAATCATGGGTATCGATGAGAAATTGAACCTGATAGGAGTAGAGGATGATGGTGTTGATTCAGGAGGCTTTGAGAGCTTGAGTAGTACTTCTGTCTACTGGACTACTTTCTCTTTTAGCTCATCTATGTTTGCTTTTGTTTCCTTCAGCTTCTGGCACAACACATTTATGGCATCTTGTGCATCCTGTTGTGCTCCCTCCATTGTCACTTTTCCTAGATCAACCCTTGTGATCTGATAATCGGTGACCATTATATCATCCTTGGTTTTGTTATCCGCGGGAGTGGAAATTTCCGCAAACTTATGCCCTGCGGCGTCCACTGAAATCCTTGAAACTATTTTGGGTTTCATGGAAGACTTGGTAGGAGTGACCTTGAGGGAAGGCTGAAATCAAAGGCTGATAGGGGAACTAACACCTTCGTCTTCCTTGGGGTCTGATCTATTAACCATTGAAGCATACTAGAAGAAGTTACTCCCATCGTAGGTGTTACGGTCACATCTTCAGGTGGAGGAAGGTTTGCTTGTGGAGTGGTGATCACTGCGAGTGTAGTGTCCATGGAAATGGACTCAAGGAATGAAGGCACAGAATGAGGAGGCATATCCATGGTCAACTTGGGTCCAGTGGGAAGAGGTGAGAGGCCAGAGAGATGTTGGCCATGGCTAAGGAAATTGGTGAAGAAATCTGAGGCAAAGGAGGTTGAATGTGGGGAGGTAATGATTCTGAAATTAGAGCTTAAGAGATAAGAGGAAGAATTACCTCTGATGAACTATCAACCAAAAGGGGAATGAGAGGTTGACCAACCTCTTCTCCTAAAGGAATATTTCCTAGTTCTGGAGGTGGAGGTGAATCAAGAACCTCAACCATTTTTGGGAGAGTGGCCACTGATGAGTTCCCTTGCTCTTCTCCCTTTCTGACAAACTTAACCTTTATTGGCCTCTTGGAAGGGTTCTTATCCTTTTCCTTTTTTCCCTTAGAGGGTCCCACTTCTAAAGTAGCTAGCTTTGAAAAACTCCCTTCTTTATAACCCATTCCCTAAGAAATGAGCCATGCCTTAGTACGGGTAAGAATTTAAGAAGCTCTTCTAATGATAGAAGCTTTCTCAAAATGGACCAATCAATGGCTGGGAATACATATTGGTCTTCATTCAACCCATCATAAGAGGTGTCAAGGACACTCTCGTTGTCCGTAGTGCCGTGTGGGATGTCAGATAGATCTAACATTTGAATCTCTTCAAGTGTTAACCTGATATTGTCCTTTCTTCGAATGGAAACCTCATCACAAAGATCAACCCAAATGTCTTCCACATTGGACACATGTAGATATAAGGTCCCATACGACTTGAGGACTCCTCGAAAATCAAACCAATCTCTGTTCTTCATGTGCTTTTTCAACTTGTCCTGCAGCTCGTACACCACGTTCTTGGCTTTAACCACTGTTGAGCACGTGTAACTTCCAATGGAAATAGGGAAGGTGACAAAGCAAAGATTGTGCTTACTCTATTGGAATTTCTGAAAATCCAACAATTTTCTAACCAACTCTATCAAAATTAGCTTATCACATGGGAATCGGGCGGTTGGAAAGGATCACTCGGGTACATGACCACCCGAAGGTATGTGAACTTATTGAATTGCAAGAAGATACAACCCCATTTCGATACTTCGGCCCATGCCTCATCAGAGACTCTTCTTTTCCTTAAATCAGGGTTCAACATGTAGATGTTTTCATAAAAGAAGGCATCATTCACTCTTCTGAATTGATCCTTGGACCCCTTCATTGTCAGCTGAGGGAAATACCGATATATATGTTCTGTTACCCTATTTCCCTTTGCATCTAATCCTGGGTAATTTCTCATTCCATCTGCTGCATAGGTAACGTATGATGACATATAGAACTTTCCAGTAGTCAAGACTGTCTTCATCTGGGAATCAATCTCATCAGTTATAAGGCTGCTCCAATCGGTCCCTTGTTTGTTTTTCTTTAAAATGACCATGAATTGATACATCCACCTTTGGAAGTCTCTTGACTCGGGAGTCCAAATACTCGATGATCGGGGTGATAATATCATTGATTTCAAGGATGAAATCAATTATGGGGAAAACGTGGGAAACCTAGAGACGGCTGGCTTGGCCTTGATCAAGAAATTTTATTCACATGCCTGATGTAGTCTTCTTGATCTTTGTCGTAGGATTTCTATGCTGACTTAAGATCTAAATTAACATATTCCTCAAAGTTGGGCAATATTAAGAGGTCATCAAAGTAACCCCCGTCCAACTTCACTATGATTTCTCCTGCTTGATTTCTCACTGAGCGGGAATCTGAGGCATAATTAGAAGCGCAAGCTAGAATGAAATCAGGGCATTGATTAGACATTGGGAATCCTACTGCAAGAGGGAAGCCACTGCTGGTTATTGACTTCATCCAGGGACTCTAAGAAGAATCCTTGGTTCTGTTCCAAAAGTATTCCATGTCTATATTACCAAGCTCTGTGTCTTGGATGTCGTAATTGCAATCTATGTAGGAAGGGGAATCCATCTTCTGATACTTGTACTTCATCTTTCCGACTTATCGTTAGATTTTCCAGATCTCGACATGAGAAGTCCTGAAGGAATAATGCCTAGATGACTTCTCGGTCAAACAATCAAAGCTTGAAAGCTTGCTGAGAAACCCTATAGACCTGCCACACTAACCGGACTTTGAGACTTGCCAAGCACTTCGTGAAACCCGACATACTGCAGTGTATATCGGAAACTAGGTCGTTTCGGACACTTCGTGAAACCCGACACAAAGCGCGTAACTCGGGGGTGTTAAGAACTTCACAAAACCCGATGGATCGTGGAAATTGGAGGATTTTGAACACTTCATGAAATCCGATTTGAGCGGAGAAAGGACGATGCTAAACACTTATCAAAACCCGATACAAGTGAAGAAAGGATGATGTTATGCACTCTGTAAAACCCGACACAAGTGAAGAAAGGAAGTTGTCGCACACCTGTAAAACCTGACACAAGTAGAAGTTGGAAGATGTCGAACACCCTGTAAAACCGAAACAAAGGCATCGGGTTTTTGGGATGTCAAAACATGTAAAATTTCCACCAAGCTTGTAAGTTAAGATTTTCAGATTCTTCTCAACAATCTAAAGAGTATATCCATGGGAAAAATAAGAAAACACCAGGATGAAATTTAAACAAGAGGTTTCATGGGAATACAACAGAAAATGAAGAAAACAACCGAAACCCTAAACCCAAAGGAGAGAAAAAGAAAAGAGGGAAAAACACCAAATGAACACTTCAAAATCAATCCTAAAGACCTCAAAGTGGTAAGAAGAGAAAAATACCTTCAATAAATTTGAAAAATGGTCGAAGACAGATCACGAAATCGATCAAGAGGTTCAGTCGGGTTTGGAGGTCAAAGGAGCATGTACGAAAAATCCACGCAACAAAAATACGTCAGGTAAAAATGATGTGTAAAATTGAACTATTTATAAATCCCTAGCATTAATTACACCTCCTCCGACACGTGTGCCAACTAACAGAAAACTCGACATTAATGCCATGTCATCATGCTTAGCATGTCTGAAAACCCGATATGAAGGTTTTCTTATCAACTCGGGTTTTGGGAACCAACTAACATGAAGCATGCAAAAGATATGTTTGGATGTTATCAAGTTTTGAAAACCTGATACAAAGGAAAAGTTTAGGTTTCGGGTTTTGGGAAACAAGCAACATGAAGCATGCTTTTTGAAAGGTATGTTCCGATGCTCCTGAGTTCCGAAAACCCGATACACTGGAATGTAATTGAGTTTGGGGTTTCGGAAGGAAATTGACATGAAGCATGTAAAATACATGTTTCCATGCAATGGAAACCTGAAAACCCGAAGATCTCCTTCAAAGGGTATTTTTAGGAGATTTTGTCAAAAAATTCTATGGTTATCTCAATTTTAGTTGAAATCACTAAAAAGGAGATAACACCTATACAACCTGATGTTTAGTAGAGGGGATTCTGGCAATTGGTGAATCTCATGCTCTACTTCCCATTTTGGTTGTAACCCACTGGGACCCTGAAATACTTCCTGAAAAGACTGAATAATACTATCCAAATCATGCTTTCCCTAGTTAGAAATCTCTGTAACGTCTACCCCATCTTATTTATCCTTTAACAAAAGTAAACAAAATTGATAATGATTTACCTGAATAAGTCATTTTGCTTGGTTAGCACTCACCATAGTAACCTGTGTCTTACGTTTGTGCACGAGGGGTTCATTAGCTAGGAAATATCCTAGCATGTGGGTTCATATTGATGTAATTAAAATTAATAAAATTAAATTCAATATACCGGTAGAAATGAGGGGGTGAAATAGTTTAATTTATTAATATTTTAAATCAGGTATTGGGGGTAGGTTGGAGAGGTGGGCCAAAGGAAAGGGAGGTTTAATTTTAATATAAAACTAAAATATTTGAACCCTAGTTTTTAAAAGTAAATACCTTAAAATTTCAAAAGGATTGTGTTCATAAAGTTAAATTATAATCTCTTTTTGAATAAAGAAATATCAATTAAGAGATTCTTAACCTAGATAAAATAAGATGGTTTTAAACTAGGATTGAGTATCCTTTTCAACACAAGTGATATTATTTCACCATCTTAATTATTTGAATAACTATTGATAAATGATTAAATCTTAACATTTGTAAGGTGATTTTTAACAGGTCTTCCATGGCTTCAAACTATCTTTCGAAAGGAAATACATATCAAAAAAATTTGAGTAAGAAATATGATATATTTTGTGTTTAATATATTAGGTAAAAATAAAAAGGGGTAAATAAAGTTATAATTTAAAAATGGGTAAGTTACATGGAAAAAATAGGGGGTATTTTCATTCTAATAATATAACAAGAGGGGGTATTATCAATTGAATATTTAGAGATAAAAACTAGAATTAGGGGTATTCTTTAATACCCTTCGAACGCATGTGATATACCATACTTTTCCTAAGTGAACCCCTTGTGCGTTGGTGTGCCGGATGTTGTAGCTGATCCCATCCTTGACCCATCTGTACACCGATTTTCCCTTCTCATAAATATAGCATCCCTGATATACAAGTAAGGAATCCTGAATACAACATCAAAAGCATCAAGTGGAATAATGTCAGCTTCCAAAACATCAATATACTGAGAATTTATCCCAAACTTGACCCTGCATCTTCTTGTTACCTGAATTTCAACACCCTTCTTCACCCAACCCAAAGGATATTGATGTGGATTCTCGTAAGTCTCAAGATCAAGCTTTACAACCGATTCAGAAATCAAGTTAGAATAAGAACCGGTATAAACCAAAGCATTTACCTTAGTTCTCTTGATCTGGAATAGTCTACTCATATACTCTTTTTGGATGTCCATGTTGGTGGCCGTGTATCAAATCCTTTCGTATACATCAAACTCATCTTCAATTTCCACCTCCCCTTCTATTTTTACAGATGTCATGGACTTCTTTGAGTCCTTGGTTTGGTTCTTCGGATGTAACTCTGGATGTAACTTCTAACATGTAGCATCAGTATGAACATTGATATCACAGTTCTTGCAAAAAGTTTTGGGATCTTTACAAGTATTAAAAGTAGTGGTAGCTTGTTTACCTTTCCCTTTCCACTTACCCTTGTTACTTGTTTGCCCATACTCTTTTTTCTACTGATTTTTCAACTGCTTTACCCTTTCCTTTGCTTCTCCTTGCTTCTTTCCATCATCTATGTAGTATGCTTGTACACATGCTTCGTTGAGATCTTTGGGCTTTATGGAGATGACTTTTCTTCAAAGGTGAGCATGAAGTCCTCCCAAGTAATTGGTCAGAATATCCTCATCCTCCAAGTCCATGTTTAGCAACATGGCTTGCCTCCAAAACTCCGTAGTATAGTCCTACACACTTTGACCACTGCCTTGTCTAAAATACTACCACTTAATCATTCGGTCAGTTTTTTGGCCAATAAGATAGAAGTTAGCTCTAAGTAATTCTTTAAATTCTTTTCAAGATTTCACAATAGGATGCTTCTTCTTTTCACAATTGGTTAGATGGGTTTCCCACCAAACCAGAGCATGTCCCTCCATTTTAAGACATGCAAAGGTGATCTGTGTGCCTCGGTGACATTATGGATGCTAAATTTGAATTCTAACTATTTTAACCATTTATCAAGCAACTCTACATCTACTTGTCCTTCAAGGCTCTTGATCTCAACTTTCGTCTCAACTTTAATATTCCTTGTGGTGGCTCTTCCCTATACCAACACCCATTGAAATCCTTAGCCCCTGGTCATATGGTATGGTCATATGAGGGCTTAAAACTCGTGATTCCTACTAGTAGGTGCTCAACTCCAACCCCCTTTCATTTTATTTGTGTGGTGAAGGCAAGAGCATTTTATTTTGTTTTAGTGGCAACTAAAATAAACTGTTTATTACAAATGTTCTTGTTTTTCGTGCTCTTTCCATTGGAAATATTTATTTTTAGAATCACACTATAATTATAAAGTGCCATATTATAACACGCACTCATTATAAAGTGCCAAAATCTGGGGGGCTCTTGTTGCATTGCTTAGTTCTTGCATTTCTTTTGGTGATTTTTTTAGGATGGAACTTATATCTACTTCTGCATTAGATCATGTTGAGCCATTAACAACACATAATTACCACACATGGAAACCAAGAATGGAAACAATAATTAAGTAGAAAGTATTATGGGCTTTAACTTTTTCAGAACAACTAGTGTTCACTAGAGAATATGAGAAATTTCAGTACCAATGCAAATTTGATGAGTGTATGGGTTTGATAGGAACTTATGTAAGTGACAGTCTTTTGTTTCATTTAGAAAAGTGTGACTCTCATTTCAAAATATGGGAGAAATTGGAGGGTTTATTTGGTAAGGTGGATCATATGACAGCCATGCAACTTGAAATTGAGATCACCTCTCTTAATCCTGAAGATTTTCCAACAATTATAGACTATCTTACCAAGTTCAAGCATTTTTTGACACAGTTGAAGGGGAGTGGAAGAGATAAGAAAGATGAAGAGTGTGTTTACTTGATTCTATCCAAGTTGAGAGGACCATTCCAAATTTTTGCTTCTACCTTTTTTCTAGCATGGATGCCTTAGGTGACACCTTCAAAATGCCTAACTTAGAAACATTTTGTGAAAGACTTACTAGGGAAGAATCCAAATTGTCTCACCTTGAGTCTTCTACCTCTCAAAAGGCATTAATTGCATATAATCATAAGGGAAAGGGAAAATCAAATAGTAAAACCAAATCCACACCTTCTCCATCTCAAAATGCTCCTAAAACCAAAGAAAATAACTCAAAACCCAAGGATTCTACTAAATCCAAGAATAAGTCTAGCCGTTCATGCTCTTTTTGAGGTTGGAGATTCTTCCTTCCTTTCTGTTGAGGGAAAAGGTCATATACAACTTGATGGTGGCAATATCCAAGATGCACTATATGTTCCTAACATCACTACAAATTTTCTTTCTGTATATCAAATTTTTCATTCTGGTCAAGGAAAAATAGTGACTTTTACACCACATGGAGCAGAAGTACGAACTTTGTTGGAGCCTCATTCACTGGTTGCTCAGGGTATTGTTGATCATAGTTCTAGACTATATCACTTTGAGGGTTTTGATGACACTTCTTCTATAGGGACAGGATTGGTTTCTCATGCAGATTCAGAGAGTAAGCTTTGGCATGAAATATTTAGACATCTAAATTATAGATATTTGAAGGATTTGAGCACTCATGGTATGGTAGATGGTCTTCCTAGAGTTTCTTGTCTTAAGGGAGTTTGCTCTGGCTGTGCATTAGGAAAACAACACCAAGATCCATTTCCTAATAGTTTGTCTAAGAGAGCTTCTTCACCACTTGAGCTTGTGCATAGTGACTTGATGGTTTTTCCAACCCCCTCTTTCAATGGAGCTAAGTATGCACTTACATTTATTGATAATTTCTTGAGGCGTACTTGGGTTTATTTTCTTAAGTACAAAAGTGATGTTTTTTTACACTTCAAATTCTTCAAGGCTTTGGTCGAGAAACAATCTTCTAGCAGCATAAAGAACCTTCACACTGATAATGGGGGGAGTACTTCAGCAATGAGTTTTCTGACTTTTTGGCAACTCAAGGCATTGTTCACCAGCATTTTTTTCTCATACTCCACAAAAGAATGGCTTATCAGAAAGGAAGAATAGAACTTTGAAGGAAATGGCTAATGTATGATGCATTCTAGAGATATACCTCCTATATATTGGGTAAAGCGATTAATTTTGTTAACTACATTGAGTAATCACACACCACACAGAGCACTTGAGCATTTGACTCCAGAGGAAGCTTGGCCCAACACTAAGCCAGATGTTTCATTTTTTTAGTCTTTGGGAGCCATGCTTGGGGCTTTGTGCCAAAGAAGAAAAGAAAAGCTTAGGATAAAAAGAGTAAACCCTTAATCTTTGTAGGGTATTATGAGGACATGCGAGCTTATTGTCTTTTAGATCCTGATACACATGATGTTCTTTTTTGAACACATGTTCAGTTTGAAAAGTGCTTCACTCCTCATGATTCTTCATCTTCTTCCATTCCTTCTTCTTCTTCATCTCATCTTGAGGATCCTTTCTTTGAGGAGATTGATGAGGTGGTTATAGATGCTATTGAGGATCATATTCCCACTGATGTTGTCACTATGCCTAAGTGGTCTCGTACTCTAGTTTCTGAGGTAGCACCTTTCATAGAGGATCTTCCACCCACTAGGCATCATCACGCACATTCTAAAGGTTCTGAACTTTTGTGTCAGGCGTTTCTAAGGATCCATAATATTTTTCAAAGGCTCATGGGATACAGGAGTGAGATGATGATGACGATGGCGGTGATTATTCTTCTTTGATGAAGAATCATACTTGGGATTTGGTATCTCTTCCTAAAGGAAGAAATATGGTTAGGTGTAAGTGGGTATACCGAACCAAATACGCAGTTGATGGGTCCATTGACAAGTATAAGGCTCATCTTGTTGCAAAGGGTTTTCACAAGTTGAAGGTATTGATTACTCTGAGACTTTTGCACCTGTTGCCAAGATGGATTATGTACGCCTTGTACTTGCTATTGCTGCATCACAGGGGTGGCCCGTATACTAGATGGACATGAAGAGTGCCTTCTTACATGGAGATCTACAAGAGGAAATATATATGGAGCAACCGGCTGGATTTGTTCAGGATTCTTCTCTTGTTTTTCGGCTTCGAAGGTCTCTCTACGGTCTTAAACAAGCCCCTCGAGCTTGGTATGAGAAGATGGATTATTTTCTTCTATCTATTGGTTTTGTTCATTGCCACTCCGATCATACAGTGTATCTCCAGCATGTTGGTGAGGATATTGTGATACTTGTCTTGTATGTTGATGATATGTTACTTACTGGCAGCTCTTCTTCCCACATTCAGAGTATTCAGAGGGCTCTTTCTACACAGTTTGACATGACAGATCTTGGGTTATTGCATTATTTCCTTGGTTTGCAGATTTCTTAGACAGATTCAGGGATTCATTTGAGTCAGCAAAATTACACCCATGATCTTCTTAGGCGCTTTGATATGGCTAATTGCAAGCCAAGTCCATCTCCTTTTCAGTCTAGAGTTACTCTTACATCCACATGTACCACACCACTTTGTGATCCTATGTTGTATAGGCAATTGGTTGGGAGTCTCATGTACTTGACCCATATTTTCCCTGATATTTCATTTGTAGTAGGGCTTGTATCTCGGTTTGCACATTCTCCTCATAGTAGTCACTGGTACAGGCTGTTAAAAGGATTTTGCGCTATTTGCATGGCACTTCCCACTTTGGCCTACACTACACTAGGGGCTCTACTCAGTTGGTTGGGTATACAAATTTAGATTGGGTAGGTTCTATTGATGACAGCGTTCCACTTCTGGCTATATTTTCATGTCAGGTTCTTTCTACAGCTTTTCGGTGTGTAAAAAGAAACAGGCTATTGCACTTTCATCTTCAGAGGCAGAATACAGGGAAACAGTTACAGTGAGTCAGCAGATTCTTTAGCTTCACTAGTAATTGACAAAGTTTGGATTCCCATAGGATTCACCGATTGTACTTTGGTGTGACAACCAAAGTGCAATTCACATTTTTTCGCAACCTAGTTGAGCACCAGCGGACCAAGCATATTGAGATACACATCCACTTCATTCATCAAAGCACATTCAGGATGGAGTTCTTTGTTTGGAGTACATTCCGACTTAGCAGCAAGTTGCAGACATCTTTACGAAGCATTTTGCATCACCTTGCTACCTTGAGTTGCATGGAATGCTTGGGGTTTCGGAAGTTGTTCTTGGGGGTGTTTGTGAGAACATATTCCTTCTTCTTCTTCTTTCTCTTTCCTTCTAACAGGATTCTTTCCTTCTTTTGGTTCAAGATTTCTTCATGGATATATTGTACATGAGTACCTCATCAGGCCTAGTTGTCGAGACTCATACTGTGGACATGCCACTTCTATTTTGGCCCCTAGCTTCACTTGAGAGGGGGTGTTAGAGTAGGTATTTACCTTAGCTCATGTTCACCTAGGTACATTATTTACCTTTATTGTATTTATCCTCACCCACTTATGTGTGTGGATATTTCCTTTTATTTATTTAGATATTAGGAGATATTATCTAGTTGTTAGGTATAGTTCTTTCCTTGATCTATGGTATTGACTAGTTCTTTCCTAGATCTACGGTATTGACTAGATCCTTGATGTCTAGTTCTTTCCATGATTTATGGCTTGAACTACGACCTTAACTGGTTCTTAGATTGTTATTCCTTGCCTATATAAGCAAGGCCCATTCTCATTGTATTTCATTGAGTTCCATAATAATATATGATATTGTTGTTCATTTGTTTGCAAAGGTTTATGTAAAGTTATTCTGGTGAATTTATTTCATCTTATTGATCATGGTGTTTGATTAGCATCTGTGTTCTTGGCTTGGTACGATCTAGTTATCGTTCCTTTTAATAAATGGTACATAGGGTTTCATGTTCACTGTCCTGGCATATCATCCATGCACAGTCCACTACAACCTGCAACAAAAGACATAGATCATCCTCGAATCATGCATTTTCCACTATAATCATGTAACATGCATACTATAAAGGAGGATTCAGATGTATATGAAGTCAAGAATTCCAATTCCATTAATTTCATATTCAAACATGCTCTACAACATAATGCTCCACACTGATTTTTGCACTTCTTCCCCAAATTTTCAATTCCCTCTCTACAATATTCACTCATTTTTCTATGTTCTCTTGATGATACTCAACCTCTACTGCCATTACATAGCTTTAATTAGTTGTATTAATCCTCATCTAGGCCTAAAAGTTCTATTTTTGAAAGATACTCTCCACTATACAAGCACAATTCAAGGAATTGGTTGGTCAACCATGACCTTGGACAACTAATGTTGTTAACACAATATATTTAGACTCTTTTAACCCTCCTCCTTCAAAGATAATGGAGATAAGATAGTTCACACACACCTAGAAACCCAAAAATAACCAAATTTTGAACTAATACACTTACTTTTACACTTGTACAAAGGGAATTTACATCACAAATTTAAATATTCAAACCTAGAGATTGGAGGGAACAATAATGACAACTCTTAATACATGTTCAATGCCTTTCAAAGGCTTATTCAAACTTTATTTTCCTTTAAAAATACCATGATGATGCTCTTTGCATCAATGGGTGAGAGAATATCTCCCAAAACATGGAGCTTTGGTCAAATTAAGGAAGGAAGATAACAAATTTCAAGCTTATGAAGTGGATCAAGATGCATGAGGTCGAATGGAAGTTGGAGAAAGAATAGGAGATGGAATTCTAGCCTCAAGAAGAGAGATGTGTCGAAGTATAAAGAATTCAATGAACGCGTATGAAAAAATCTTGTATTTTCAGTCATGAATAAAGTCATATAGGAGTTTCATGATTGTGTAATGATGTCTAGACTTCTACCTTACATGTATGAATGATCTCAGATGTATGCATGTTGTTTTGGTGAAATTAAATGATGATTAGGTATGTTCTTGTTTTTGTCTTTGAGAGGGTATGATAGGGCAAAGTGATGGAGAAACCCTCGGTGTAATGTAAACATTGAAAAACTCTTAATTGTTAAACTAGGAGGATTCCACAGTTTGTAAGGAGCATGAGAATATTTTTTGTAACTTTTGATGATACATATTTTGAGTTTTGTGGCTAAAATCATGCTCTAGGATCAATTTAGGGCTTCTCATAACTATTAATTCCACCAATCAAAACACCTGAAATTTTGTGAAAAATTCTATCCTAGATTAAGGAAGAAGATCCCTAAATTTTAGAGTGAATGGAATTTTCCATCAAAAGTTATGCATGTCTGTGTTTTGGCCGAACAAGAAAATGTAACAGTGTATAGGATAGTGGGTATAAATGGAAGAATTTTCACAAATCCTTCTTGGTCATGTCGATATACTTGCCATGAATGTGACATGAGGCATAATTAAGGTGTTGGAATGAGTTTGAGGAGGAATGCATGAAGAAATTTCCATTATCCTAGACACAAGACTAATCTGTACATGAAATGGGATCGATTAGATCACTAAGAAACTTGTAAAGGGAGAACTATGCAAAACATACATAGATCCAAATCACAAGATTTTGGGAACATCTAATCCTTGTCTATGGGTATATATAAACCATAATCAAAAGCCTTGATAAATATTTCTTTGCATTCTAGTACTTGGTTTGGGTTAGAAGGAGCCTAGAACAAGGTGATAAAGAAGTAGAAGCAAAACAAGTGCATGATGAACCAATGTTGGATCTAAACCTCTATGCCATTACCATGATGAAATAGGTATGCATGATCTTATAACCCTTATGCTTAATATTCCTTCAGTTATGGTAAAATGCATGGAATAAAGGACTAGAATGGGCATGAATGGGTCTTTGTGTAAGGAATCATCTGTGAATGTGTATCTAAAAGGGTTAGATACTTATAGGGAAGTGAATCAAGTGATTCCAAGGTGTTAGAATTCAATCTAAGTGTTACTACAACACATTCCCATTATCCTTCCCACACTAAGTGACAAATATGGTATGTTCTTAAGAAGACAACTTCAAGCGCATGTTCTAGAATAGGGAGTGAAGGTATGGTTCCAAGTATTGATCCTTATTTGTATGCATATGAAGTAGGTGTGTCAGAATGTATTAAGTGTAATTGCTCATTAACTAGTTGATATCAATGTGGAGTCCCTTTTGTTCCTTCAAGGTACAACTTCTACAAAGCCCAGACAAGTTCTTGATTTTTATGACATCATGACAGAGTACTGAGACACAGATCTTATTAGATATATTAAATGGGTCATTTGCAAGCTAAGTGGACTTTCAAGACCCCTTTCTCAGGTAATGAAGATATTGGTTTGGTGATCATGAGAACAAGCATATTGATTACTTAAAAAATTGAGCATCTAGACACCTTGGCAATGCATGTAAACTACATGAAAGGGTGTAGGATAGAGAACCAAGACTTTCATACATGGTTAAGTGTCTTAGAAGATGTCAAGCATGAATAAATTCAGCAATCCTGCTCCTAACATGCCTATATTGTCCTAGACAACAATATTCTTGAATGCACATAAAGAAGTATAGGACAAAACAAATATCAATAAAATAAATGAAGCTTATAGAGACTAAGGAGATCAAGATAGAGAAGATCTATGCTTAGATGGTGTTGATTTCCTCTCTTAACACCACAAACCTATTTTCAAGCAAAAGCAATGTAAGGCAAGATATTGATACATCTCAAGAAGATAGGGCTGAGCTAAGAGGGTACATCAAGAGCATTCAATAATATATTTTTGTGGAAATATTACTTGTATGATGTTTAGTTATCAACCAAATGACTTGGGCCGTAACTAGTCATTACTCTCTAATGAAAATTTTCCTTGTCTATTTTTTATAATAATAGCAAGGCAAGAGGACCCGCTTAAAAACACAAGCACCATAAACATTTGGTAGAAATAAAGGAATGGTGAATATAATTCACCTATTTGGACTCCTCATCCTCTAACCTCTTTCCCATAAAAATATATTTTCTAATTAAATTTTAAAAGTCACCAACTTACACATAAAAAGAGAACATTCACAATGGTTTTTCCTTTGTTTACCTAGTTCATCTTGATTTTTTGTGTATTGGTTGGTTTTCCTTTTAAATCCTATTATTATATTTTTCTAGGTTAGATTTTTACCATTTAATATTCACCACTATTGTTTTGATAAATATATAAACAATTACATCATAATCCCACTCCAAAACATAATCCCACTACCACTTCCCACCATTTATCCATTTCCTCTACATCTCCATCTTCATCTACACCTACAACTTTGTTGTCTCTTTCACCCAACCCCTGAGCTCTGTGTTTCATTTTGCAGGGAAAATCCATAAATATTGGGGTTTCTAGAAATGATGAAGCCTCAAAGGTTGAAAATTGTTTCCCGGGAATTAACCTAGAAAGCATGTTGTCGAAAGATTCAAAACAGAAAGGAACGTGAGACTTAAAAGTTCGAGGGAATCTTCCCGACAACATGTTCCTGAAAGATCTAGAGACCCCGGTTGAACCATGCCTTCAAAGGATTTTGGAATTGTGCCGCTCAAATTTTTTTAGAAATGTTGAGAGCAATTAGACCCTGGAGCTGTCCCATTTCCAGAGGAATGTTACATGAGAACTTGTTATGCGACAGATCCATGAATTTGAATGATCTCCATATCTTTGGGTATGGAAGCTCCCTCCCTTTAATCCAGAGCGTTATTTGATCCAAAAATATTGTTACATGGCCTGGCAAATCCATACTTTCATCACCAATCAACATCTCATCTCCCTCAGTATTTTGTGATTCAACACTCTGTGATTGATTGACCATAACACTTAACTTTCCAAGATTTGCAAGAATAGTTCCTATCAAGTTGTTGTGAGTTAAATCTAAAACCTGAAGATTTTGTAGCTCAATCAACTTGGATGGGATACTGCCTTCAAACTTATTAAAACTCAAGCTAAGAATTTTTAACTCCTTCAGACCTTTGAACCAAACAGGAATAGTTCCTTAAATTTGGTTATGCCCTATGTCAAATACTTTGAAAGATGCACAATTTGTAACAGCTGGAGGAATAGTACCATGGAAGTTGTTGCCACTAAGATTTAATGTCTCAAGGCATTTCAAATTTCCTAGCTCCTCGGGCATCCCACCTTGGAAATCATTTTGAGCCAAATTTAAAACTCGCGGTGAAGGACATCTCCCCAAGTCTGTAGGAATTGCATCCGTTAAACTGTTCCTTGACAAGTCCAGAATATCGGAGTCACTTATATGAGTACAAATAGAATGTGGAATTCCTCCCCTCAGATTATTCCCTGATAAGGATAGAAAATAGGTCGATAGAAATTCTGTATCGGGAATAGAGCCATTGAAGTAGTTGTCTGACAAATCCAATATGCCTCCTTGAAAATAAATAGCTGGAATAGGGCCGTGGAAATTATTATGCATTATGTAGGCTTGGACATCGAAGGTGGTAGAGAACCTTGTAGTTGGTAACTTGGTTGCTAGAAAGATTCCACGCTTCAAGATTGGGAAGCTCCCACAGCCAATTGGGATTCGGGAACATTTCCCTCAATTTGGTTACCTGACAGGTCCAAGTCTTCTAATGAATATTGAGCTGACAAAAATGTAGGAAATTTATCTTGGATATTATCTAGTATGAGATATCTAAGTATACTTCCCTTCAAATTGTTACTTAAAGATCAATGAATGAAAGAGAAGGGAGTGCCCCCAATTCAGATCCAAACTGGGGTATATCTCCTGTCAAGTAATTATGTCCAAGTTTCAACTTTTGAAGTTTTTGAAATGAGTCCATCTACACCAGTATACTCCATAGAAAGGACTGTGAGTGAGGAAGAGTGATTTCAAAGGAAAGAAAGGTTTCCCCTCAGGTCGTAGTTACTTGACAGCTCAATGTTGATCATGCTGGAGCGTTGCAAGAAGTTTGAAGGGATGGAACCATTGAGATCACAGTATGAGAGATGAAGGGAAACCAAAAACGAGACATTGTGAAACCACGCTGGCACCGGATGGAACACAAATGAATTACTTGGAAGGTAGAGTTGGGACAAATTAGTGAGGTTTAGGAGAGATCGGATAGTACCTGAAAGCCCACAACTAGAGAGGTCAAGGTGGGTAAGATTAGAGAGGCTGCTAAGGGCATCACCCCAATTCTCAGATGCCTTTGTCAAATTCACTAGACACGTATTCCAAGCTTCTCAGATTTTTTATCCATGCTGCGAACCTCCCAGTCTCCAAGTAATTATTTAAAATACTATCATCAGTACTTGAGAGATCTAGGTGACGCAAGGTTGTAATGTTTCCCAACGCCAGAGGGATCTCACCTCCAAAATCAGCATTTGACAAGCTAAGGAAAGTAAGCTTGTTGAGCTTAGCGAAGTGAGGAGATATAGGAGTACTATTGAACCTGTTGTATCCCAAATCCAAATACTGGAGATGCTGCAGTTTGAACAGTGATGGATGAATCTCCCCACTCACTTCATTGCTGGAGTATCCATGTGAATAATAGTACTAATGGTTATTGAGATGAAGGGCGATGACATGGGATGAATGGGAGTCACAAACAACGCCCTTCCACTGGCATTAGTTGAATCATTGGGTCTTGTAAACCAACACAATCACTTACCTCGGTGACGACAAGACCCCTAAATGTAAGAAGGATACCACACTGGCAGAATCATTGGGTCTTGTAAACGAGTGAGTCGGAAAAACGAAATATCTGCAAGAGATATATAAATTAACGAGAGCTATGAATAACTGTTATACTTACAACACCTACGCAAGTTGAGTAAAAGAACAAAACAATGACCAAAACTCGGGTCCGGTCCCACCGGGTGTGCCAAATGTTGTACAGGAAACTTCGTTCTTGCGCGGGTGAAAGCCAATACTGGAAGCTACCAACAACTTCGAATGATGGAGGGCTTAGTACCTCAGATGCAGATGTGGATCTATGGGCGCAAAGAAGATAGATGTATGATATAAAGAAGCTAGATCTGCAAAACTAAAACAAATAAGATTAGATAACAATATGCGGGGTTTCCGGACAATCCCGGGGCCCAAAGGATTTTAACTCCTTTGGAGGACGTCAACCCCCATGTCCAGAAAGATAATGATAAATTACAAGATAAACAAATAACATGCAAGCTGATAAACAAAGAAACCTGACGTTGTGGGTGTGTAAATGGTGCTATTGATCTGATTCAAACACAACGTGCAACAAGAACCACACTACGTGAACTAACGAATCATTAGAAGAGTATCATGGAGATTACAGTGTCGTTACGAGGACATCATGAGGAAATAAATGATAAACAAAAAGCTAAGAATTCAAAACAACATTTTCCCAAATTTTCTCACTTTCATTTCCGAAGGGGGGAAGCCCATATTTATAGCCTAATGGTGAGGTTAAACTACAAAGTTAAAGATACTCAGGGTTGAGTAAAGCAACCCTGATTAAAAGAGGTGATGTGATTCAATGGGGCTCACAATTTGACTTATGAGATGGATGTGATATGAGGTGGGGGTATTAGGTGAAATAATGTATTCTCTTTTTGAATTTTAAGAGTGGGATGTCGGATGGGTGCATTATTGCCCATGTTTTGCATTATTTTTGAGATATGACAATATTTGGATTATTAAATGGGTTATGTAGAACCCATTAATTAATTAAAACTATGAATTAATTAAAATGTAGATGGATGGGATTTAGAACAAAAGAAAAGCGGGAGGAAATGTAAATGCGGGATGAGGGAGAGGGGTTACACCCAAAAATAGGTGTCTACAATCACATGGGTCCACATGTAGCCCATTTGATAATTAATTAAATAAGGTGAGCAAATGGATGAGATTTATTGAAATTTAAGAAAAATAAAGGCGAAAGGGAAAATTGCATGAATGTGAGATGACGGAGGGGCGCTATACCAAAAATTGGTGTCTACATTGTCATCACCCCTTGAGCCCGAGTGCAGTTCTTTTTCCCACTATTTCTAATAAGTATAGTTATAAGTCGAGTTCAGTAGGTTACGTGAATGTGTACATACGTATCAAAAAGAAAAGAAAGATAATTGACATGTTCAACAGGTTAACATTCAATCCATGCAATGCGATTGAAAATCATTTACATACTAATCTCAAGTAAAAATGCCACATAGTTGGAGATTTAGTGGGCACCTCATGTATTTTAATCTCAATTAAAAATGCCCGTTCGGTTAAAGCATTCTGAAAATGAAAGTAATAGACTCGAGAAAATATAGCAATCCAATGAAGGATACATGAATTCATCAGAACTAACTTTGTGGCTCTTTGAAAAATTAGCAAGATACATTTTGCAATAGTATGTAATCCTCTCACAAATAGAGTCCATTGCCTCTGTGAAATACACAAAGATTTATTTCACATATTTGAATGTAACAAGTCGATTGGTATGATAAAATGGGGATTTGTTTTTGTTGAAGGACTGGACTAAATCCAGTCTTCTTTAGTTTAGATGTAAGGTTTGAGGGGTATCCATTCCGTCAAAGTCACCCGGAACACGATTGTGGCTTCATCCCTTTTGAAGACGCCTTAGGCCTTTGCACTCAACAAGAATTGATCCCTAGCAGGCTCTTTAATAAAATGAAGATTTCATAATAGTGGTGGAAAAGTATATTCCGTGCATTGGATTTTGAGATCATGCGCCCACCACTGATGAATACCACGCGCCCTTCGAAAATCCGATGCAGAACAGGGATTCATTGTAAGCCTCGCACAGGGAATCAAATTCCCTGCCTCTGACTCCTTCCCAAATGCCGACAAAACAATGTCACTCATGTAATGCTGCACCTCCAATGTCATATGTTTGACTTTGTTTGTTCTATCTTCCCATCTATTTCTATGTGGCTTCATAAGCTGAAAAATATATTGTGTTGGCTTTCCCATTTCGCTCAAATCAGATATCCCTCTTTAAATGCATCTTGAGATTGCTTCTACTACTCTAAAAATCCTCATTTGCACATTTTATTATGTAACATATATGCTCAGTATTTGAACACGTCTCCATTATGAAAGCTCAAGATAATTTTGGCACTTGAACTCATCCCATTATGACTGCTCATGTGAGTTGATTATTATTGAGTCAAACCAGTTAATTTCTTTCGTCTCTGTAAAATCTAGAAATCGAATTGCATCCGCCATTATGTTTACAGATTGAATACTTTGAGCTTCGGAGGGATCTAAACATATATTTCAAAGTTATAATATAACTAAGTTTAAATTTTGTTTCATTGCTAGGCTGGTACCAAAAATGTCTGCAAAACCAATGCGAAGTCACCGAAGGCTGTGATTTTCACATATTGGGTTGTGGAAGTCCTATATTTTATGGTTCATCAATAGTCAGGAATACAGAGAGATTAGCTTGGAGTATGAATGATGGTGTGCATGCAATCTGCATAAAAGGAAATGGCAGGTTTAACTATGGGGCTTATAAATGGGTGCTACCTCTGGTTACAAACACAAACCGAATAGAGAAGATACTCTTCCCAATATTTTGGGGTTTGATGACGCTCAGGTATTATTTTGATTATAAATGGGTGGTACCTCTGGTTAGAAATGTATGAGAACATCCTGATTAAGAACATTTCTTCAGGGGTATTGGGTGCATGAATAATCTGTCTACTGAAGACTTAAAGTTGAGATGCAGAGGAATATGTACTCAGCCAGTCAACCAGAGCTTACTGAATTTTGATTTGATAAAATCTGTTTTGTAAGGTGTTTCTGCATGCTGCAACCTCAAGGAAGAAGTGGATGCAGCTAAAAATGAGAAACATTGATCTGGTTCTGGAGAATATCTGCGACGGTATTTAATTGCATAAAAATGTGTGAAATTTGCAGTTGATCCCATTTCAAAAATTAACATTTGGCAAGGCAATTTGGAGTGCAGATTACAAAAGAAGTGGATCCGGTGCAGCGAATGCTGTTTCTAGTTCGAGGCCATTTCCGAAGCACAAATCAGCTGACAAACGGCGTTACGAGAAAACTGGCACAGTATTCATCTTGATGACAGATCCAGAAGTGTGATGACGATATACACATTTGTACGCTGTTATTATTCAGAAATTCTTTTAATTTTGATTGTCTGCTCAGGTTAGAAATCTCATATTCAAGCAATCTTCAATTCCATGAGAATTTCTAAAAACCGCTTCCGTGAATCTGTGTAGACAAAGGCCTTCTGCCTCTCAAAATTTAATCACACCGATGAAATAAATAGCAATAATTTTTTCCAAATTCGAATTGTATGCAAAACAGGGCCCGAAGAAATAAACTAAATAAATTCCTGTAAACTCCACCTTACAGCAGGAATGGAATGCGCAGGAAACACTCCAGTAAACATGAGTTGAAACAACGATTAAAGGTCAACATGAAATCATGCCATGTAAGACAGCCACGTGGCTTGCATAAATCAACAGTGGAAAATGTTTATATGAATGACCATAAAGTAATTCTCATAGGACAAACACCTTAGGCGTGATTACAAAGTACATATTCAGCTTAACTATAAACACCAGAATACATATTCAGCTTAACTATAAACACCAGAACACCCCTTTAAACATGGCAGCACAAGCAGTGACACTGACAATCCACGTCCTCAGCAAAAGAGATTCAACCCTCAAATAGATACGCCAAGATACCATCCATCACAGCAAAGCATTTGTTTCCCCATTTTCTGTGGAAGCACAACACTGCAATCACAGAAGCGAATCCCACCCCAAAACATAACCCCACTGCCACTTCCCACCATTTATCCATTTCATCTACATCTACACCTGCAACTGGGCTGCCTCTTTCACCAACCCCAGGGCTCTGTGTTCCATTTTGCAGGGAAATCCATGAAGATTGGGGTTTCCTAGAAATGATGAAGCCTCAAAGGTTGAAAATTGTTTTCCCTGGGAATTAACCCAGAAAGCATGTTGTCAGAAAGATTCAAAACAGAAAGGAATGTGAGACTTAAAAGTTCTGAGGGAATCTTCCCTGACAACATGTTCCCTGAAAGATCTAGAGACTCCAGTTGAACCATGCCTTCAAAGGATTTTGGAATTGAGCCGCTCAAATTATTTTTAGAAATGTTGAGAGCAATTAGACCCTGGAGCAGTCCCATTTCCAGAGGAATGTTACCTGACAACTTGTTATGCGACAGATCCATGAATTTGAATGATCTCCATATCTTTGGGTATGGAAGCTCCCTCCCTTTAATCCAGAGCGTTATTTGATCCACAAATATTGGTACATGGCTTGGCAAATCGGCACCATCAAAACTATCAATCCACAACTCAGATCCATCAATAAGTTGTGGTTCAACACTCTGTGATTGATTGACCATAGCACTTAACTTTCCAAGATTTGTAGGAATAGTTCCTGTCAAGTTGTTGTGAGATAAATCTAAAACCTGAAGATTCTGTAGCTCAATCAACTCGGGTGGAATACTGCCTTCAAACTTATTAAAACTCAAGCTGAGAATTTTTAACTGCTTCAGACCTTTGAACCAAACAGGAATAGTTCCTTGAATTTGGTTATGCCCTATGTCAAATACTTTGAGAGATTTACAATTTGTAATAGCTGAAGGAATTGTACCTTGCAAGTTGTTTCCATTGAGGTTTAATGTCTCAAGCTGTGTCAAATTTCCTAGCTCCTCAGGCATCCCACCTTGGAAATCATTTTGAGCCAAATTTAAAACTCGCAGTGTTTGACATCTCCCCAGTCTGTAGGAATTGCATCCCTTAACTTGTTCCTTGACAAGTCCAGAATATCCAAGTAACTTTTATCGCTACAAATAGAATGTGGAACTCCTCCCCTCAGATTATTCCCTGATAAGGATAGAAACAATCTCCGTACAACTTTTGTATCGGGAATAGAGCCATTGAAGTAGTTGTCCGACAAATCCAATATCTCTGCTTGAAAATAAATAGCTGGAATAGGGCCGTGGAAGTTATTATTATGCAAGTCCAGTACATAAGGCGTGGACATCGAAGGGGGTAGAGAACCTTGTAGTTGGTTGCTAGAAAGATTCAGCCCAAGAAGATTGGGAAGCTCCCACAGCCAATTGGGAACATTTCCCTCAATCTGGTTACCTGACAGGTCCAAGTCTTTTAATGAATATTGAGCTGACAAAAATGTAGGAAAATTATCTTGGATATTACAATAACCCAATCCCAGGTATAACAGCTGCTCAGACTGGGGAACCCAAGTGGAAGAGATGTCAACCGTGAAATGATTTCGTGAAAGGTCCAGTACTTGAAGTTGAGTCAAATTTTGGAACATGGAAAGAGAAACACTACCTGATAAATTGTTGAAAGAGAGCGTCATGGCTTTTAAACTAACAAGCTCTGAAATGGAATCTGGAATTGCTTCTGACAACTGGTTATTATCTAGTTTTAGATATCTTAGTGAGGAGAGCCTACCAACAGAAAAAGGTATATTACCCTTCAAATTGTTGTCTGAAAGATCAATGAGTGAAAGAGGGCCAAGTGCCCCCAGTACAGATCCAAACTGGGGAATATCTCCTGTCAAGTAATTATGTCTAAGATTCAACTTTTGAAGTTTTTGAAAGCCTGCAGTGGAGGGAGGAATGACTCCGCCTACACCGGTATTCTCCAAAGAAAGGACGGTGAGTGAGGAAGAGTGGTTTTGAATGAAAGAAAGATTCCCCCTCAGCTCTGGGTTATATGACAGCTCAATGTTGTTCATGCTAGAGCGGCGCAAGAAGTTTGAAGGAATGGAACCATTGAGATCACAGTACGAGAGATCAAGGGAAACCAAAGACGAGACATTCTGAAACCAAGCTGGCACAGGCTGGAACACAAATGAATTACCTCCAAGGTAGAGATGGGACAACTTAGTGAGGTTTAGGAGAGATGGGATAGTACCTGAAAGCCCACAATAAGAGAGGTCAAGGTGGGTAAGATTAGAGAGGCTGCTAAGGGCATCACCCCAATTCTCAGATGCCTTTGTCAGATTCACTCCGGTCATAGACAGGTATTCCAAGCTTCTCAGATTTTTAATCCATGCTGCGAACCTCCTACTCTCCAAGCTGCCATAACTTGAAAGATCCAGGTGACGCAAGGTTGTAATGTTTCCCAACTCCAGAGGGATCTCACCTGCAAATCCAGCATGTGACAAGCTGAGGAAAGTAAGCCTGTTGAGTTTAGCGAAGTGAGGAGATATTGGAATATAATTGAAGTTGTTGTATCCCAAATCCAAATACTGGAGATGCTGCAGTTTGAACAGTGATGGATGAATCTCCCCCCACTCACATAATAGGTATTGAGATCGAGGGCGATGACATGGGATGAATGTGAGTCGCAAGCAACGCCCTTCCACTGGCAGCAGTTGAATCCCTGCCATGAGGATAGGCGACCACCGGAATGAAGCAAACCCCCCTTGAAATCCAAGAGGTAACTTCTTTCATCGCTTGGACACCCAGTAATGAATGGATGCGTGAACATCTGAAAGATCACAAAAGCCAGAGCCGTCCGAAATGAAATGGGAGACATGGTTGTGTGAAAATGTTGCGATTGGCGGATTAACGATCCGAGCACTAAGTAGAGATTTAAAGTGCTTTCTGCACTTATTATGATTTTCTTTTCCACATTGACTTGGAGATTCGTGGATACTTACACGAGCGAATCGTACTGTTTACAATAATTTGTAGTTACCACGAATGACTTAAAGCAACTTTAGGGCAACCTATTATTAGTTAGTTAAGAAAAATAAAGATATTTTTTTAATGTTTGAATAGTATTCCTTTATATTCTGTTTCTCAAATTTCCCTTTTTAAAATATTCAATTTTTATAAAGTGGTTGGTATAAATTCATTTGATTATTCTTCCAAAAAAAAAAAAATTGTTTATTTTTCTTGCTCTTTTATGTGCTTTAGCTACATATCTAAATCATAATAGAGTGATGCTTTCATATTCATAAAAAGGATAAGCTAATTCAATAAATAGTATTAACAATTAAAGAGAAAATAAATGGTAGGAAAAAGTTCCCAATTATTTTGAGTGGTTGTTAACGTAAAGAAAATATTTTCACTTATTTTGAGTACTTTATTTGATTTTCCCCCTTAATTATTATTTTTAAATGTTTCACAATTTTTAAATGGTTGTCATAGTTGAATTTGATTTTTTACAAAAATATATTTATTTATTAGGCACGTAGATATATGTAGGTATGTCGGTAGCATAAAAAAATAATATCATCGTGTAGCATATGATCGTGTAGATATATGTAGGTATATTGGAGATGGAACAAATGCAAAACAAATCATAACTGATCTGTAAAGCAATTGGACTCCATGTTAATGGCATGGCAGATGTTTTTTAGATTTCCCCCCATTAAAAATCAGCTAAAAATAATATCTTATGCTTTCATGGCATAGCGGAGATCCAAACCTTTCCAGTGGTACCAAATTTGTTAGATTTGAAGCACTGGATCGAAAGATATGGCCCTGCGAATTTCTACATACAAAAATGGCAAAAATGCAACCATTACAAAATGGATCCATGGGCCTGAAAATGACATTGTGCCTTTTGGCATAAAAAGATACAAAATACAAAAAACCTCCCTCAGCCCTACCACAAGGAACTTTGAAAATGGTCTCGCCCATGTGGCAGAAAGTGATTTGAGCGGGCGTAGGGAACACCTTGGCATTTTATGAC
Source organism: Taxus wallichiana var. yunnanensis (assembly GCA_018340775.1). Lineage (NCBI taxonomy): Eukaryota > Viridiplantae > Streptophyta > Pinopsida > Cupressales > Taxaceae > Taxus > Taxus wallichiana. Next base: position 6,320,225 of record CM031236.1, read on the forward strand.
TTTATGAAGATTTGGCATTTTAGAACAATTTGTCCTACTCACCCGCTTTTGAATTTTCAATGGCTCGACACGTGGCATTATCAGATTGGATACGGCATCATAGTTCGAATTTAAAATCTTAACTCACTTTGAGGAAAATCTCAAAAACTTAAATTCCTCTCCAGCCCGCTTCTCTCGATTTTGACTTTTCAACGGTGGGCTCAAGACCAAGGCGGAGCTAGGGATCATTTTGTGATTTTTTACTTCACCTTTGGAAATAAAACCGAATTTCCAAAAGTTCTCTGATGACCCACTCCTCCCATTTTGATTTTTCAACATAGCCACATGTCATAATTTGATTGGTTGTGGGATCATGCTTTAATTTTATACTTTTAGCCTTTTTGATGAAAAGGCGTAAAACCACAAAGTTCTCCACCGACCCACATCCCCACTTTGACTTTTCAAGGATGGCATGAACACGTGGCATCTTTTAATTGGTGGCGGGACTTAGGAATTCTTATTTTTATTTCTCCATGCCAGCTCATGGGCTCACAACCACCATCTGAACTTTTCACCAAAAAGAGCAAAGTGCTAAATAACTCTCCAACCCTGTCTGCCCGCCTTTTGCAAAATATACCATCATAGGTCCACCAGACCATAACTTGAAAAGTACAAGGAGTTAAGGACTTATTTACCTTTTTGGAAATGGGAAGAAAATCCCCATCTGATGAAGAAGTTTCTAGGAACCCTCAACTCCTTAGAAAGTACCAGATTTCAAAATACCTAGCTTCAACAATTTCCAAAGGCACCAACTCAAAATTTTAGGTCTAGACTTGAAAATAAGGGGAATTTTGAGGGTGACAATAGACAGTTATTAACAGAGTTTGGATTTCCAAAGGATTCATCAAATATACTTTGGTGTGACAATAAAAGTGCAATTCACATTTCTCGCAACCCAGTTGAGAACCAGTGCACCAAGCATATTGAGATACACATCTACTTCATTTCAAAGCAAAGTCGGGATAGAGTTATTTTCTTGGAGTATAATCCGACTCAAGAACAGGTTGTGTACATATTTACGAAGCTTTTACATCACCTCACTACCTTGAGTTGCGTGGCATGCTTGGGGTTTCAGAATTTGTTCTTGGGAGGTGTTCATGAGAACATCTTCTTTCTTATTCTTTCTCTTTCCTTCTAGTAGGATTATTTCCTTCTTTTGGTTTGAGATTTCTTCATGGATATATTGTACATGAGTACCTCATCAGGCATAGTTTCCAGGACACATACTATGCACATGCCACTTCTATTTTGGCTCCTAACTTCACTTGAGAGGGGGTGTTAGAGTAGGTATATACCTTAGTTCATGTTCACCTAGGTACTTTATTTACCTTTATTGTATTTATCCTCACCCACTTATGTGTGTCGATATTTATTTTTATTTATTTATATATTATGGGGATATTATTTAGTTGTTAGGTATAATCATTTCCTTGATCTATGGTATTGACTAGATCCTTGATGTCTAATTCTTTCCTATGGTCTTGACTAGTTGTTTGATGACTAGTTCTTTCCTTGATTTATGGCTTAATCTATGACCTTGACTAGTTCTTAGATTGTTATTCTTTTCCTATATAAGAAAGGCCCATTCTCATTGTATTTCATTGAGTTCCATAATAATATATGATATTGTTGCTCATTTGTTTGCAAAGGTTTTATTAAAGTTATTCGGAAAATTGCTTTTATCTTATTGATCGTGGTGTTTGATTAGCATCTAAGTTCTTGGCTTGGTATGATTTGGTTATCGTTCCTTTTATGGTATCAGAGTAGGAGATTGTTGTTGACATTTGTCTGTAAGTTTTGTTTTGCAAACATTTTTTTGTATATTCATATATTCAGGATTTTTCCGCATTTTTTTGCTACGTGCATTTTTATGCAAAAAAGAGCCTTCCATTAGATCAAGAAGGTGGAAAAACCCTACGATTTACCATTTTTAGAGGCAAACATTTTTTTGGTTTTTTTGTTGTTGTAGAGAAACACACTAGTTCACCTTGAGATTCATGTCAGTAAGGAAGAAAATCCAAAAAATCAATTTCTGTGGGTTTTTTCTTTACGTGTCATAAAGATTCTTTCTTTGGCGTGCGATAGAATGTTTTCGGAAAGACGTTTCTTTCCTCTTTTGGCATGGATCTGCGAGTTGATATGCACAGTTTGCTATTTTGGGCGGTGAAGGTCATTTTCGACTTAGTCTAGAATTAACAAGTTTTACCAAAAGAAGTAATTGGATGTGACTTTCTCAAAACCAATGGCACACCCGTAATAGTAAGTTACGAATACACCCATTAAAATTCTTAGCCCTTGGTCATATGGTATGGTTTCAAACTCGATAAATTGATGTTGTATATACAAGTCACCGACAGGTACTATAAAGAAGAGGAAGCCATTAAAGTGAGGTGGAATAATCCACAGGATTACCAAACATTTAAGTATCAAGTGGAAAATACATGCAGAGTGTGTGATGCCTACAATGTGGTTGTGCATCTGTGCTTATTGGCACCAAGGATATGGAATCCATTTAATGAGAGAGTCACTTTCAAAAATGGCACCTCCATTCGTCCAAGTAAAACGGTGTCCCGCACATATCATGTGAATTATGCGGCTGATATTTCCACTGCCCAACCATCGGATCACTTTACCAACTACAAATAAATATTGAGCATTCATGTGATTTTTCAACTGCCCTTTTCATTGTCATGTTTGATACGAGGGGTTAAATTTGACGCCCACCTATGCCTATCAAACAATTTTCGAGTGACGGTAATTTTTCAATACCGCCTTCAAAAACAAAAAATAATGTTATTTTTACTAATTATTATATATTTATTATATCTTTTATAATATAAATTTACATATTTTTATAATATTTATACAAATCTATATAAAAATGATGGTCATGTTTTAAATATGCAAGTTGTGTGTGACAATTAGAACAGATAATTACAAGTATTTTACGTCCAAAATCACAAAAATGTCTAAACGACTGTTAAATTTAACCCCTATTTGATATCCATGCCTGGAATTTCATGCTTTGCGGAACGTTTTTTTATATTTTAGTCCTATTTTATAATATAAAAACCATTTCAACTGGTTAAATTTTATCGGGTCATAAATTTGACAACTTATATTGATTAATTATTTGACTAAATAAACAATACTTCAGATTGTTTTTTTCTAAAATAAACTAGAATTTAGTCACCCAAAAGAATCAAAGTCTATGAAAATTTTGTTTCTATGTTAAGAATATTTTAGTTTTTAAAAAAGTTGAAGATGTATGTATGTATATATGTATCAAGGTAGAAAGTTTCCTATAGAGTGTATAATACCATGTACTTAAAATATGGAAAAAACAATCTTTCATAAAATATGATTAATACAGAGAAAATACGGTAAATAATATATTTAAAAATAATAATATTCTTTAAGAATTCAAAGGTAATTTTACAACAATCAAATTATTAATATCATAATAGTCTTATGACAAACAAATTATTAAAAAATTATTTAAAAACAAGTGCCACCAAAGATAAATTCAACATATATTCAATAAAAGCTACTAATTAATTTTATTTATTTTGTGTATAATTATTTTCAATTAATTTAAATTATAAATTTTCGTATGTAAGAATAAACTTCACATTTTTATGTTTTTTGCGGTAGCATAAAAAATTTGTGTGTGTGTTCTATAAAGAATATGTATGTATATACATATATAACTATATGTATGTATGTAATATATACATACATGATCATTAAATTTAGATCACCCTAGAATACTTCATTTTAGTGGGAAGATTTTTATTTCCATGGCAATCCAAAAAGACCCCAAATGGGCACTTGTGACATATCTTGAGTTAGATGTAGAAGTCAGTCCCATAGATGTAATATTTTGCACTTAGTAAAGCTTTTGATTCAAAATTTAGAGCACGTGTTCATGATCATGGTGAAATTCTCTTCCTTCCATTTCCATTAATCTATTTTGATTGTCAAAATTCAATACAAACTACAAAGGAGATGATTTATCTTATTTCAAGGTACTTAGTCTCAATCGTGCTACCCATCAAATCAAAAAATTGTACTTCCCCTAGACTCTTTAGACTTAAAACTTGGTGGTATATTAGTGTCATATTATAAATATTATTAGTTTTCAATATAATATTTTTACTTCTATTTTTAAAAACATCTTAAATGAATGTTTATATTAAGCCTCAATAGTTACTATGACAGGGTAATATAAATATATGAGATAAAACCAAAGTCAATAAGAATCAAAATTTAAAATTGTTTTTATTTTTTCTTTACATCTATGTGTAATAACACATTTCTTAATTGTAAAGTTTAAAATTAAATCACATTCAAATTTTAGATCTTCAGTTGGAGATCTCATATATCCTTCTTTGTTGAATTTTCTATCATAACTAAATACAATTTTAAATATTAGCATTTTCACACTAGGGTAAGTGCACCAAATTGGGGGGCCAAAAGGGGTCTTAAGTGGACGCATTTTTCTGAAAAAAATAAAACTTCAACTTGTATCAAGTTTTTGAAATAGTTACACTCAAAATTGGAAGATGTTGTAGAAATATGAATTGTAGAATTTTGAGTCTAGTTTCTAAGCTACTAAATTTTGTTGAAAATGTATAAGTTTAAGTGGTTAAAACAACTAAAATACCAATAGATGCTCTGGTTTTGTTAAAAAAACATAATAGAGTGACTTTCATGCCCCCCACCATTTTTTGAGCACCATTTATTATTTTTGAAAACCCTTTGGTAGAAAGATAGCTAGGAGCATCTAGTTTGAGCTCCATTGTTTTTAGATTTTTTAGCAAATATTTTTTTATTTATAATCTTTCGGTACAAATATTTTATGTTTTGAAAAGTAATGGAGCTCCATTTGTGACCCCCCCCAACTACCTCAAAAAATATCAAAAAAATATATTTTTTTGAATATGTATAGAATTATGCCTAATTTGGGCTAGTATAATTTTTTAAAAATTTTGATCACCCAAAAAAAAGATACACCATGAAAGATAGACATATTTACACTTCAAAAAATAGCTATAAAAAGGCATAGTTAGAAAATAAATAATATGGAAACCTTATATTAATCAAAAAAATTGAAAAATTATATATTTAGAAATAAGAAACCTGCTCTACGTCGTGGTGTAATTTTTTAAAAATGGATCTATTGTTTTATTTTGATTTATCATAGAGGAAGTGGCATTTTTACATTTTCTTGCAAAAACACGTTGTTTTTGTGTTTGTATAGGTCCATGCCTCAGGCTTGGGGATCCAAACCGGATCCCAAGCCTTGAGGCATGGCTTGGGAAAAGAGAAAATACAAAATGTGTACACATTTTTCTTTGTTTATATATTGTGGCCCCCAACATCCCTTTCATCTCTTTCATGGGAATTCTACAAACATTTTGTTTTATCTGTAATTTTCTCTACATTCTTGCACGATTTTTTAGTAGTTCATTTTGTCCCCTACCCCACTAGTTGATTTTTTCTAATCATGGGTGATAAACATCAAGCTAAGGACAAAAGGAAAGTCAAGAACAAGACATTAGAGCAATTGGAAGAGAAGAGAATGAAAAACTTCAGCGGGGCAAGGTACATCTGCTATATTAAATGTAGCTAATGTATTAGAAAATGGGGATGAAATACATAATGAAAATGTAGAGAATAATGATTTTACAATGAATAATGATTTTTCAATAAATAATTATATTGAATTGAATGATAATGTTGGTATGGATGAAGAAATTGATATGAATCCAATTGTTGAACCCTTACCTGAGAATCCAAATGTTAACCTTGAAATTTGTATGAAAACACTGAATGAAGAAAGTAACCTTGTAAACAAATCTTTACCTCTAAGAACACCTATTTCCATTTTGCAAAGAAAACCAATTCACTTAATTGAAATTGATGAAAACATTATAAAACCAATGCCTAACAAAATGTCCGAAAGAAACGTGAGAAGAAAAGCTAGTGGAATTTGGGATAATTAATTTAAGAATTTAAACAACACACAAAGATGTCAATTATTTGTTACATTGATGAAATTAATTAAGATGAGACCTATAATGAAGACCACAGGGTTAAGAACATCTAATGTTGTTGATCAAAATGCGTTAATTGTTGAAAACATACATAAATCATACCAAACCGTAGGTAGAAAAATATGCACCAAAGATAGTAATGCTACATAACATGCACTTACTAATTATATAGTAAGTGATAAAATAGTTAATAAATGCTTGATTAGAAAAAAACAAGCGGTGCTTTAAGCTAAACAAAAAAATACTAATGAAAACAATAGAGAGACGTAAACATCTTGAGTCAGCTTAATAACACTAACTATTGGGATTTCTCTAGCAGAATTCCATGAAAAGACACGAATACATCTGATATTCTAAAATAATTAATTTTAAAATTTTGGAATGAGAACACAAGGGTGTCACCGAATAGAAGAGATACAGTAAAAATAAGAATAGGTTCTCGTAATCGTAAATTGTGTGCAAAAGATTTCTAAGATATGACTCAAACAGAATTGTTCTCTAAGTTTACGAATGAAAATCCACAAATTAGCATTAGCCAAATATTCTTTGAAATGAGCAAACCCTTTTATGTGAAAATCAATCACTCACATACCACTTGTTTTTGGAGGCATCATGTTGAATTTTCAATGCATTTTGATGTTTTTTTGTCAAATACGTCATGTTTTGCATATTGACATCATGTTGCAGGAGTGTGGATTAAATGTCCCACCAAAATCTTCAAGGGAATTTATTCCGACAATATTTTGTGAAAAATCAACTAGACAATTTTTTTATAACAAAGCATGTTTGGATGGAATATGTAATGTATGCGGTGGCTTGCCAAATCTGAAAAGTTGTATCCATGAGGAGAGTACAGATTCAATAGGAAAATAATTGGTTGATTTCATCAAATATAAATCATTGACATATCAATTAAAATAGCTTGATGGTTTGATGAACAATTCAAGTTAAGAAAGGACACATTCCCACTTGGTACTATTATTTCAATAGTTGACTTTGCAGATAATTACACATTGCAGCCATAAATGGAGGTTCAGTCTCAATATTATAACTCAGTGCAAGTTTTTATATTCATGCATATAACATTCATGCACTCTCCCGAAATCACCGAGCAAGATCAAAAAATATTAAGAGAGTATCATTTCTACATCAGTGATGATCGAAATTTTTTTAGAGAATATGTACAAGGGTGTTTCCATGTGTTTTATGCAAACTTGAATGAGAGGAACATTAGTTTTGATCAACATTACATTTGATCGGAGAACTGCACATCAAAATTCAAGAATGCACAGATGTTTTATTGGCTAAGAAGGATGGACAAAGAAACAAATGTACAACATATCTGGATTTTTACTGAGGTAGGGCATGGAAAAGGAGAGCATGATGGTGCAGGAGCATGTGTGAAAAGAGCACTTGCAAGAGAAGAGTTAAAGTTCAAGGATGGTGCTAAATTTATAGCTGCAAAAAACATTGTTGATTGGTGTGTCAAGAATATGGGCCATGAATCTCAAGAGAGATCAATGGTTCATATATATTTTTAGTTGATAGAGGAACAACATCTGACAAAATTTGAAGATTGTATGACAGTTGCAGGATCAAGTGATATGCACTCATTCCATAGTTCAATTACAAATGCTTAGACTATTTATACTAGGTGCATGACATGTTTTTGTATATCATGCATTGATTTTGCATGGAATGAATGTGAGTCACAACATTGGGTGGATGAATGGACTTTTAGACCTCTAATTCCATTCAACACACATCAAGTTCCACGAGCATTACAACTTGCAGGGTCTTTAGATCAAATGACAACATCACCTGACTTTGACCAAGTCTCTGATTTAGTGCATAAAGGTACATACATATATGTACATGCCATGTTTTAGATTTATAAATTATTAAATGTCAACTCTTAATGTATTTTTAATTGACTGGACAATTTTACTTTGTGATACATATGGCACGTTTTTGTAGTTATTGCGAAAGAATTTAAAGAAGAGGGAATAGACTACTTCTTGTCTCGTTGTGTAGAGGGAAAACAATTGACTTCCACAGTCATTGATGGTGAAGACCTCGAGTATCCCACTGGGTCAGTGGTAGTCACTGAAACTTGGCTTCGACAATATCCTATCAAAAATCAAACATTTGGTTGTTTGAAGACTATGAAGTACATTGGAAGATACTTCACTATTCACATTTAGTCCTTGCATCAAATATTGAGGTTGGCCATCAAATAAGAATCTATGGAAGGTTCGTGAATCGGATCATGTAGCAATTCTTATTCTTATCAAGAATAGAGTTGATCCTTGTGGTTCATTGGATTGAATTTTTAAAGGTATGTTCTTCATGAATTTAATTTAAATATTTACTTAAATGATTTTGTTTAAATTTTGTATGATTTAAAATTATATTAAATTACTTGTTAGGAAATAAGAGATAAAATATGCGGAATAATCCCTCACAGAATCGCAACAGTAGAAACTAATATGCAGAAATTATTACAGATCTCAAATAAAAATAGCAGAATAAAATAACACAACACAAAGAGACAATATTTAACGTGGTTCACCCAATTTGGGCTACGTCCACCAAGAATCACTTGCTCAGATTTTATTACAAGCCACCGCTCTCTCAATACAATACCCAGATCCGTTTGGAGCTATGCTCAACAAACTCTACAGAATTCACAGCCGAATTCAAAACACATCTGCAATACATTTTCTTGTACATCTATCATATGCATAAGACCATATAAATAGACAACTGCTTAAGTAGTTTTACAAAACCGTGGGTATCAAAACCATGGGCAAAACCCGTCCCATAAACCTATGGGTCAAAAACTCGCCCATATGAGAAAACACGCTTTCCGATATGTTGGGTGCATTTTTCGAGGCCAAAAATTTTACGCTAAAAAAATTGGGGCTGCGCCCGAACCTCTCGGAAGGCTGCGCCCGAACCCTGAACCCCGCGAGGATACATGAAAAGTGTACAGTACTCTTAGTGTACAGTCTTCAACACTTTCACACATGAAAACAAGCTCCACAACATAACAATCTCCCACTTGGAGACTAGTTTTCCTCTGAGCAAGCTTCTCAACCCTTCACTAGTTTCTGTGAAGACCAACCAAAGCTAAACACAACTTTAGTTTTTCCCTTGTGACCACCTTGGTCATCATGTCTGCAGGATTCTGACTGGTATGAATCTTCTCCAACTTCAACTTCTCTTCCTCCAAAGCTATCCTGATGAAATGGTACCTTAATTGTATATGCTTTGTCCTAGAGTGGAAAGCAGAGTTCTTAGCTAGGTGTATAGCACTCTGACTATCACTATGCAGCTTACATTCCTCCTGCTTATGCCCCAACTCCTCAAGCAATTGTTGTAACCAAATCATCTCTTTGCTTGCCTCTGTGGCAGCAACATACTCAGCCTCCGTGGTTGACAAAGCCACCAGCTTCTGTAGTCGTGAAATCCAGCTCACTGTTGTCCCACCTACAGTGTAAATATAACCTGTCGTGCTCCTCCTGCTGTCTACATCTCCAGCCATATCTGAATCTACATAACCACGTAAAGTGGTGTCTGATCCACTGTAGCACAAAACTGTCCCCATGGTCCCTCTCAAATACCGAAGGATCCACTTTACTGCTTGCCAATGCTCTTTACCTGGATCACTCATAAATCTACTCACGGCCTCCCATGCGCATGGGCAATATCAGGCCTAGTGCACACCATAGCATACATCAAACTACCAACTGCTGATGAGTAAGGTACCTTGGACATTTGGTTCCTCTCCTGCTCTGTCTTGGGACACTGCTCCTTTGATAACTTGAAATGGCCTGCCAAAGGAGTCCCAACTGGTTTAGCATCCTGCATGTTAAACCTATCTAATACCTTCTTAATGTAATCTTCCTGAGATAAAGTCATCTTCCGTTCCTTCCTATCCCGAGTTATCCTCATACCAAGGATTTGTCTGGCTGCACCCAAATCCTTCATAGCAAAGGATTCACTTAGCTGCTTCTTGAGTACTTTTATTTCCTGCATGTTTTTACCTGCAACCAGCATGTCATCAACATACAAACATAGGATAATATAACTTCCATCCTCAAATTTCTTTGTATACACACAATGGTCAGAATGACATCTGATATAACCTTGCTCCATCATGAAGCTATCAAACTTCTTATACCATTGACGTGGAGCTTGTTTCAAGCCATACAAGCTCTTCTTTAGTTTGCACACCATCTCCTCTTTACCTTTGACCTCATAGCCCTCTGGTTGCTGCATATATAGTTCCTCCTCTAAATCACCATGGAGAAATGCAGTCTTTACATCTAACTGTTCTAAGTGCAAGTCTTCTACTGCCACTATTCCAAGAACAGTTCTAATAGAAGTCATTTTTACTACAGGAGAAAAAATCTCATCAAAATCTATACCTTGTTTCTATGCAAACCCCTTGACCACCAACCGGGCCTTATGTCTCTTCTTTCCTCCTTCTTCATCTTTAACTCAGTATACCCACTTGTTCTGCAATGCTCTTTTGCCTTAGGTAGCTTCACCAAATCCCAAGTCCGGTTCTCCATGAGAGACTTAAGCTCCTCATCCATGGCTTGCTCCCACTTCTTCGGCATCTACCTGCATTGCTTCATCAGCTAAAGCTCTCGGCTCTCCACTATCAGTGAGTAATAAATAATAAAGAGAAGGAGAAAAACGTTCAGGTTCTTTTCTTACCCTAGAAGACCTCCTCACTGTGTAGGAGTTTGGGGTTCTGTTGAGTAGGTTCTGAACTGATTCATGGGTCACTTTCCCATCCGGAAGATCCTCTACCACTGCATATTCTTTCTTGGATTCTTCCTGTTTTCCTGCAACTGTTGCTTATACATGACTTTCTCATTAAAGACCACATCCCTAGACCGAATGATTTTCTTGTCTTTAATACTCCAACATTTATATCCAAAGTCATCACCACCATAACCAATGAAAGTACATTTTTCTGATTTAGCCTCTAGCTTGGTCCTATCATCCTTGTCTATATGAACAAACACCTCACATCCAAAGACTCTAAGAAATGAATAATCAACTTTCTTACCGGACCAAGCCTCCTCAGGTATGCCTCCATCCAAGGCACTTGAGGGTCCTCTGTTTATCAAGTACACAGCTGTGCTCACCGCTTCTGCCCAAAAAGAAAGAGGCAGTCCTGCATGTAACCTCATGCTCTTAGCACGTTCCATTATTGTTTGTTCATCCTTTCTGATACCCCATTCTGCTGCGGAGTTCCTGGAACCGTCTTTTTCCTGCGGATTCCATTCTTAGAACCAGTAATCATCAAATTCATTGTTGCAATATTCCCCTCCATTATCGACTGAGACATTTTAGCTTAAGACTGTTTCATTCTCTACCAAGGCTTTCCATTTAACAAAAGTGTCAAATACATCAGATTTATTTCTAATACAATAAACCCAAACTTTCCTTGTTGCATCATCAATAAAAGTGACATAATAACTTGAACCCCCAAGAGATAATACCTGAGCCGGTCCCCACACATCAGAATGTACCAGCTCTAACTTACTCTCTTTCTTCGTAGGTCCAACCTTGAGAAACCTTACTCGCTTCTATTTCCCATATATGCAGTTCTCACAGAAATCCAAACCTATTTCTGTATATCCAGGCAAATTCTTCTTTATGATGTCCATGCCCTTATGGCTCATATGACCGAGCCTATAGTGCCATAATGTTGTATCTGCATCTGAAGCCACAAGATTACAATCATTAGTACTATCAGTGGTTAAATACAAGGTTCCAACCTTCTTACCTCTTGCCACCACAAGAGCACCCTTGGTAACCTTCCAAGAGTCAGTTGTAAATATCACAGTACAACCATCACTTCCCAATTGCCCGCCGATATCAAATTTCTCCTTAATGTAGGCACATGTCTGACATCCTTCAATAGCCATGTATTCCCATTCTGCATCTTAACCTGAATAGAACCTTTTCCAACTATACTGCAAGGCTCATCATCACCAAGAAAAACATGCCCAAAATCCCCTTGAACATAATCAACAAAATAATGCCTATGTGGAGTAGCATGAAAAGAAGCCCCTGAATCTAAAACCCAAGATTCATTAATATTATGCAAAGAAAGAATCAAAGCATCCTGGCATACATTACCCGATGCCACATTTGCCTCCTTGTTTTCTTCCTGTTGTTTCTTCTTATCCCGAAGCTCCCAACAGTCCTTCTTTGCATGCCCAGGCTTTCCACAATTCCAGCATACAATCTTGTTCTTGGATTTTGACCTTGCCCGATCTTTTGATTTTCCACGGTTTCCTCTATTCTTTTGTCTCCCTCTAGTTTCCACTGTCAAAGCATTCCCTGAAGTAGAAGATTCCCTGAGCTTTTTCTTCGCATTTCCTCGCTTAGAATCACCCCTACAACATCCTCAAACTTCAACTTCGAGTTAGCTGGAACCGAGTTGCTTACCGCCATTACCAGGCTATTCCAACTTTCAGGTAAAGAGCACAGAATTAATAAAGCCCTAACTTCTTCATCAAATTCTATTGTAACCGAAGCTAGCATATTCACAACCGTATTAAAATCATTTAAATGATAACTACTGAACTATTCTCAGACATCTTCATATTAAACAACTTTTTCATTAAAAATATCTTATTAGAGGCAGAGGGTTTTTCATACAACTTCCCTAATGCATCCATTAGATCTTTTGTAGTCTTTTCCTTTGAAACATTAAATAATACCGAAGATGTAAGACATAGCCGGATCGTTCCAAGTGCCTTCCTATCCAGAAAATCCCATTCCACATCTGTCATACTCGAGGGTTTGTTCACCTTCTCAGACAACGGAATATAAAGATCCTTCTGATAAAGGTAATCTTCCATCTGCATCTTCCAAAGACTAAAATTCTGCCCGTTGAATTTATCAACCCTAGATCTTCCATCATCTGCCATAGCTCCCACTCAAGATAAAACTTTCCCTGTGATTCAACACTTCAGCAAACCAAACCAAGCTCTGATACCAATTGTTAGGAAATAAGAGATAAAATATGCGGAATAATCCCTCACAGAATCGCAACAGTAGAAACTAATATGCAGAAATTATTACAGATCTCAAATAAAAATAGCAGAATAAAATAACACAACACAAAGAGACATTATTTAACGTGGTTCACCCAATTTGGGCTACATCCACCAAGAATCACTTGCTCAGATTTTATTACAAGCCACCGCTCTCTCAATACAATACCCAGATCCGTTTGGAGCTATGCTCAACAAACTCTACAGAATTCACAGCCGAATTCAAAACACATCTGCAATACATTTTCTTGTACATCTATCATATGCATAAGACCATATAAATAGACAACTGCTTAAGTAGTTTTACAAAACCGTGGGTATCAAAACCATGGGCAAAACCCGTCCCATAAACCTATGGGTCAAAAACTCGCCCATATGAGAAAAGCACGCTTTCCGATATGTTGGGTGCATTTTTCGAGGCCAAAAAATTTTACGCCTAAAAAAAAAAAAAAAAAAATTTCGGGGGCTGCGCCCCGAACCCCTACTACTGGGGTTCTGCGCCCTGGACCCCGCTCGGGGCCCGGCCCGGCCCAAACCCCGGGAAGGATACATGAAAAGTGTACAGTACTCTTAGTGTACAGTCTTCAACACTTTCACACATGAAAATAGGCTCCACAACATAACATTACTTACTAAGATGTTTATGTAGGTTAGTGGTGCCAAAAAATATTTCACCTTCACATGGTTGGCACTATCAGTAGAGAATTTATTATTCTCGAAACCAAGTGAAGCTAAGAGAAATTAAATATTAGAAAGGAACAACAAACATAAATTCTCATTTCACCACCTATATTGTAAAAATATCTTATTAAAATTTTCATTCACCACCTATATTGTATGAACCACCTATATTATTCAGGTGATTGGCAATGGACAACCTTACACTGACTCAGACTGTAGTATTTCACATGTTTAAAAACAATAAGACAGTGAGAGAACCAAATGAATATGGTGAAAACCGTGATAAGATTTGTAGAGGGCCTTGACATGGAGGTCTTGGATCTGATGAGACGTCTCAGGTGCCACGAGTCCGAGAAATCACCCATCAAAGATATATCATGTTTTAGCCTCGGTGCTCTTAAGGGACTACGCCCGCACGAGGTAGCACAAAAGCATGGAGAGTGTAGGGAACCAAAAAAAGCCTTCAATAGCATTCACCTAGACTCCCCGACGTGTTGGAGTAGTTGGTTCAGTCCCACGAGCTTTTGTTTACAAACTATAGCGTCGACAACCCTACACCTGACTGCAGACTGCAATATTTTATGCATTTTCAAACAACAGGACACAAGATAACCAAATGGAAATGGAGAAAATCATGAGAGGCTTTCATAGAGGGCCCTAAATTGGAGGTCTTAGATCTGACGAGATATCTCTAGGTGCCACAGAATCTGAGAAATCACCCGTCGAAGATATAACATGTTTTGTCCTCAGGGCTCTTAAGGGACTACGCCTAGACGAGGTAGCCCAAAAGCATGGGAAGCGTAGGGAACCAAAAGAAAGTCTCCACTAGCATTCACTAGGACATCTAAACATGTTAGCCCAAACGGTTCTGTCCCACAAGCTACCGTTTGTAAAATACAACATCTAGCGAAACCTTTACACCGACTCAAACTACACTATTTCGCACGTTTGCAAAGAATAGAATAGCGAGAGAACCAAATGGAGATGGAGAAAAATGCAAGAGACTTTCACAAAGGGATTCAACATGGAGGTTTTGGATCTAACGAGACATCTCTAGGTGCTGTGGAGTCTGATAAATCACGTGTCGAAGATATAACGTGTTTTGGTCTCAGGGCTCTTAAGAGACTACGCCCGAATGAGGTAGCCTGAAAGCACAGGAAGTGTAGGGAACCATAAAAAATCCTCCATTAGTGTTCACCTAGCCAGCCCGACATTTTGGTGTAATTGGTTTGGTCCCAGGAGATTCCAATTGCAAACTACAGTGTCTGGGAGCTCTACACTGACTCAGATTGTAGTATTTCGTGTGTTTGCAAATAGTAGGACATCGAGAGAACCGAATGGAAATGAAGAAAACCATGAGATTATTTCATAGAGGGATTCAACATAGAGGTTTTGGATCTAATGAGATGTTTGTAGGTGCCACAGAGTCCAAGAAATCACCCGTCGAAGATATAGCATGTTTTGGGCTCAGGGCTCTTAAGAGACTACACCATACAAGGTAACACAAAAGCACGGGGAGTGTAGGGAACCAAAAAAATCCTCCATTAGTGTTCACATGGCCACCCCAATGTGTTGGCGTCGCTAGTTTGGTCCCACGAGCTTCCGTTTACAAACTATAGCGTCTGGCAGCCCTACACTACTCAGACTACAGTATTTCGCGTGTTTACAAACAATAGGACATCGAGAGAACCGAATGAAGATGGAGAAAACCGTGAGAGAATTTCATAGAGGGCCATGACATAGAGGTCTCAAATCTTATGAGATGTCTCTAAGTGCCATGGAGTTTGAGAAATTACCCATCAAAGATATAACGTGTTTTGGCCTCAGGGATCTTAAGGGACTACGCCGGACGAGATAGCCTGAAAGCATGGGTAGTGTAGGGAACCAAAAAAAGCCTCCAATAGTGTTCACTAGGCCATCCGGATGTGTTGGCCTAGATGGTTTGGTCCCACAAGCTACCGTTTGCAAAATACAACATCTAGCAGCCTTACATTGACTAAGACTACACTATTTCACAAGTTTTCAAACAATAGGACAATGAGAAAATTGAATGGAGATGGAGAAAATTACGAGAGGATTTCGTAGAGGGCCATGACATGGAGGTCTTGGATCTGATGAGAGGTCTCTAAGTGTCATGGAGTCTGATAAATCACCTGTCAAAGATATAGAGTGTTTTGGCCTCAGGGCTCTTAAGGGACTACGCTCGGACGAGGTAGCCCAAAAGCACTAGTGAAGGAAACCACCAATGTTCAATGATTTTTCCACAGGATGCAACTATGTAGACTATGAACTTATTTTTGTTGGGGATACCACCAATGTTCCAACTGTTCATTTTGAAAGAATGAATATCTTCAATCAAATAGAGAATGAAGAGCCTGAATTTGTTTGGACATTACAGAAGGTTGTTTGTGCCCAAAAAGAAGCGGAAGGCCATATAAATTTTTAGTCTTCAAATTTAGATGACAATGAACATCGTGAAGAAAAAAATTAGGTGAAGATGTCACTATGATTCAAGAAGAAATTCCTCCTGAAAGTCATAAAGATTCAATTTGATTACCCAAAAACATCTGGAAGAACTTAAAGAGAAGATACGAGTAGAAGAAAAGGAAAAATGGGAAGCGTGGAAGGATCACAACTTAACTGGAATGGAAGATCTATGTGATGTTGTCGATATAATCATGGATAATCTTAAGGACAACATGCCAAGTTGACTATTTTTATTAATCCGGTTGCTTCAACCTCACAAATCAAACTAGGTAGTTCCAAAAGTAGCATACTGGAAAGAAAAACTACAATTAAGTATTGATAATTAAGCCTGAAACTTGTTTAGAATTGTAATTTATTTTTTGATTGAGCATTCACCCATAGTTTCTTTTTTGAAGGAAGAAATTCATTTTTTGTGAAATAGAATGTTGATTTAGTCTATTACTCATACTATTTAGGTTAGATTTCTGTAGTTGTTCAATGACAGTTTGAGGATCTGTAGTACTAACATGGAAAATTTTTTAGGGACCTACAAAATCCTATCACAGTTTTATCCATCTCCATTCAGTTTTCTCGTTGTCCTATTGTTTGCAAACGCATGAAATACTGCAGTCTGAGTCAGTGTAGGCCTCCCAGATGTTGTAGTTTGCAAATAGAAGCTTGTGGGACTGAACTAAATATGCCAACACATTGGGGTGGCCAGATGAATGCTAGTGGAGGATTTCTTTTGGTTCCATACACTCCCCATGATTTTGGGCTACCTCGTTCAGGCATAGTCTCTTACGAGCCCTGAGGCCAAAAAATGCTATATCTTCGATGGGTGATTTCTGGAATCTGTGGCACCTAGAGACGTCTCTTCAGATCAAAGATCTCCATGTCGGGGACCTCTACAAAATTCTCTCATGGTTTTCTCCATATCCATTTGGTTCTCTTACTATCCTACTATTTGCAAACACGTAAAATACTGCAGTCTGAGTCAGTGTAGGGCTCCCAGACATTGTATTTTGCAAACGGTAGCTTGTGGGACCGAACCATCTGGGCCAACATGTCTGGATGTTCTAGTGAACACTATTGGAGGCTTTGTTTTGGTTCCCTATGCTGCCCGTGCTTTCGTGCTACCTCGTTCGGGTGTAGTCTCTTAAGAGCCTTGAGGCCAAAACACACTATATCTTCGACGAGTGATTTCATGGATTCGTGGCACCTAGAGATGTCTCGTCGGATCGAGACATCCATGTTTGGGCCCTCTAGGAAATCCTCTCATGGTTTTCTCCATATCCATTTGGTTCTCTTGTTGTCCTATTGTTTGCAAACATGCGAAATATTGTAATATGAGTCAGAAAGCATTTGTCGGATGCTATAGTTTGCAAATAGAAGCTCGTGGGACTGAACCAACTAATCCAACATGTCAGGGTGGCCAGGTGAATGCTATTAGAGGATTTATTTTGGTTCCCTATGCTCCTTTACTTTTGTGCTACCTTGTCCAGGCGTAGTCCCTTAAGAGCCCTGAGGCCAAAACACGCTATATCTTCAACGGGTGATTTCTCGGACTCCATGGCACCTAGAGATGTCTCGTTAGATCTGAGACCTCCATGTCAAGGCCCTCTACAAAATCCTCTAGAATTTTTCTCCATATCCATTTGGTTCTCTCGTTTTCCTCTATTTGAAAACGCGCAAAATATTGTAGTACGAGTCGGTGTAGGGCTCCCAAACGCGTACTTTGTGAACAGAATATCGTGGGACTGAAACAACTATGCCAACACATTGGGGTGGCCAATGGAATTCTAGTGGAGGATTTTTTTTGGTTCCATATGCTCCCCGTGCTTTTGGGATACCTCTTTGGGCGTAGTCTCTTAAGAGCCCCGAGGCCAAAACACACTATATCATCGACGGTGATTTCTCCGACTCCATGGCATCTAGAGACATCTCATCAGATCTGATACCTCCATGTTAGGGCCCTCTACAAAATTATTTCATGGTTTTCTCCATATCCATTTGGTTCTCTTGTTGTCTTACTGTTTGTAAACACGTAAAATGCTGTGATCGAGTCAGTGTAGGGCTCCTAGACGCTATAGTTTGCAAATGGAATCTCGTGGGACTGAACCAACTATGCCAACACATCATGGTGGCCATGTGAACCCTAGTTGAGGCTTTTTTTGTTCCATACGCTCCCCATGCTTTTGGGATACCTTGTCCAGACGTAGTCCCTAAAGAGCCCTGAGGCCAAAACACACTATATCTTCGATGGGTGATTTCTCAGACTCCATGGCACCTATAGACGTCTCATCAGATACGAGATCTCCATGTCAAGCCCTATACAAAATCCTCTCATGGTTTTCTCTATCTCCATTCAGTTCTCTCACTGTCCTACTATTTACAAAACACACGAAATATTGTAGTCTGAGTCAGTGTAGGGCTCCCAAATACTAAAGTTTATGAACGAAAGCTTGTGGGACCAAACCAAATATGCCAACACATCGGGGTGGCAGGTGAACACTATTGAAGGATTTTTTTGTATTTCCTATGCTCCCTGTGCTTTCGGGCTACCTCGTCTGGGTGTAGTCCCCTAAGAGCCCTGAAGCCCAAACATGTTATATCTTCGACGGGTGATTTCTCAGACTCCGTGGCACGTAGAGATGTCTCGTCAGATCCAAGACCTCCATGTCAAGGCCGTCTATGAAATTTTATCCCAGTTTTATCCATCTCTATTCAGTTCTCTCGCTCTCCAACTATTTGCAAACATGTGAAATAATTCAGTTTGAGTCAGTGTAGGGATCCTAGACGCTTTAGTTTACGAACGGAAGCTCATGGGACCGAACCAACTACACCAACACGTCGGGGTGGCTAGGTGAATGCTAGTGGAGGATTTTTTTGGTTCCCTACACTACCCATGCTTTCAAGCTACCTCATCCAAGTAGTGTCCCTAAGAGCCCTGAGGCCAAAACATGTTATATCTTTGACGTGTAATTTATCATAATCCGTGGCACTTAGAGACGTCTCATCAGATCCGAGACCTCCATGTTGGGGCCCTCTAAAAAATCCTCTCATGGTTTTATCCATCTCCACTCGGTTATCTCGATGTCCTACTATTTTCAAGTGCATGAAATACTACAGTCTGAGTCAGTGTAGGGCTCCCAAACATTGTAGTTTGCGAACAAAAGCTCATGGGACCAAACTAACTACGCCAACACATCAGGATGGCTAGTTAAATGCTAGTGGAGGCTTTTTTTTGGTTCCCTACACTGCCTGTGCTTTCGGGATACCTCGTCCAAGTGTAGTCCCTTAAGAGCCCTAAGGGAAAAACATGCTATATCTTTGATGGATGATTTCTCAAACTGCGTGGCACCTAGAGATGTCTCGTTAGTCTGAGACCTCCATGTTAGGGCCCTCTACAAAATTTTCTTGTGGTTTTCTCCATCACCATTTGGTTCTCTCACTGTCTTATTGTTTGCAAACACGTGAAATACTACAGTCTGAGTAAGTGTAGGGAACCCAGATGTTGTATTTTACAAATAGAATCTTGGGGGACTGAACCAAATATTCCAAAACATTGGGGTGGCTAGGTGAATTCTAGTGGAGGATTTTTTTGGTTCCTGTTGGGTTTTAGATTTGCACTTTGAATGAAACCACAGTTAGGGGACAAGCAAGTCCCTCCTCTTTAATGGGAGAGGCTACCTTATTAAAAGTAGGAGACAAAACCTATGTACAAATATACAGCTCTCATGAAAGTGTGGTTTTATGACATCTTGAAATGTATTTTAAGATAAGGAAATTATCAACACTGAAGGATAGAAGACTTAAGGAGATGAGGGAAAAATAAGAAGACAATATTTTTCAGGGAAAAGAGATAGTAGAGAAAACCCTTATGTGTATTTGAGAAAATGAGATACAAAATGGAACAATTCATGTTTATAATGAGACACAATCTCACGAGATGCAAATTTCTTAAGATCACATCAACCAGAAAAAAAAGTTTATAAGCATGTAAAAGATTGAAATGATTCACAAATCAAACTAGGGAAGAAAGAGAAATAGAGGAAGGAGGGGAAAAACCCTTGTATCGATTTCTTTCCTTTTCAAACTACAATTTTTGAATATCAAAATTCCAACCCCCGTAATGAGCCAAGATCTTACATTTATATAAAATCCATTTTGAAAGATCCACTGCCAAAATTAATCCCTAGCAACCTGTCCAGTGTGGTTCCTCCTATATTTTTTGGCATGTTGGAGATGGGATAAATGCGAATCAAATCAAAACTGATCTATAAAGCGGTTGGAATTCATGTTGGTGGCATGAAAGATGTGTTTTTAGATTTTCACCCATCAAAGCTAGTTAAAAATAATATCTTATGCTTCCATGGCATAGTGGAGATCTAGACTCAGCGGTACCAATTTTTTTGGATTTGAAGCACTGGATCAAAACATATGGCCCCTGCAAAGTTTTACATACAAAAATGGTGAAAATGCAACCATTACAACATGGATCTGTAGGCATGAAAATGACATTATGCCTTTTGGTGCAAAAATATGCAAAATATAAAAAACCTCCCTCAGCCCCGCCATAAGGAACTTTGAAAATGGGTCGTCCACATGGTAGAAAGTGATTAGAGCGGGTGTAGGGAATGCCTTTACATTTTATGAATTTATGAGGATTTGGCATTTTGGAACATTTCAGCCCACTCACCCACTTTTGAATTTTCAACAGCTCAACACGTGGCATTATTTGATTGGATATGGCGTCGCGACTAAAATTTACAATTTTAACTCATTTTGAGGAAAAACTCAAAAACTTAAATTCCTCCACCGGTCCACTTCCCTAATTTGAATTTTCAATGGTGGGCTCAAGACCAAGGCAGAGCCAGGGATCATCTTGTAATTTTTACTTCACCTTCAGAGATAAAACCAAATTTCCAAAAGTGCTACGATGACCTACTCCTCCGCTTTGATTTTTCAACACTTTCAACTCAACACATGGCACCGTCTGGCTGCCGAGGAAGCGGCTTACTTTTACAATTTTTTACCTTTTGGAAAAGAGCTTCAAAACCTCAAAGTTCTCCACCGACCTACTTCTGACTATAATCCTAACATGTGGCTTCGTCGATTGGATACGGGGATGCGGTTGACTTTTACTTTTTTAAACGCAAAGGCTAAAAACTCAAAGTCTCATCAATAGTCCGCTGCCTGCTTTGACTTTTCAATGGCCACGTGACCTGTCTAATTAGAGGCGGGCCCTAGAAATTCTTATTTTTCTATTTCTCCACATGGGCTCGCGGGCTCGCAACTGTCATCTAAAATTTTCACCAGAAAGAGAAAAGTGCCAAAATAACTCCCAACCTTATCGGTCCGCCTTTGGCAAAATATACCATCATAGGTCCATGGGCCATAACTTGAAAAGTACAAGGACTTAGAATTACTTCTTTATGTTTTTGGAAATGGGAAGATATTTCCCATCTAATGAAGAAGTTTCTAAGATTCTAGAAGTCCTTAGAAAGTACCAGATTTCAAAATACCTTGCTTTAACAATTTCCAAAGGCACCAACTCAAAATTTTAGGACTAGACTTGAAAAATGAGGGGAATTTTGAGGGTGACAACAACTGGATCTTTCTGGAGATGACTTGGATTAGAACAAAGGGAAAAGGAAAGATCAAGAACTATAGATAAACTCTATAAAATATGGCATGTGCCTTATACATTAGGTAAAGGATTCAAAAAAAAAGCAATACATGGCAACACATAAAACAGGAAAATAAACAAACCAAACCCAAAGTAAAAACCCAAAACAAAACACACCACATAGCAAGGAACAAGAAAGGGAAACAAACCAAAACCAAAATGCTATACAAAAGGAATTCCTAGTTTCCTAGGACTTGAACAACTTTAAGTACTGCCCACTATGAGGAAGTGGGAGAGGAGGTCCATCCATGTGATCCCGGATAAAAGAGTTCTCACCATCAAAATGCTTGATCTTAAAAGGACCGAGCTAAAGAGAATCAAACTTACCATGGCTTCCTCGAGGCTCATGTCTCTTGTCCCATAGCAGCATAACGTCTCCCACTTGGAAAACTTTGGGTTTGTCTTTCTTATCAAACAAATCCTTTAATTTCAATTGATTAGTTGTTATTCTATCAACCACTCACAATCTGTCTTCATTCATCTTCTGAAGGTACATGATCCTCTTGTCCAAAGAACTACTAAAACTTAGATCTTTGATAGCTTTCATCATGTGCAATGCTAGAAATTCCTTTATCCTTTGGCGAGTTGAGCTTTAACACCATACACCACTTGGAAAGGAGACATCCCAATTGCTCTTTTAGGTGTAATCCTATCAGCCTAGATTGCATCACATAGTTTCTTGTACCAATTTCTCTGAGAATCATTGACAAGTTTTCTAACAATGGTCACCATTTTTTTATTTGTTGATTTTGTTTGTCCATTCCCTTGGGGGTAGTAGTTTGAAGAATGAGAGAGGGAGATTCCATATCCATAGCAGAAATCCATCATCTCAGTGGAAGAAAAGTTGGAAGCATTATCAGTCACAATCTTGTTTGGTATCCCAAACCTTATCAATATGTTCTCCTTAATGAAATTGCATACTACTTCAGAAGTAGTGCTCTTGACTGGAATGGCTTCCACCCACTTTGTGAAGTAATATGTGGTAGTCAACACATGGGTATGCCCTACACTTGAAGGTGTATTGAGTGTTCTAATGAAATATAAACCCCATTGTTGAAAAGGCTCTTCAATCACTACAGGTTTGAGTGGCAAAGCAAGCAACTTAGGTCTTCCAATAAATGTTTGACATGCTTCACATTTACCTACCCATTTTGATGCATCTTTGAATAGAGTAGGACAATAATAACCAGCTCGAAGGATTTTTTGAGCTGTCACAGAAGAAGAGAAATGCCCTCCACAAGCCTAGTCATGAAAAGTAGAGAACAACCTCTTCTATTGCTCTTTGTCTACACATTTCAAAAATCTTCCATCTATTCCTCATTTGAATAAAGCATTCTCCCGTAACACATATTTTGCAGACCTCAGGTTGATGGCTCTCTTCTCTTTAGTAGTCAAATGAGATGGGCTTTCACCACTAGGTAAGAAAGTGAGAAATGTCACCATACCATACATCTGTCAATCTGAGAAACAGACTAACATGGACATTAACTCCTTCATGGGAAACTCTTTGTCAGCTCCTTCAGTAACGAGTTCACACATGCCTTTACCCCGAACCAGCTTGGTTGGTCTGATGTCAAGATCATACTCTTGCACCTTTTCTACGTAATTTCGTGTCTTGGTTCCAAATTTGTGCTAAGTAAGAATGGATTTGATTGTTCTATTAGGCCCAAGAACAATTGAATGCAAATTTATAATCTAAAACCTAAATTGCTTTACAACTTTAACAACTACAAAAGCATGATTCTCCATCATGGTTTACTTTAGCTCATGGACTTTCAAAACAATTTCTCATGAATCTAATTGGGAGCTCATGATCTTCAGCATTCTTTTGGGTTAACACATCAGCTAGGGTATTTTTAGTGGTATAGTAATAGATAATGAAATCCTTGCTAAAATCAGGGCACACCAAGATTGAAGTCTTTGCAATAGCCTTATTTATGTCTTCAAATGCAGCATTTCCTCTAAAATACCAACCAAAAGTTTTCTTCCCTTTCATCATGTGAGAAATTCTCATAGTAAGTTATGAAAAATCAGGTATGAATCTCCTTAAGAAGTTGATCTTGCCAAAGAAAGATTGAACACCTTTCTTGCTGGTAGGGAGAGGGATCTACTGGATGGCTTGAACTTGTTCTGGATCAATATTGATTCCTTATTTTTAAACAATGTGTCCCAACAGATTTCCTTTAGTGACACAAAAGACCAAATTCTTAGGGTTTAAGGAGATTCCATGCTCTCTGCATTTTTGAAAGATTGTTTCAAGATGTTGGAAGTGATCTAACCTAGTCTTGGAAAACACAGTCAAATCATCCATATATACAACAATGCATTTTCCTTCAAACTTCCAAAAGCCAAGTACATTGCCTTCTTAAACGTAGCACCAGCATTAATGAGGCCAAAATTCATCCTCTTGTAGGCAAAGGTTCCCAAGGAGTAGTAAAGGAAATTTTGTGTTGATCTGCAGTGTTTACTTCTTCTTGATTATACCCTTAGAATCCATCCAGCATAGATAGTATCTTTGAGCCTATGACATCTTGCAACACTTGATCCATCATGGGGAGAGGGTAGTTTTCTTTCAAAGAATCTTGAATCAAATTCCTAAAATCCACATAGATGCGGATCTCACCATTCTTCTTCCTGACAGGTACACTATTGGAAATCCACATAGAATGGTGAATGGTAAAAATGATTTTAGCATTTAACAACTTCTAGATTTCTTGGAAAATTGTATCAACAATCTTTTTATTATATTTCATTTGCTTCTGCTTAAAAGGTTTGATCCTAGGTTTAAGAGGTATAAAGTGTTGCATCTCTTTTGGCTGGAAATCTTTGAGATCATCATAAGAGTAAGGAAGGACATCAACTTACATCTTCAAAATATTTACCACCTTCTCCTTCTCCTCTTGAGTGCAGTATTTTCCAATGTTCACCAATTTAGGTTCATTAAGACTCTCAATGTTCACTTTTTTAGTTTCAACTGATTACCGAGCTCCTTGGGAAGCTTTAGATTTGACATACCTATCATGCTTATCAAAGAGTTCCTCCAAACTCACCAACCCTTTAGGGATCTTGTTACCTTTCAATTTAATGCAATCATCTTGATCCATTTCTCCCTTGACACCTTCCTCATTAGAGGATACACTATCCCTAGGCAGAGTTTCACTTCCTTCAAATTACACTGATCAAATTTGTCTCTAAGCTCCAAGAAAGAGAGAAAGTGTTGGTCATCATTAAATACCTACCAATTGTTTGCATTATCAGGCACACTAGGTCTATGAATCATTTTAAGGGTGAACTTGTCTTGAGAGAAATCTAGATGAGGGATTAATAAAGACCCTAAAACATATAGAGAATCATCTCTAGTGTTTCTTTCTCTTGGCACAACTTCAATGGAAAAAGCATCAAGGAACTTGATAGAATCCTAGACCAAATTCCTATAATGTTTCAACCTCATATTCTTCACTTGGTAAAGATATCTGACTTGTTTTACAATCAGCTCTACATCTCCACAATCAATAAGGTTCTTCAATCCCATCTCCTTTTCCATGCTCAACCCAAGAATGAGGGCCTCATAGTCAATAGTATTTTTGGCATTCTCAAAATGAAGCTTGAATGAAAAAGGATGAATCTTACCCTTAGGGGAGATCAGCACAACCCCAGCTCCAGAACCATCTGAAGAGAAGCTTCCATCAAATTCTAAAGTTCAAACACCATTAGGATCAAGAAAAACTCCTTTGGGGTGACTTACTTCATCTTGTGACATGATCATTTAATTCCCATGCCCTATGTCCTCATAAAGTATTTGTGATTTTGGGTCGTCTGTCTTTTGCACAATATATTTATTTTGTTTCTCAGGCAGCAACTTCCTCATCTTTCCATTGACTAGGATCAAGGCATGTGACCAATCCATTTGAATTTCACCTCCTACATCTTTGGAAAACTGTCTACTTAGTAGCATGCCATAGGAAGTAGGAATATCAGCAACTAAGATGGTGGATAAGACCCTTTTCTCTGGACAAGCAACAAAAGCTACTTGTGTGTCTTTAATCCTCCCAACCAAAGGAACTTCTCTACTCTCCATGGAATAGTAGGAACCAAAGGCACGTGTGAGAGTTACGTCCAAAGCATGAGCCACTTTAGTAGGCATTACATTTTCTGATGCACCAAAATTGAAGACACGATTGATAAGTGTGTGGCTAGCTATGAGGAGAGTCACATAGAAAAGTTTGATTTTCTCACTAGTTGAAGTGACTACAGCCACAAAGCTTGGTTGAGGTAATGAAGAAGGAGTGGTCAAAAGGCCTTTAGAATTATGGGATGGAGTTTTGGATTTAGAATTTACAAATTTTACCATATTAGCAAAGGCTTTTGGATGGGTTTGATAAAAATTTGCCTCTGAAATCTGAATCTTGGTATTTTTAGGTGATCAATAATGTCAAAAGATCCAGATGTGGATGGGACATCATTACTAGGAGCATGAGAAACTTTTGATTTATCAACTTTATCATTTGAAGGATAAGAATTTTTAGAAGTAGAAGTAGAGGGAGAAGGATTAGTAGAACTCACCTTTTGTGTAGAGGCAGTGGGAATAGGAGCTCCTCTTCTTGCTACCACTAGAATGGTAATGGGAAACTCCTTGGATCTATTAGCAGGCTGAACCAATTTTTCTTTTTTGTTGGTCTGCTCCCAATTCATAACCACATATGACTCACTACTCATCTCTGCCACTACTTCATTATAGTCATCTTCATCATCAATGCCTTCAGTGGTGAGGAAATGAACTTGAGAACCACCGAGCACTTCCAATTCTTCATCAGCTCCCTCTTCTAGTTCTTCATAGAGTTCATTCTCCTCTTCATCATCAGGCTCCTGAACTTCACAGGTTGCATTGAATGGAACCTAGAGAGGTGGCCCTTCAATAGCCAATCTAGCATGAGGAGGAGATAACCGGTTCCTTGGGTGGAAATTATTCCTTGGAATGTCTTGATAAGGAGCATGCTAAGCCAATTGCTTCTTGATGGTAATGAGATCATTTTCCAATCTCTGCACTAACTGATCAGAATTGGCTCCAAGGGAAGAGGAAGAAGAAGATGCCTTATATTTGGAAGGTTCTCTTTCAATTTACTAGACATGATTAAATCATCCTCAACATTGATTTCCAATCTCTGATTAACATCCAAAGTTTCCAAGTTATTCCTTCTTAGTGCATAGCTCACTTCAAGAAATTGAGCATTGAGGAAGAAACACTTCTGGATTTGATCAACAAGATGAGTGTTCAGTGGAATTTTACGAATTATCTTGTTGAATTTTGTCACAAAATATCTCATGGGATCCTGTGGTTCCTTCTTGATATGAGAAATTTTATCTAGGAGATCATACACATCTTCAACAGTTTGAAACGCTACTCAAACCGAGTTTTCATGGTATTCCAATCAGTAATGGACCCAGGAAGAAGATGATAGAACCAATCAGCAGAATTGTCCTACAATTTTTCCACAAAGATCCTAACAGAAACGTATTCATGTTCAACCCCAAGAATCCCACATATAACAATAAAGGCTGTAATTTGTTCATCTGGGTGTATTTTCCCATCACCTCTGAATTTAGGAAAAAAATTCCTACTACTCCTGGGTAACTCATGCAATGGATGAGGAAGAGAAAGAGGCCTAACCCATTGTCCCCAAGGCAAAGGAACTGCCATCCTTGGAAAGATTGATTGAAGAGGAAATGTAGCACCAACAAGCACCAAAGCACAAAGGTTAGGAATAATTTGATTCGAGATCTGTTACTCCTTGAGGTTCTATCTCTAGTGGGAGAGGTAATTTCAGACCGTGTTCTTCTACTTCTTCTTGGTGAAGGGAAAGGGAAGCTTTGTTGCTCCAGGAGTTGAAAATGAGAATTTTCTATTCGTAGAGCCTTTTTACTTCATGTATAACGTAGAGTTTCCAGATCAAAGAAATGATCAAATTTTGTTCTTTTAGAAGGGATAAGGAAATATCCACAACAGAGTCACAAAAACTATTGGGTTTCAGATTTGCACTTTGAATGAAACCACAGTCAAGGGACACACAAGTCCCTCCTCTTTAATGGGAGAGGTTCCCTTATTGAAAGCAGGAGACAAAACCTATGTACACATATACAACTCTCATCAAAGTGTGGTTTTCTTATATCTTGAAATGTATTTTAAGATAAGGAAATTATTAGCATTGAAGGATAGAAGATGTAAGGAGATGAGGGAGTAAGAAGAAGACAATACTTTTAGGGAAAAGAGATAGCAGAGAAAACCCTTATGTGTATTTGAGAAAATGAGATACAGAATGGAACCATTCATGTTTATAAGAGACAAAATCCCACAGAAAAAAGTTCTTGAGATCAAATCAACCAGAACACAAAGTTTATAAGCATGCAAAAGATTGAAATGATTCACAGATCAAACCAGGGAAGAAAGAGAAATAGAGGAAGGAGGGGAAAAACCCTTGTACAGATTGCTTTCCTTTTCAAACTACCATTTTTGAATATCGAAATTCCAACCCCCGTAATGATCCAAGCTCTTACATTTATATAAAATCCATTTTGAAAGCTCCACCACCAAAATTAATTCCAGGAAATATGTCGAGTGTGGTTCCTCCTATATTTTTTGGCGTATTGAAGATGGGATAAATGTGAATCAAATCATAACTAATCTATAAAGCGGTTGGAATTCATGTTGGTGGTATGAAAGACATTTTTTTTAGATTTTCACCCATCAAATCCAGTTGAAAATAATATCTTATGCTTCCATGGCGTAGTGGAGATCTAGACCTTTCCATCGGTACCAAATTTGTCAGATTTGAAGCACTGGATCGAAAGATATGGCCCTGCGAAGTTCTACATACAAAAAATGGCAAAAATGCAACCATTACAAAATGGATATGTGGGCCCGAAAATGGCATTGTGTCTTTGGCGCGCAAAATATAAAAACCTCCCTCAGCCCCGCCATAAGGAACTTTGAAAATGGGCCATCCACATGGCAGAAAGTTATTGGAGCAGGGGTAGGGAACACCTTTGCATTTTATGACTTTATGAGGATTTAAAATTTTGGAACAATTTGGCTTGCTCAACCACTTTTGAATTTTCAACTTCTTGACACATGGCATTATCTGATTGGATACGGTGTTGCAGCTTGAATTTACAATTTCAACTCATTTTGAGGAAAAGATCAAAAACTAAAATTCCTCCGCCGGCCTGCTTCCCCAATTTTACTTTTCAACGGCGGGATCAAGACCAAGGCAGAGCCATGGATCATCTTGTAATTTTAACTTCACCTTTGGAGATAAAACCAAATCTCCAAAATTACTCCAATGACTCGCTCCTCCGATTTGACTTTTCAACACTTGCAACTCAACACGTGGCACCCTTTAATCTGGT
Source organism: Taxus wallichiana var. yunnanensis (assembly GCA_018340775.1). Classification (NCBI taxonomy): domain Eukaryota; kingdom Viridiplantae; phylum Streptophyta; class Pinopsida; order Cupressales; family Taxaceae; genus Taxus; species Taxus wallichiana. Next base: position 6,349,651 of record CM031236.1, read on the forward strand.
TGCGGGGAAGCGACTTACTTTTACAATTTTTATCTTTTGGAAAAGAGGTTCAAAACCTCAAAGTTCTTTGTCAACCCACTTCGACTATATGGCTGACACATGGCTTCCTTTGACTGGATATGGGAATATGGGTGACTTTTAATTTTTTAAACACAAAGACTAAAAACTCAAAGTCTTGCCAACAGTCCACCGCCCGCTTTGACTTTTCAACAACCATGTGTCCCCGTTTGATTGGAGGTGGGTCCTAGACATTCTTATTTTTTATTTCTCCACGTGGGCTCGTGAGATCGCAACTGTCATCTGAACTTTTCACCAAAAAGAGAAAAGTGCCAAAATAACTCCCAGCCCCGCCGGTCCGCCTTTGGCAAAATATACCATCATATGTCCATCGGGCCATAACTTGAAAAGTACAAGGAGTTAGAAGGACTTATTTACCTTTTTGGAAATGGGAAGAGATTTCCCATTTGATGAATAAGTTTCCAAGATTCCACAATTCCTTAGATAGTACCATATTTCAAAATACCTTGCTTTAAAAAATTTGAAGGCACTAACTCAAAATTTTAGGTCTAGACTTGAAAAATGAGGGGAATTTTGAGGGTGAGAACAATTCCCTACGCTCCCCATGCTTCTGTAATACCTCGTTCATGCGTAGTCTCTTAAGATCCCTGATGCCAAAACACTATATATTTTCGAAGGGTGATTTCTCAGACTTTGTGGCACCTAGAGATGTCTCATTAGATCCAAAACCTCCATGTTGAATCCTTCTATGAATGCCTCTTGTGGTTTTCTCCATATCCATTTGGTTTTTTCGTTGTCCTATTATTTGCAAAGGCACAAAACACTACAATCTGAGTTAGTGTAGGGCTGCTAGATGCTATAGTTTGCAAACGGAAGCTTGTGGGACCAAACTAACTATGCCAACACGTCAGGGTGGACATGTTAATGCTATTGGAGGCTTTGTTTTGGTTCCCTATGCTACCCGTTCTTTCAAACTACCTCATTCGGGTGTAGTCTCTTCAGAGCCCTGAGACCAAAACATGTTATATCTTTGACGTATGATTTCTCAAACTCTATGGTACCTAGAGATGTCTCGTCAGATCCGAAACCTCCATGTTGAATCCCTATACGAAATCCTCTCATAGTTTTCTCCATATCCATTTGGTTCTCTTGATGTCCTATTGTTTGTAAATGTGCAAAATATTATAGTCTGAGTCGGTGTAGGGCTTCCAGATGCTATAGTTTGCAAATGAAATCTCATGGGATTGAACCAACTATGCCAACATGCTAGGGTGGCCAAGTGAATGCTAGTGAAGGATTTGTTTTTGTTCCCTACACTTCCCATTCTTTTGGGCTACCTCATCCGGGTGTAGTCCCTTAAGATCCCTGAATGACTAGATTGGCTTAAGAATGAGTTTGATAGGGGTATGTCTAAGAATACATAGGAGTTATCAATTGCCTAGTAAATCTTTCTTGTTTACGGATGGGAGTTAGTTGGCCTACGACTTAGTGACCTTCCATTCATTGATAATTTATGTTATGATAAACCCATGGATGCTTTCAAAAGTGCCTTCAAAAGGATAGGGGTAGTCATCAAGCCTAGTGAAGGGTGTGATTTGATTTCCAAATAACTTGAAATGCCTACAGATTTAAAGGTAATAACACAAATTAGACAGATTAAACAATCAAGACTCATTGAGTGTCTGAATCAGAATGTCATTGCATTTGGATACATTCTCAAGCATTGGAATAATGTATATAGAGAGACATTCTCAAAATATCAATAGATGAAAGGCATCAAATTGTGATGAATCTCAGGTGTTTTAATAGGGGAGAAGACTAAGAAGCATAAAAGAATGTAGTAAGTGCATGATAAGATAGGAACTAGTACAAAGAGACCATGAGCAAGAAGAAGTGCAAGTAACGTAAATACACATATACACATTGATAAATTGAATGAATAATTACTCAAATTAGGTAAATCTTTATATACATACATTATATAAATATTTATTTCCAAAGTTTGATGCATATTATACATTGAAAATGCTAGTACATGTACATCACCAATAAAAGAATAAATAATCCATAATGTCTTAAATATTGTCAAGTGCACATCATATTAGTTTCATGTAAAAATAATCTCAGAAATGTAAGGTCTCATACAAAATTATCAAGTTCCAAATAGTATTTTAATGTGCATAATAAATACAAAAATGCCCAAATAGGTCATATACCATCAAGTTGAAACGCCATATAGGCGTACATACAATGCCATCACATAGGCATACAAAAACAATGTCATGTAAGACATATATATTTCCTACTCATCAAAAACTATCCCTCTCTTGGCCTTTCTCGAAGAAGTCCCTCTCTTAGACGAATATGGAGACTTATGAGATGAATTTGGATTGTCTGAGCCAATGCTTTGGGTCCTCTTCCGCTTAATACTCACCTGTAAATGAGCCTGTAAATGTAAACAACGTTTTTTTGTCAAAACTTAATTTATATATGTTTTCAACATGTATTTAAGACCATGTTAGAATGAAAGTATTTACATAAATACACAAACTTACTGCAAGTTGTCGATCACGCCGAATTTGCATCTCACACTTAGATGAGTCATCGGGAGCTCCTACAGTACGAACGAGGGTATGAAGACGATGAGATGGAGGAGTCTGTGCCCTCAAATTCAAAATGGAGGGGGTTGAAGTTCCCTACATACACATAAGATCAAAAATCTAACATCAAAATTAGTGAAAATAGAACTAAGTACATGTATGTACATAATGACAATATTTTAACTAATTTTATCAATATAGAACTATTGTTTTTACCCCACCACGCCTATGAATCAAATGAACAGGGGTTGTTACATGTCAGGTAACTCCTGCATATACACAATGAAGGACATTATTAACATAATTTAATAATTCTACAATGAAAGACATTACCAACATATAATTTAACATAATATGAATTACACGAGAAATTTAACAAAATTTACGTGTTGTTTGAATACCTCAGTGAGTTCTTTGCCGAGATGAAATCGCTTAGGCAATACCTTTATCTACTTATCGTAGAGATGGTGGGGTTTCTAGTGAAGTCAACATCTTTATCAAACATGTATATCACGTGAGTTAGATGGACATACAAGAACATACATATATTTGACTTCAAAACTAATATATATATATACATATATACATATATATATATATATATATACATATATACATATATATATATATATATATATATATATATATATATATATATATATGTATATATATATATATATATGTATGTATATATATATATATATATATATGCACATGTATGTAAATTTTACATAATTAACATTCTAAATTACCTCTGTGAATGTATGTATACACAAGGTGCTTACCACCTGTGGTTGAGATGAAGATGCACCTCCCACACGCCGTAATATCAATGCATATACATGTATAAATACAATTATTTCAAAAATTTAACATATATAAGTAAATCAAGTACTCCAAACTTTTTGTAACACACATAATAAAACATAACAAATTTACATACGAAGGTGACATCGATGAATGTAATTCAAATGTCTCACTAAAAAGTACATCTGACATAGTGACATTATCATGTGCACCCCTAGCACTAGGTGCACCAAAATTAGTACGCATAAAAGAATCATCCTCCTCTGGCCCCAAACATATGCTACCACATGAAAAGTAAAGATGTGGCCTCATGCTAGTACTCCCTGAGGGAATACTTGGTGTAGCTCCGCAAGCATCTAGCTCATAAGTCTCCCTCGTATGTCGAACAAGGGTTGTAGATAGCCCCTGAAGCACGTGGAGTGTATCAATATCTATTGTCTCCTTCATTTCTTGAGGGACAATCTTAGGGTGAGGGGGATTCTGTGTGGGGAATCTACCCTACTGAATAGGTGCACGTCATGCACCTTGTCGATCCTATGCAAATCTATTTCCTCGGCCCTGGAAATCTCTAAAATCAAAATAATTTAGGATCTTGTTGACGATAAACTCTTAATAGAGTTTCCTTAGAAAGTATAGTGGCACCTCGTTGTTATTACAAGGTGGAAAATCAAACACCATCCACCATCGGTCCCAAAAATTATTTGTAATCAAATTATTATTACACCAATGGATGGGAAACCGTTTACATGACAATGAAACAATAAAATTAGTGTGGGGGTCCGTGAATAAGGTGCATAAGAGGTCTTTCAAAATTTCTTTTTTCTTTACATCCACATATGACAATTTTTGGAATAATAAACCCTAAAAACCTCTTTGTAAGTTGTCCAATGATCAATTTTCCCTATTTTCACATCAACTTGAAAAAGTAATGCCTCCAATGTGTTTGCAAGAGAGGCGCGGTGGGGGTTTGTAGATTGTGAATCCCTCATTGTTTTGATTAAATCCTCAATTTCAATTTTGTTTTCAACTATGTGGGTTGCTAAATCTTCTTGACTACGGGGATGTTGAGAAATTATGGGAGTGTCGGGAGGGATGATAGGAATAGCAAGGTTTGGTTTTGGTTGATTCCCTCGACCTCTAACTGTAACAATAAAAAAATATGTATTCAATTCAAATTTTAATCTATAATTATCATATTTCAATGCAATTTTGAGAAAATAATTGTGCTTACCTCTTCTCTGTGGTGCCATCGTCGATTCAAATCTTCCCGGCGATCCAGAAATGATCCTTTGAGCTTGAGATCCAGTTGAATGAAAAAACGCAAGGGCATGGTTAAGCTCTAAAACTCACATTTGAGGGAGATAAAATGATATAAGCTTAGGCCTCTTTTTTATTTATATTAGGCATAACGCATATGCGTTATAATGCGTACGCATTATGCCTTGGTAAATCCCAAACCTGACAATTTAAAACACAACCACATTATAATAGATCTCGTACGCGTTTTTCTTTTTTTAGGGTTTTGTCCACTTTTTGGCCCCCCAACTTTGTGCACTTACCCACTAAATGATTGTAACTTGATAATCAATTTAATAAACTAAATGTTTCTTCAATTGAATAAGAAAATAAAAAGGAAGATCAAATTTTAAGATGGAAAACATGATATATTTTGGCACATGTACTCTCCATTTGGAGACCTCCTTCATAATTACATGTAGTGAACATGACATTTCCAAACAAAATTTGAGTTCCAAATGATATTGATAAAGACTAAACCTTCAAGATCAGGTTTCTTTTTTCCATTCCCTTTTTTACGTTTCTTCAAATATTGGTGCCACACCATAAAAAAACGTATAGTTTTTTATTAGTTTTCTCTGTCTTCTAAAGAATTAAAAAAAAACTTTATGTTTTGTACTTTGAGGAACATCCTACAACTTGGGTATCAAAATATTATATAATGGTTTGTGAATCCTAAAAATGCATTGAGTTTATTATATTTAGATGATGTTATAAATTATATACAATAAAACTTTATAGGCCTTAAGAAAATGAAACATATAAGGTTCACATATATTATATATTTTATATGAATTGAACAATAATTTTGGATGATTTAAGAACACCTAAAATTATGGTGCTCTTGATAGTATTTG